>JAQHUG010000002.1:55206-69396 GCA_028555095.1 Dicrostonyx torquatus | reverse complement strand
GTAGCTCACAACCATCTGTAATGGGGTCTGGTGCCCTCTTCTGGCCTGCAGGCATACACACAGACAGAATATTGTATACATAATAAATAAATATAAAAAAAAGAAATAGGAGATGAAAAAATAGGAAATAGGAGATGAGACTGAGTCACTTATTAAATATAAAAAAATCTTCAAAACAAATTTCGAAAAATCAGGGCTAGTAGCTTGATGGCTAGACACTGGCTGTGCAAGCCTGATGACCCAATCAATCGGTAAAGTTGTCCTCTGACCGCCACAAAAATGCCATGGCACACGAGCCCATGTACACCAGGACATACACATAACAACAAGTTAAAACCTTAATTACGATGAAGAAAGTTAAAGACAGACCTAAAGTACAATAGTCCACTGTGATTAAGAAATACAAGAGAAATAGCACCTTCTTTTTAGTAACTTATTTTTACTTTATACGCATTGGCATTTGGCCTGCATGTATGTCTATGTTAGGGAATTAGATTAGAGTCATGAGCTGATATATGGGAGTTGAATTACAGTCCTCTGAAAGAACAGCTAAGCTCTTAACCACTGAACCATCTGTCTAGCCCAGAAACAGCACTTTCTATACAAAATAAGCCAAGAAAATAACATAAAAGCAACTCATTGACATCACTTTACCAAAAAAAAAAAAAGAAATTCCAAGTTACAGAAGCCCTTTCACACAGCCAGTGATGCTGCCAATTAAAAGACCTTAGGCAAATGAAATGAGAAGATAAAATAATTTTGTGCCTACAATCCAGCATTTGCATTCCTGAAAATTCATCTGGACATACTGATTCAGCTGGACATGATGGTCCATGCTTCAAATCACAACTGCCAGAAAACTGAGGTGGATGCCAATCTGGGCTATACAGTGAGTTCTAGGCCTGTCTCAGCTACACAGCTGACAGTATTAAAAAAAAAAATTCCCAAACCAAGCCCCAAACTGCTATTAATAAATAAAATTTCACATAAAAATATGATTATTTTCGCTTATATAAAGCACTAAACAATTTAGAAACTAATGATCAATTATAAGCATGTAGCTAAAACTGCTAAAATATTACTTAAACTACACTTACACATCTATTTGATACCTTATACATCTATTAAATCATGGAGAAATGTACAACACACATTACTTAAATCAATTTAAAGTACTTGTTCAAAAACATAAAAAGGAAGGAAGACAAGGAAAGTTAAATACTAAAAAGAAAATTAAATGATGAAGATGAATTGCTGCAATACGAGTCATGGGCAATTATTTTCAAATATTATACTGCATTTATAATGGGAAAAAACTGACAGAATGGGGCAGGGTGGAGGTGCAGAAGTGGGAGAGGCCTCTTAGGGCAGATCCTTATGAATTAACTCTAATTACAAACTTTCAACTGCCTGCTTACCATATGCTTCTTCAATGAGAGAACAGTACGGATTGACACTCATTCCATTCTGCTTAGATTCTTGTTCTCCAAGACGTAAAATATTTTCAAGTCCATTCAAAGCCACTTGAACTATTTTGGAGTCCATGACAGTCAAAAGGTCACAAAGTGGTTTAATGCAGCCCAAGGTTACCAAATACCTTCACCGAAATTTTAAAGAGAAATGGGGGAGGGAGGTTTAAACAGTGTAAATCATAATGAAACAAAACAAGAATTGAAGTGTTATATAACCCATAATAAAAGTGTTTTTCTACACACTTGCTGTTGCTGTTCTTTTTTGAGTCAGGGTCTCACTTTGTAGTCCTTGCTAGCCTGGAACTTGCTATGTAGATCAGGCTGGCCTTGAACTCACAGATTTGACTGCCTCTGCCTCCTGAGTGCTGGGATTACAGGGGTATGCCTCTATATCTGGCTTAAATTCAGAAAGTATTTTATTTACATTGCAATCTGCAAACCTTTTCGCCTGTTATCCAGTTTCATGTACTTAGCAATAATAGAATTACAAATACTACAAAATGCATACACACAGACCAGCACTTGGATGATTTTGCACAGGAGGATTAGGAATAGTAGGTTCCACCCATTCTTTTTTTAAAAGTGAGACAGTGTGTTCTCTCTTTCCTTCCCTCCCTCCTCCTTGGCTTATTCGTTGGGAAGGTACAAATGAGAAGGAAAGGAAACACCAAATTAAACTAAAAGATTTTTTACAACAGCAATCACAGCCAATGTTTCATACATTATATTTCAGAAATTCAAAGTACCAAAAGAAGAAAACAGGATACCTGTTAAATGTTAACCAGTACTGTTCACAGATATGGCACCTTAATTGCCTAATGCATTACTATTACCTGCTTTCCACTCCCTCTAATATAAATGAAACACAAAGGGCAAAAACAGGCTTTGAAGCCAGATTGCATGGTTTCAAATTCTAATTCCATTTTCAGTTAGTTATGTGCCTTTGAGCTCTCTACCCCACTTTCCCAACAGGAAGTATTTTATAGAAGTTTCTGCTCCTTTGAAAAAGGAGTGTGTGTGTGTGTGTGTGTGTGTGTGTGTGTGTGTGTGTGTGTGTGTTGGGGGATCGGGGATGGTTTAGCACTTGCTGTACAACAGTTACCTGTGTTCATTCTTAGAATCCACAATGAGAAAACTGATTCTACAGTTTCATCTGGCTCTCCCATATGCACTATGACACACACCCACCCATCAGAAAAAGATACTATGTACTCAATTTCAAAGTAACTGATCAAAACCATTTCTGAATGAATAATTATCCCATAGGTAAGAGGTTAAATAAAATAAAATATATAAAGATACCTGATGTAACCAAAATGACTCAGCTACCAAAACAATAACTGGCAATAGTAAGTACAACTATTGTGGTATGCATGCTAAATCTAATCTGAGATTAAGACATTGTCTTCCTTTATATGTGGTTACTTTCAGTTTAACACAGTTAAAAATAACCATAGTAATTAAAAAACACACAACAAAGACTTTTTTATTACTGCTTATATTTATGACACTATATAAGGAAATAATTAAAATAATAAGGGAGAACAGAAAAGAGGCAGACACAGGCAATATCTCTATGCAGAGATATGAAGGCTGACAGTATACATAAAGGTAATGAAAGACAATGGTCTATCGAGGCACAGTGGCACATTTATAACCCCAGCACTTGGGAGCATGGCCAAGGAATAAGTTACAAAAAGAAAGGTGAATATTGAACTAACTGTTAGCATTACAGATAACTTATTTTAAAATATTTCCCCCCAAAGGGCATGGTGGTAAACACCTTTACTCCCAACAATCAGGAGGCAAAAGCCAACAGATCTCTTTGAGTTTAAGATCAGCCTGGTCTACATAGTAAATTTCAGACAAGACCGATCAACATAGCATGATCCTATCTCAATATACGTACGTATCTATGTACATACATATATGTATACTTACACACACACATATATGTGTATATATATATATTTTCAAATATTGTACTGCTTTTGTGGGAGAATGTATGGCATTGAAAAAGGCATAGAACAGTGAGAACTTGTCTCTAAAAACCAGAAACAAACAAGATAATGATCTAACGCCTAGTGGATTTAAAATCCTTTGATTCATTAAAATAACATCATAATTTGTCTTACTTTATAAAGTTTTAAGAGTTACATATTTGTTAGGAAATATTTCTTAAGTAGTGACTTCAAGTTTTATGGAGAAATTCTTAAAATGAGAAAATTATTATATGAGAAGTCAAATTTATCTGAGGTACAAAGTCTATCTTTGCTATACAAGTCAAAAAGATTGAAGACACATGATATAAAGAGACTGGAATCAATATTTAAAATGACAATTACAAAAGACATCAGTATCTTATTCTAACTGAGACCCTAATGATCATTAAGCACTGTCCTGAGAATTCCAAGTGCATACATTTCACTTTTGATACAGTTACTGAATTCATTAGCAAGAAGAAACTGGACTAGAAAGGTTAAATGATTCTGTCAAAATTGATCCTCTCACAAGTTTACCAAAGGATGAGGACTTGATCAGGACTTGGCCAGGCTTACTTAAAGTCATGGACCAATTCTGAATGCTGTCAGTAATATATATAATAAAGGGCATAGATTATTAACATAGTACAGGAGGACAAGGACAAGTCATGCATAAAAGTATTACGCTATCTACTGGCAAGACAACAACCAATAAAGAGAGAACACCATTTCAATAAAGAGAGAATGCATATTTTAATTTTACTTTAAACAAGTTGATATTCATATTTGTTACTTCTATAAAATGAAGTTAATTTTGTGATTTTAATGCTTGAAACAAATCTAATACCCATGACAGTTTATTCTATAAATCAACAAATTCTTCCCATTTGAAGTTTTAATCTCTACCGAAAAAGACAGGTTAACTTAGACTTAAGCAAAATAATAAAAGAAACCAAATGAAAGATACAACAAATGCTGTCATTTCATGTTAATGCATGTCAAACAGACCTAAAAATGTTAGCTTCATCAACCAATTAAAAATGTTTATTTCAAATTGTATGATTCATATTAAAAGACAGTGTTAAAGAATCTAAATCCACCTTATTTGCTCTGGAGTGCCTCCCGATGTGGCATTAGTTATAGCCCAAGCTGCTTCTTTTCTGGTACGAAATTCTGCTTTCTGGAGAACCTCAATCAAAACAGGGAAAATACTTGCATCTATGACAGCCTAGGAAGAAAAATGATCCCACAAAATTAGTGCAAATACTGCTTCAGAACTACTGTCACGTGGAATACTGAAGTAAAGAGGCTTTCCAATCTGATAGCAGCTGGAGGATGGCTCAGCAGTTATGGGTTTGCCCTTTGCAGAGGACCTGGATTTGGTTCACAGCAAAGACACCAGGAGACTCCTGATGACTTGTGCCTCTAGTTCCAGGGGCTCTGACACCCTGGCTACCACGGGAACCTGTACACATGGTACTTGACATAAACTCACTCAGGTACACACACACACAATTTTTTTAAATTTTAAAATGTAAGACGTTTTCAAAAGATTCGGTTTATAATCTGTCAACACTTTAACTGCTTTTTTTCTGAAAAAAGAAATGAGCTTTTGTAAAGAACGGAGACTGTGTCAGTAAAATATAAGTATCAAAGGTGATAAACTGTAGGCATGTGACTAACCAAGTGGGTGTTCTTAGCTCAAGAAAGTTGATGGACCTAATAAACACTGAAAGCCAACAGAAAGATGATTCCTAACATTTAATCCTCTGCCCAGACCGGGTCTCTCCATACAGTTCATTCTGGCCCCAAAATCATCATTCTGACTCAGTCTCTCAATTAAACCTGACGTGACTTTTTTTTTTCAAAAAGAAAAAAAATCTTTTCTTCTTCCCAGACAAGGTGTCCCTATATAGCCCATTTGGCCTCAAAATCATACTTTCCTTCTGCTTCAGCCTCTTAAGTACCAGGATTACAGGTGGGAGTTACAGTGCTCAGCAGAAACCATCCATTTCTCTAGACTAACTTTATGGTTCAGATACTTTTATAGATGTAATTGGTATTCCTCACTAGAACACTAAACACTAATGCTATTATTTAGAGAAGAAAGGTCATGTTGAATGCCGGGTAGCTCAGCTTAGACCTTCCTATTGTCATCTCCACTCTGCAAGGCACTTACCTGGATCTGAGCTCTGTTTCCTGCAGTGATGTTAGAAATGGTCCAGCAGGCTTCCTTTCTAATTGACTCCTTTGGACTACCCAACAAGTGTAAGAGGCAGGGCAATGCAGAACAGTTCAAAATGACCTAAATTGGATAAGACAGAAAACAAAAAGGGTTTTAGTTTAAATGCAAAAATCTTATGAATTACTTAGAAGTACGGAAATCAATCTGAAAACAAAGAAATAAATTCCTTTCAAGGTAAAAATTAGGCAACTGCTAACTTTTCCACCTTGCTTTTTGCAAAGCTTACCTAGAGCTAGTGTAGTTCTCCACCAGAGTGGGAGTCAGAGACATGGCCTTCAAATATACAAATTAAAGTTACAAAGCTACAGCATTATCAGCACAGATTATGCTTTAAAGAATATTACCAAGTAGGAAAGTCTTGAAACTCAAGATTTAAAACAAGATTTATGATTTCTGGTCATACCCATAGAAACACCTGCAAAGTTCAGTGTAGAAAATTACTTGAAGAGAGATTTAGTGATGGAAGACAGGATTTAACTTCATTTTCAAAACAAATTACTGAATGATATTCTTTCCTCAACAGGTTTCTATAGCATCATAAAAAAATTTCAAGTACAGAATAAATCTATTCTGCCTTTAGAATTTGGCTTTTATAATGAAATATTATCTAATTAGGTGTGTGGCAAATGCCTTTATTCCCAGTATTAAAAAAGCAGAGATGAGCAGGTTTCTGTGAGATCAAAGCCAGTCAGAATTACTAATGAGACCCTGTCTCAGGAAAAAAAAATCAACTGGTTTAAGTACTATCTGCTTTGTCCTATATTCAATCATCCACAATGATTTTGATTTACTGAGGGTAGAAGGTAAGCAGCATGAAAATTTTGCTGGCAAGTGCAGCGTATCCCAGTATAGAGAGCTATCCTTAAAATGGGTATTATGAACTGCTAATGATTACTCTTTTAACAACTTTGGTGAATATCAAAATAGAAGTCTAGCCCAAATCTGACTTTTAACCTTTTATCATTCTCCCAAAACAGGCACATGCAAACAGTTAATCACCAATTCTGGAACCATTTCCTTGCTATCTTTCCTTTGGCTTCATAGTCTGATTGTTAAGTTCTATAACCTATGTATAATAAACGACAGCTCCTATTCAAGTTTAATGGTTCTTAAACATACCTCAGGGCATCTACCTTTCTCCTTAGGACCATGTAAATCTCATCTACTGAAGTGCTACTCTACTTATTTAGTTTCACCTGTCTGCAGAAACTACAGATTTCTCATGACACTCATCTTTTCTATTAACCCTCAACAGCACTTACTGGATGACCACAACACATGCATTTCCTTGTTAGTTTGTTTTAAGTCTCAAGCTCTATTGATTTAGTTAGCTGGGCACCTGGCTTTATTTCAATGACTTCTACCTAGTTAAGATTCTGAATCAGAGAGCCCAGGTTTGAGGTCTCCATCAGGTCACTCCCCTTGGAGCTTGTCCTGCAGAAGTGGAGGAACTGTGGGAACTACAGAAATTGAGCACACCAGACCTCAAAGGCATAGGGACTCAACTAAGCAAGGCTCATGGTGATTTTTCAGAGACTGAAGTGGCACTCACACAACCTGCATGGGTCTGTGCTAGGTCCTATGCATGTACGTTATGGTTGTTGGCTTACTGTTTTGGGAGATTCCTGACAGTGGAAGTGGGGGTTTCTCTGACTCTTTTGCCTGTTCTTGGGACCCTGTTCCTCTTACTGAGTTGCCTCACCTAGCCTTGATGTTGTGAGGGTTTCTGCCTGGTCCTAATGTACCTTGTCATTCCATGTCCAACTGATGTCCCTGGGAGGTCCGTTCTTTTCTGGAGTATGTGGGGAAATAGAGACAGTGGGGGGAGGAGGGCGACTGGGAGGAGTGGAGGGAGGAGAAGCTGCAGTCAGGATATATTGTATGAAACAAGAATAAATTAAGAAGGCTTTGAATCCTCTGAGAAGAACAGTTGGTATATTTTGCACTGACAGGGTTCTATGATAGTACCTTCCCAATAAGGTAATTGAAGCTGAAAACTGGGCTTACTGCCACACACACCTGTATAATTATACTAATAAGGCCTTAAACATAGAATCAAGTGATATGAAACAATGTTAACAATGTGTCATAAATTCTGAACTTACCTGTGTTTGAATATCATCACCAGTCACAATATTACCAACTGCTCTTAGTGCAGGTGACACAACTTTATAGTCATTGTGCCTAAAAATAAAAATATGAGCTTACACACTAATAAGTTAACATTTATGTAAGTTGAAAAACAATACATAAAACTTCTGTACCTGTCACTCAGAGATCCTACTCAATTTTTACTAATATTTCAAAAACAAAACAAATCTAATCCAGTATTATAAATGCTATATAACCTCAGTTTATCTTATTAGATGACATATGTATATACTCTGTCTTATTATTAGGTAATGAACTCTGGTCCCTAATTAAGACTGTATATCATGTTACACTTCGTCCCTATTCCAATTCCTCCTCTATACTATTTGATGAAGAAATAGCCGAGACCATGTAAAAATCCCATTCTTTAATCTATTTATTTTAGAGATTATAATTACATTTCTCCCTTCCCTTTTCTCACTTCAAACCCTAACATATACCCCTTCCTTCTGTTCTTCAAATCATGATCTCTCTCTTTTTACAAATTATTATTGCATGCATATGTTTATGTATACACATATTTCTAAATATACATGTACATTTTCAGGGTTGACTCCCTTTTCCTCTACTAGTATATCTGTTTGCTCATTACCAGAATTATTTGTATTTTTAATAATCATTTTGAATACTACCATCTTGACCATATGCCTTATCTGCCTACTGGCACAGCTACATATTTTAAAGTGGACTCTGTGGTTGTTGCTAGTCACTAATTAATAATACATTGTTATTTATTCCCCAGATAATTGCTTTTTGTGTTCATCTCATTTTTTCCTCATTCTAACCCAACAATTTCTCTAAGAAAGCTACTTTCCTTAAGTGAACAGTGATATTTGGAGACAGAATTGTAGCTTCAGTGTGCTCACTTATTTTTAGAGAGGTGTTCCTGGCCCACAAGCCTTAACAGACATATGTACACACATACTTAAACAGCTCCTTATTTTGAAAGCCATGAGTTTACTCTGAGGCTTTTTCCCTTTACATTTTCTGACTAGAAGTCAGTTGCTTTAGTTCACATCTTCCTACATAAAGATAATCTGACAAGAGAGGCTACCAAGTATTGAGTTTTTGGCTTTAAACTTTGTTCTGGTCTGCTTGTCTACCCACTCTAGTAGAAGTCATACCACTGCGCCTGTCTAGCTTTCGCTGATACTAGTCTCATACTGGAACATCAAACTTTTAACCAAACTCTATCCTTTGTGCCTTCTGCCTCACTTGAGCTAACGAAGGGCTTTCTGTTTTGTTGTTCTTTGAGATAGGGTCTCACTATGTGGTTCCGAGTGGTCCAGAACTAGCTATGCCTGAAACTCAGAGATCCACTTGCCCCTGCCTTAAGTCCTGGGACTAAAGGCATGAACTACCATGCCTGGTTTGCTATTAATGGCTTTTTGACAAAATAAAGACAATTGTAAAGAAGGTTGGAGGATAAAGAAGCTGTAACAACTTTTTAAACAAAATTTCCTTTTAATGTCTTTGCATGGAAAAGCTGTAATTATAAACAAATGTATTAATAATTGGCCGGTAGGAGAAACATCATGGAGACACTAAATGGCTTTGTATCAAGTTAATTATTGTAAAGAATAATAAACTGGGTTACTGGTTCTGTGAAAGCAGTAACTGTATTCTCTCCTAATAATATTTCACATGTCGCCTTTGGAACTAACAGACATTCTCTAAATGATTCCTGAGTTAAGGCTCCTTTCTTCATAAAGAAAACTTTAATTGATACAGAGATTAATTTATAAAGTAGTTTCCTTGTATTTCAAAATATATGTTAAAGGACTAGTATTTAAGGATTATAGCTACTCTATAAAGGGTGGAGTTATTAACTTTTTAATTCTTCCTAAAGACCGTGATTTTTGAAATGTTTAAGGACACAATCTTAATTGTTAAACTTAATATACAATCACATAACAACTAAGTATAAATTATAATTACATCAAAAGTTCCACCAATCTTCGACAGACTCCAGAATCAATGACTACTTGAATTTTATCATTGGGTCCATCAGAGAGATAAGAAAGGGCCCAGCACACATCTGCTAACACATCTGGATCACTGCTAAACAACAATCGTGATAAGACGTTTAAGCAAGGTGAAACCTGTAAGAAAAAAAAATGAGTTAATATTTAATTACTCTCTTTAATATCAAGGTTCCTTAGCAAAATGTAGAAACTTAGTTTAAGACCCAAATCTAATGCAATAAAGAATTCTTCTATTATTTCAAGATTATGATGAGGTATTTGAGTATCAAAATGATTATGATTGCTATTAATTGGTTATTAACTAAAACATGTTAAAGCAATAAAATATATATTTAGTATATATTTAAGCTATATAGACATCCAGACTAAAAAGTCTAAATGCTTCATGTTAACAAATAATTAGTTTTTTATTCATTACATGTGCTCAATACAAATAAGTTGAATAAACTTGAGTAGCAAAGATAGAGGAAATGTAAAAAAAAAATATATATATTCTGAAAGGTTTTCCAAAAGAAACCAGTACTGATTGCATATACTTCGTTTTCTTGCTTTATTTTAAGATGCTGGGACTTTAACTCAGGGCCCTGCACATGCTAGTTAGCCATAAGATAGACTGCCTATCCTGGTCTCACGCTAGCTAGCCAGAAGACAGACCACCTATCCTTGTCTCATACTTCAATATCCTGCCTCAATGTAGGATTACAGGTATGTGCCACCATACTCAGCTCTATTTCTTTTTAATGTAATGAATAATGTCATATAACTTCAACTAAAACAAAACAAAATTCAATAGGTATGTTCAAATGCACACCTGTAATCCCAGTTCTCAGAAGGCTGAGGCAGAAGGATGAAGACTTTGAGGTCAGCCCCCACTACATAATGAAATATTGTCTGAAACAAACAAGCAAAACTCAAAGAAAATACCAGCTAAAGCATGACAAAAGAAATGCCTTAACCCCTCTAGCACCATAATTATTTCAATCCTTCATATAACTACAACTAATCAGTGTGAAAGTGAGCAAGGCACTTGACAGCTCAAGACTGTTTTCAATTCTGTGAAACAGAAGATCAATTCTGTGATCTCTGCTCTACTCCTGCCAGACAGCCCTAGTTCATGTGCTATTTGCAACCTCCGTGGTAGGAATAAATTACCTATTATCTGTATATCTAATTTTTTTACTTGTAAAACAGACATGGTAAAGAACTGTTGAATGTGTAAGAACACATGCAGTAGCTAAGAACATGCCTGGCATCACTCACATAGAAATCACTCACATATCAGCTCTTTTCCCCCATTACCAGTACTGAGTCTCTTATCACCTTACTTTGAATTCTTTTAGCTGGCAACCTCACATCTACCTTAATCTTATCCCTCAGACAGGAGATACAGTAGTGACTTCCATTTTCATTCCTTCTTTGTTGAAGATACATGCTAACCCACCAGTGGATGTCTGGACTCATGCATAGGTCTCTATGGCTTTCCTATGTACACAGTCACAGGTATAATGTCTTTCTAGTTCAACCAAGCCTTGTCAGGCACTGAAGCTGAAGTTTAAACAACAAAACTAGCATGAATCATTTTAGTTCTTTATAATTTTATGGACAAATGATTTTTCTCTTACCATAAACTTTAACCAACCTCATTATGAATTTTTCTTTTCTTATTAGTCTGAAGGAGGGTTCATCTGTATTTCTGTGCTTTGATTGGTTAAATAAAAAAGCTGCCTGGGCCATTTGATAGGGCAGGACTTAGATAGGCGGGGAAAAGAAAAGAGGACGCTGGGAAGAAGACTGGGTCAGAGTCAGTCGCCATGAAGCTCCCGCTGCAGATGGAAGTACCGTAGATCCGTCCAGTAAGTCACCCACCTCGTGGTGACATACAGACTTTTATAATGGGTTAGTTTATGAGGTGAGGGCTAGCCGGGAAGAGGCTAGAGATAATGGGCAAGGCAGTATTTAAATGAATACAGTCTCATGTGGTTATTTCGGACAAGCAACCAGCGGCTGAGCGGGCCAGCGGCTGGGGGCTGGAAGCTGGGTGCTGGGAACACAACACACACCTCTCCTCTTCACCTCTCCTCTATCTACAACATTAGTCCAAAAAATTCATATTTTCATTTAAGTGAGAAGTACTTCACAGCATGAACAAAAATTATTTGTAACAGGGTAGGAGAGCAGAAGGTTATGTAATGGCACATAGAGAGGAATGCAATTTAAAGCTCATGAATTACTTATTTTGGGGTTTCTCATTTGACATGTTTAGACCAAAAGTAATTGAAAACTCAGAAATCAAACTACAAATAACAGTAGCAGTACTATGTTAAAAATGTCATAAATTAAAAAGAATTACAATGTTTTAATGTTAGTTTTCCCTCTATCACTAAAGACTGTATCAGTACATAAACTATATCTTTTAACTGGTTTTATTTTTGCTGCATCTTTCCTCTAAGAATAACAGAAGGGCTAACATACAGAATTTGGCTTATAAAATACACATTTCATCCATAAGTTAGTAAATAGAATTAACACAATTGGATCCTTCATCAATAATCATGCATCCACCCCTGCCAAAACCTTTTTCTTTAAAAAGGGAAATTGTTCTTATAAAATTCTTTTGTAACATGCTTTTTGTAAAAGATATTACTGAGCACATAATTGACTTGCTATTTTTAATAAATAAATTAGAACATTAATAAATTAAATATTTAAAATTTCCATAGTTAAAAATTTTAATCTAGTATTAATACATGTAAGTCATACAGAAAAAGAATTTGGATCCTGTGGTAGCTTGAATGACAATGGCTCCTACAGGCTCAGATGTTTGAAGACTTGGTCCGCAGTTGGTGAAACTGGAACTGTTTTGGAAAGGATTAGGGTATGTGGCCTTGTTGGAGGAAGTGTGTCATTGGGAGCAGGCTTTGAAGTTTCAAGACTCTTGCCAATCCCAGTGTGTTCTCTACCTCCTGCTTGTGGATAAAGATGAGAGCTCTCAGCTTCTGCTCTAATCAATACATTTGCAGCTTTCCTACTTTGCTGACATCACATACTCTAACCCTATGAAACGCTTTATTGGCCATGGTCACAGCATCAGTAAAGTCACTAATATAGATCTTCATAATGTTTAAGAACAGAAGGAACTCCTAAGGACAAACATATTAACAACCATTTATTAAGAATTACTTATTAGTTGTTTTAAACATAGAGAATAACTAAAGCAAAGCATGCTGTGTGAATCTGAGGAGCAGCAAACAGTCTAGTGAGGCCAGAATGTAAAGAGCGATGGAAAACAGGACACAAGGTAGGGAGATCACAGTGGGCTGCTGTATGACAATTCTTACAGGGTATTTAACAAAATTACTGGGAACAGAGGTATAGTTTCAAAGTTGTGGATTATTCTTGCTGCTTTCTTGGGAAAAAAAGAAAAAGAAAAAGATAGGCAAAAAATTTTAAAAAAGAAAATATAAGGATGATTTGCTAAAAAGCTATCACAATTACCCCAGTGGTAAAAGGTACTGCAACCTACAGTATGAAGAGGTGACATATTTCCTTCTTAAATACGGTACTCTGAAAAACTTCAAACCTACAGAAGCTCTGCACAAATCGCACAGTCAACACTAACGTGCTGCGTCCAGAATCATCAGCTAACATCTGCCATATCTGTTCTCTTTCAACATTCACATGTACGTCTGCAATTGTATATGTTTATGTATTTGTGTTTCCTAAAACAGTAAGAAGCTCACAGATTACAAAAAATACCGTGATAGTCCACCTCTAAATGCTTTGGTATATGTCTCCTAAGAAAAAGGTGCATTCTAAAGACTTCTACAAGATTTTTATCACACCGGCATTTGTTCTGGTTTTTGTTGTTGCTGAAAAGGGGTCTCACTGGGTGGCCTGAAATTTACAAGCTGCCTCCCAAATGCTGGGATTAAAGATGAGTCTCCAGTTGCCTGGCACACCCACAAAATTTAACATTGAAACAGTATTATCTAAGGTATTAATCACACTATTTTTAGGTAAACAAGTATTCTGATCCATGATCTAATCAAAAATTAAACATTTTTTTACAGATGCCTTAAAAATACAAGATTATTATGATAGTATAAACACGAAAATTATACTTACTTTAAGTACACAATTCAATATTTCTATTTCTTTTTGGTATGTCATTTACATTGTAAAAATGAATACATTTGAATAACCAACATCTAATTAAATTACAAAATTCTTCTACCATTCTGAAAAATTCCCTTCTGGCCTTTGGTCGTCAATTTTCTTACCTCAGACATTCCCCAATATGCTTTTTATTCTTTTAGATTTCTTTTCTAAAGCATGTAAATGGAGTCATGTAAGAT
>JAQHUG010000002.1:13477-25380 GCA_028555095.1 Dicrostonyx torquatus | reverse complement strand
GAAAACTGTATTCATTTAAACTCTGCCTGGCCCATTAGTTTTAACCTCTTATACATATTAGTCTAACCCATATTTACAAATCTGTGTGGCACCACGAGGTGGTGACTTATCGGAAGATTCTAACCTGCATCCATCTGGGCCAGATCATCATGGTGTCTCTCACACTTCCTTCTCTCTCACAGCCTTCCAGTTCTGTCTACTCTGCCCACCTAAGGGCTGTGTCCTAGCTTATAGGCCAGGTAGAGTCTTTATTTAACCATTGAAAGCACACAAAATAGAGAAGAACCCTCCTACACCACTGCCTCCTTTCTCCCAGCATTCAGTTTAGTTTTCTCCACCTAGCTGTGTTCCCCTATAGCTCTGCTATAGGCCTAAAGCAGTTCCTTTATTAATCAATGATATTCACATCATACAGAGGGGAATCCCACATCACCTTCCCTTTTCTGTTTAAATAAAAAGGAAGATTTTAATTTTAACATAGCAACATTATATATACAAAACAGGCATCAAGCAATAATTATAGTTACAATATTTATATCTACTTTTTTATCATAAGTAAGGAAAACTATAACTATCAATTCTTCAACTCCATCAAAGACCACAGAAGGATCTAATATTAGCTAAATAAGCAATAAGTTCATTGTAAGCAACTTCCAAAATTGACAGAGACATCTTGCTATCAGGACAATCACCCAAAGTTCTTCTGTACTGTTGGGGCATCTTTCTTCAGCCTACAGGACCATAGTATCCAGCAGACTTTTCCATGAAGCAGGAAATTTCAAAGACAGTTCCACGTATATTGGCAGTTTGTCACTCACTTTCTTCTGTGTCCTGTAGAATGTCTAGTAGACTCTTTCATGAAGCAGGATCCCCAAAGGATCATCTCACTTTTAGGCAAGTTTAGCAGTCATTTCTCGGTGGGTCCTGCATGTCCAGTTCACCCAACAGGGGGAAGATAAGAGCTGTTATAGGGGAGTTCCAAATGGGGATTTGGCATGCAAATAGGCAGGGTTATAAAGCAGAATATAACAAGGTGGTCATAATAAGGTAGTAATAATAACAGGTTTCTATAATAACCCTTTGAAACAAATGTAGAGTTGCAAGATGGTTATAACAACTTTTCAAGCAAAGGCATGGTTGCTGTTTCCTGAAGCAGGCAGGCAGTGCAGAACCATTTATAGTTAAAGTTACAGGTGAGATATAGTCCAGTTCTTGAGAAAGAAAAGTTTAATCATAAACAAGAATGAACCTAGCTTGTCATGTTAATTCCAGCAAATGAGAGTAAGGGCCATTACCCAAATTCTTTGGTCAAACTATGCAAGATTTACTTTCTGTCAGACAGGAGGGACTATTTCCTTAAAGTAGGTTTGAGGAAATAGCACTGGACACAGGAAAAGGGTTATACAGCACCAGACCTGCAAGGGTTTTTTTTTTTTAAAGGTTGGGGGGACTTCCAAAGGAATTTTGGTTATGTAGAATCTTTTCAGAACATGTTATTAGGATGGCAGTTAGGGTATAGGGTGTGAAATGAGTCATTCCAGAAAATAAGTCAAGGCATGGTCAAACACAAGTTTTACAGAAAACGGGAATGAATTTATTTTGACCTTGGAAGAAATGGCTTCTAATGTTAAGATGTAAAAGGCTGATCCATCAGCCTTTACTATCAGATGACTTTCAACTCTAAGATGGAAGCAGTCTGATTCATCAGAAGTTCTCATTGTGTGGTCTTGCCTATATTGAAAGTTGCTATATATAGGCCCCAAAGACCTCCAACTCATGGACATCCACCCACCTCAGCCTCCTGAGTGCTGAGATTAAAGGTGTGCTTTACCTCTTCTGACCTCAAAACAATATTTTTAAAGTTAGTTCTGAAGAAATATAGTATAAGAATAAAAGAGGAAAAGTTAAAACCACAATATCCACTAAGAGACAAGAAAAAATACTTAATTCTCAAAAGCATAAGCACCTCTTGGGATTAGAAACTACTATTATAAAATTTATTTATTATATATACGGTATTTTGCTTGCATGTATGCCTGCACGACAGGAGAGGGCACCAGATCTCATTCTAGATGGTTATGAGCCACCCTGTCATTGCTGGGAATTGAACTCAGGTTCCTCTGGAAGAGCAGCCTTACCCTCTGAGCCATCTCCCCAGCATGCTCCCCCAACACTGCACAAAGAAGTAAAAGGCAAATGGAGGAAATTAATTTTGAAAGAAAGAAAGTAGGAGATCATTTCACCAAAATACCACCTCTTTTTTTTTTCAGGAGTAAAGAAAGAAGCAAAACAAGAAGAATAGAATTCAACAGTAATCTCCACCTAAATGAGGCAGAAATAAATGTAAGGAAGAATTGAGCTTATGGTTTTAAGACTGAGGATCACAACTTATGCCCCAACAATTAGATCTGGCCTTCTATCCTCAATAAATTGATTAAAAGAGACAAGTAAATAGTGAAAAGCAGAAAAGGGTGATTTATTCCATGTGGTCTCATTGGGAAGGGAGACAGGAGATCCAACGACCTTTCAAGTTCCTTTCTGAGGTCTTGACTTGAGGTAGTATTTAAGGACAAGGCATGCAATACCCATGACTCAGCTGTCCAGTCATGGCATGTTTCTTTGTCTATGACTGTCAGCTCCGGTGTGTCCAGCAAGGTGATCTGACAAGTTGTGAATCTTGCCCGATTACAGAAGATGGCCTGCACACTTTCTGTATCAGCCAAACCTGTCCTGGAGGGACAGATGAGTCCCTGGGGAAGCTGGTGATGGAGGAAATCTGGAGTGGAGTTTTAGCTACACTGTGTTTAGACATTCACAAAGTTTTCTTTTATTCAGGCCTTTAGATTCTTTCCCAGAAGTTTTCTGTTTTCTGAATTTTTTTTATTAGGGAATTGACTCTTTTTTTGTTGATCTCTCAGCTAATTGGTGACTATTAAAAATCTGCTCATTTTCTAACCTTCAGTGTTCTGTAAGAATACCATTTGCTTTTATAATCACTCCTTAACCCTCCTTTAGTAGACTCAGAGAAGCAAGAAATATATTTTGCTTCATTAACCACATTTAATCATTACCCCATCATTTAAAAACATTATACTTATCAGATTATGACCGCCCATTTAAATATTTTAGAACTTCCTCAGAACTCATAAGTGAGCTGACCCTGCAGCTCTAAGCTGACTTTGTCATCCAGTGGTTGTCAACCTTCCTAATGCTGTGAGCCTGATTCTTTAATACGGTTCCTAATATCATGGAGACCCCCCAACCATAACATTATTTTAGTTGCTACTTTATAAGTGTAATTTTGCTACTGTTATGAATCGTTGTTAATAATTGTGTTTTCCAAAGGTCATAGGCCACCCTGTGAAAGGGTCCTTTGACCCCTGCCCCAACCCCATGAGCTGAGATCTACAAGTTGAGAATCACTGTTGTAATTACTCTTCTCCTAGCCTAGCACATTATGGTTTAGTCAAGAAAAATTCCTCAGCCTTAGTCTTTTTCTTGTTAGTTGAACTTTGTTCATCAGAAGGTCCACTTCATTAAACAGAACTTACCCTAACACCAGTAACTCTGTAAGTCGACTTTCTAACATTAAAACTAATACTATCGTCCTAAAAGGGGACGTTCTTACATCGGTATCTTTATGAGTGTAATATTAAGTTGAGAGTGTCACCCCAGCCCTGGCATCCATTCTAGCCCCCTGGCCTGGGAGTTGCGTTGGTCTGGACTCCAAATCCCAGCATGCCAGGTGTTGACCCGCCCCAGGACCACTCCCACAGTGTATTTAAGTGGACGCCCAGCGGAGGAACACATGGTCGCGGGTTTTGCATGTCCTTCATTGTTTTCTCTCTCCCATGCCACGCTCTAGGCCACCGGAGAGTACTGTATGGAATAAAACATGGGCGTTTTAATTCGATTTGATTCGGCCTCATTGAATTTCTGTGCGGGGGGCCGAGCGGCTCGTTTTAAGATTTTCCCTAACGATGAGAAGACTTCCTGACAACATTTGTACCTCTGCAACTCAGTTTTATTTTCTTTGTAACATTTATGGTATTAATTTCATTTCTTTTTCTTGTCTCTGCCTCACCAGAATGTCCTGTGTTTTGTGTATTTCAGTTCACAGGCTGCCTTCAGGTACAAAGAACACTTCTAGTGGTAACACCGGGGAGATTGTAGCTACAGGGGACAGGCAACTTTGTAACCTGACGAAGGAACCTGCTTTAACTAACCTGCAGAGTACAATTTAGAGCCTGATACCAGTGTAACTAGAAACACGTGTTTACCTTAGTCTCTCTTTCTCTCCCCCCACCCCCGCGCGCGCGCACACACACAACACACTCAGATGGCTTTCAAAGATCTCAGAACCTAGTTTTTCTTACAGCAAATCTGGCGTGGAAACTGCGGCGGGAGAGTGGGAGGGACCGGGGATGCTCTAGCAAACGCTGCTAGAAATTCACCCCAGGTCCCAGAATGCATCACAGCTCGGCCGGATCTGGAGAGGGGCATGCTGGGATCTCTCCTCCGGCGTTGAGGAAGGGCTGTTGTGAGCACGGTACTGCGGAGGGCTTTCGGAGGCCAGGGCTCCCTTTCGGTTCGCGGTGGGGCAGAGTCTCGGGTGACCTGACCCGCGGCGCTCGGGTGGGCTGTGCGGGGAGCGGTGCCGGACGCTGGTGGCTCCCGCGGTGGGGAGGGGCGGCGGTGCAGCCGCGGTCCCCGTCTCCTGGCCGGCTCTGGGTAGCCGCAGGGCCGGTGCCCAGAGCAGGGTGGGACATTAGCCCGGTGGGACGTTGGCGCAGAACTGTCAGATTCGGGCCTTCCCGCCTTCGCCACCGCGCACCCACGTTACCCTTGGCCTATCTCACTTCCACTGTATTCTTTATCTGAAACGAAACTGAGTGTCAAGAGAACTAACTTCCTTCTAGAATGAGAAACTTACTTTCCTTGTCTGGAGAGGAACAAGAAAAAGGAGAAAATAGGGAGAGAGAGAGACATTTTGCAAAGCTGAATTTAGATGAAGGGGATAATTGCCCTCGGTCTTTGTTGTTAGGTGGGTTAGGAAGGTGGTGGTGTGATTGCTAGAAGGGTTTTTTTTTTTCTTTCTTTTTTTGTAAATCAGTTTCCTATAAGTGATCAGCATGCTATTAGCCCATCAAATCTAAAGTCTCGGAACTCGTTTGATACTGAGCTTCAGAGGAATGAGCTGTTAGCTAATGTAATGAAACCAGCGTCTATAACCCAGTTTTCTGGGTTTCCTGGAGTCTAGGAGTGAGTGCTGTTTTTCCAACAGCCTCTCAGCGTTTACCTTTGGGCTCTGTAGTGTGTGTTTGTCTTCATCGTTTTCTGGCTAGCGTGACCTGTCAGATCCAGGGTTTCCATGAATGTAAAAACGATTCAGTTTGACATTTGTAAAGCCCGGAAGTGTTATTACTAAGGTACATTTACCCTTCTCATTACTACATGCAAAGAAATATGCAAATAGACCGCTATTTTCCTTTAACCTTATCTTGCATGGACACCTAATTAAAAATACTTTTTTTTTCTACCTCTTGAACCATACACTTTGAATTTTTGTTTTGTGTGATGGAGTCTCACTATGCAGCCCTGACTTGTGAAACTGTGTAGACCAGGCTCGCCTCCAATTCATGGAGATCCACTTGCCTCAGTCTTAGGAGTCCTGAGATGGAACACATCACCATGCCTTAGTGAAATGTTTGATTCATAAATTTATTTTTTATTACCTTTGATATGTTGAAATTCAGGCACAGGTTGAATATCCTTTATCTAAAATATTTAGAAATACAAGGCTGAACACAAAATTTATGTATGTGTCATGTATCTCTTGTATTTCCATGTATACTTGTATATTTATATTTTCCATGTGCCTGTATTTGACTGTCATCCATCACATGAGATCAGGCATAAATCCACTATGGCATCATGTCATTGCTCAGAAGTTTTGCATTTTGGAACATTTGGACTTTGGAGTTTTGGAGCAGAGATGCTTACCCTGTAGTGAGGTTTTGATTGAGACTTAGAATTAAGAATAAGCATTTAAGGATGATAAGTACACTGAATATTTTTTGCCAAAGCTAATACACCTCTAAATACTCAAGAGTGACCAAGTAATTTTATGAAATGTGCTTTTCTTCAACTCTTGCTTTCAGACCTGTGATTTTGCTTCATTTCTAGGCACATGTCCCCACCATGCTTTCCTGTGACATCTGTGGGGAGACAGTACCCTCAGAACTAGATATGAAGGCTCACCTGATTGTTCACATGGAAAACGAAGTTACATGTCCGTTTTGCAAGTTGTCAGGTGTAAATTATGATGAAATGTGTTTTCATATTGAAACTGCTCATTTTGAACAGAATACACCAGAAAGAAACTTTGGGAAACGAAATGCAATACAGTATGAAAATCCAGACAGCCAGAATACCACCCTGCAGAGGACAATGGAAGTTCATTCAAGTATTCATTCAGCTTGTGCATCTGATTTTCCAAAAAATTCAGCCCAAAGCATTCCTAAAGATGGGACTTTAAAACATGAAGCTTTTCATACAGAGAGGATAACTGAATCTAGACAGTACCTGAGAAGCCCAGAAAAGCAGTCTGGATTGTCTACAGTACCAGGATCAACTTACGAGACAACGTATAGTCCTCCTGACTGTCCCTTTTGTGGAAAAATAGAGGGGTGTAGTCAAGATATGGAGATGCACGTGAAAACAAAGCATGCCAGTCTTTTAGAAACACCATTAGAAGGTGAAGTGTTCAATTCATTTAAATTGTTATGAAAGCAATAGTCTTGGTTTAATCCATGCTATCAAGCTGACTTGGTAACTGCTACAAATGTGCTTTTAAGATTCAATTTCTGACATCTTATTCAATTGCTTTGAAAATATATTCTCAATAGAATCCTTGACTTAAGCTGCTCTCCACCACTGTGTCTTACCTTCTAATTTTTGCAGGATTTACATTTCATTTGTGTTTGCTTTCCATTTATTTCCCACAGTGGTATTTTTTACTCTGACATAATAAAGGTATTCGTTTATATTCTTGTTTCCCATATTTTAAATTCATTTGAATTATGTATATGTTGTACGTGCTAGTGTATATTTGAGAGTTTGGAATGTAAAAATTTTTTATTGAGCCAGGCGGTGGTGGCGCACACCTTTAATCCCAGCACTCGGGAGGCAGAGGCAGGTGGATCTTTGTGAGTTCGAGACCAGCCTGGTCTACAAGAGCTAGTTCCAGCGCAGGCTCCAAAGCCACAGAGAAAGCCTGTCTTGAAAAAACAAAAACAAACAAACAAAAAAATTTCCTATTGATTCATAATACTTTTCAAGTCATTACATCTGTATGAGTCAGTTTCTGGTCTTCCAGGTCCTATTTTCTTAACTATTCCTTATTACTGTGCTAATTTAATAACTATCATTTTGTAACATGTCATTAATGTCAGAGAGGACTGTTTTTGACCTTTCTTTTCATTATTTCCTTAGGCATTCTCATTTTATTTTTAAGATTTTTATTGTTGATGTGTGTGTGTGTCTGTGTGCAGGTGCCCATGGATTCCAGAAGAGGGAACTAGAGTTATAACTGGCTGTGAGTCCCCTAATGTGAACAGCAGCTTTTAAATCCAACTGTAAAGGATTTTCATTTTCACAATAAGATTAGAAAGTAGTGGAAAGTCTTTGATGTGCTTGCTTTGTTTGTTTGTTTATTGAGGCAGAGTCTCACTCTGTAGCCTTGGCTGGCCTGGAAATTGATGTGTGGACCAGGCTGGCTTTAACTTACAGAAATCTGATTGCCTCTAGCTCCTTAGTGCCATGATTAAAAGTGTGCACCTCTATGCCTGGTGACATGTTTAATGCTAACTGGGAAAACATTTTACTCATACGATGAAGTTGCCAGATTGCACATAGTCCTTGGCATGGGGTGAAAAGCTTAAACAGTCTTCAGATTAAACAAGCATTTCTACATCTCTACCACAGACTGTCATCAACCACTCTACGACTGTCCCATGTGTGGGCTCATCTGTACAAATTACCATATTCTCCAGGAACATGTGGATCTGCATTTAGAAGAAAGCAGCTTTCAAGAAGGTATGTTTTTGTCTAAAAGTATTTTAATTTCTACTTCCTAGAATACACGTTTCTTTTAGGTTATTGATACAATGAAAAAAGTCATACTGTTTAAAAGTGAATCTGCTCTTTAAATAGTCCTCATGGAGCTGCACTGCTTTCCTGAAAGTTACTTCACAGAAAAGTTTTACAGGATGAACTGTGGAGACACCATTCAAACCAGAGTTTGACATCCTGAGCTTTGCTTGACATGGAGAACGTACACCATTTAAGATAATACTTTGTAAAGTGTTTGCCATTTTAAAGTTTTTATTGGCAGAGTAAGGCCATTCTTTCATTGATTTGAAGTAATGAAGTTAGCATTTAGCTAGCAGAAGTTTTGAACTAAGAAGCTGCCAATTTAAAAAGCTAGGTGAATTTATGTGAATCTTACAACTATTGTGTGACAAACTTTCCCTGAGAAGACACAACACACATGTCTACTTACCCCAGATAGGGAGCCTATGATAGACCAAAGTCCTGATACCACCAAAGTTCACCAAAATTCAATTTGATGAGTCAGTGAGTTTTACTGGGGTTACTTACAGGAGTATGGGTGAGGAGTTACTACTTATAAGAACAGAAATGGCTCAAAAGCAGCTGCATCACCCATCCTGTCATGTGGGATGCTTACAAAATCTGGGAAACCTGGAGGACACTGCATAGCCTGCAGACAGCTCATCAGGTTGGAGGGTGCCCTTTCCTAGAAATTCAGCTGGTCTAAATCCCTCCTAGGCAGCCCAGCTAGTTTCTGCCTGTGTGGACACCATGCCATAATGTTGGATGTCATCCTCAGGAATGCCATATCTCTTTTTAAGATGGGGTCTCTCTTCTGTCATGGAGTACATCAATTATGTTAGATCCCAGGAATGCTCCTATCTCCACTTCCCTCGTGCTGGAATTACAAACATATACAACCACACCCACAAGGTTTACAGGGTTCAGAGGACTGAACTCAGGTCCTTGTATTTTAAGGCAAGCACTTCACTGGCAGAGCTATCTCCCTAATCCTGTTGTCTGTCTCTTTAAACGATAACATTAAATACTTCTTAGGGAGCTTTGGAAGTGGAAGGATCTTGTATGAGTTTCCAGGATTTACAGAAAAGTAAAGTGGCCTCTAAGAAGTAAATTGTATTCTACTCAATCTTAGTATTTGAGGATAGATAACATAATAAAGTGGGAGTTTTAGGGTTTATTTTATCTTACATTTCCAGGTAACAATCGCCACTGAGGGAAGTCAGGGCAGGAACCTGTAGGAAGGAGCTGATGCAGAGACCATGAAGGTGTGCTGCTAACTGGCTTGCTCCCTCCTGGCTGGGTCAAGCTGGGTTTACCCAGGACCATCAGCCCAGGGGTGGCACCACCCACAAGGGCTGGGCATTTCAACATCAATCACTAAGAAATTGCCTACAGGTCAGTTTTTTTTTTTTTTGAGACAGGGTCTCACTGTGTAGCTCTGTAATTCACTTTTGTAGATCAGGCTAGAACTCATAGAGCTTCACCTGTATCTGTCTCCCAAATGCTGGGTGGGATTAAAAGCATGCAGTACCATACCCAGTCTACAGGCCAATATAATTTTGTTTTTTGTGTTTTTTTGCTTTGTTTTGTTTTTTATTTTTTTTTTTTAAGACAGGGTTTCTCTGTGTAGCTTTGTGCTGTCCTGAAACTAGCTCTTGTAGACCAGGCTGACCTTGAACTCACAGAGATCTACCTGCTTCTGCCTCCCCAGTGCTGGGATTAAATGCATGTGCCACTGCCGCCTGGTTTATAGGAAAATCTTATGGAGGTATTTTCTTAGTTGACAGTCCCTCTTGCCAAATGGCTCTAGCTTGCATCATGTTAACATAAAACTAGCCACCCAGCTACCTTTTTTTTTTTTTTTGTAAGATTGTAAGGGAATGCTGTGAAAGGGTGAACCTTTAAAAGCTGAATGTCTGCTAATTCTTCCTTTATGGGTAGGCTTTGTATTGGCACATGTATTCTATCAACCAGTGCAGATAATCTCAGGATATGTTCAAAATCAGTTGTGAATTACATCACCAAGACTATAAAGGAGCCTCAAATAGTAAGATGTAGCAACAGCAGGGAGGTTTGGAAGAAAAAAATGTTCAGTTTTGGAATTAAATACTCAGGTTTGTAGATTGTAATGTCTCTGGATTGAGGAATACTTTGAAGACTGTTAAACTATTCTGAGTGTTTCTCTTGGATGTTTCCAAGGGAAATGTGTATGTGGGCAAACTGAATAGAGAAGATTTGTATTCAGTGTGGGGAGGTAGCCACCAGTTTAGCTGGATTCTAGATGCACCAGGACAGTTGTAGAAGGGGCAGACTCCCTTTGGCTCTTCCTTCTGGACTTGTTTTTCCTGCTGCTGCTCTTTGCCTTTTGACTCTAGATAGAGTATTTGATCTTTGGACTCTGGAACACTTATTACAACCCTATCAGAAATCTGAAGCCTTTGACCTCAGACTGGGATTCTATCCTTCCCAAACTGGTGCTGGCATTTCCAGCTTCTTGGTCTGGCTCTCACTACTAGTCTCTGTTTCTCTGACTATCAGGAACTTTTCACTTGTATCATTATGTGACCCAAACCCCTCATGACTCATGATATTTAATGATGTTCTTTGTCTCTTTATCTCTGTTTCTCTGTCTCATTCTGACTGTTAGTGTGTCTGTCTTTGTATGCATGTATGTGGTGTTTTTGTCTTGCCCTTAGTCCTGTTTTACTGGAAAACCCTGAAAATTAAAGAACTCTAAGAAACAAGATACTATACAGAAGCCACTAATAAAAGAATCTTCAGTTTCTCTGGGAAAGAGGAAGCAATTAATTATGCTATAAAATTATCTTGTTTGGGTAAAACTAACAGTAATGAAATAGTTGGAGCTAGTGAATGTATAGTTTTTATTCTTTATTACTTTCTTCTTTTTTTATATTTCTCCATTAGTTGTATTCAGAGCCATCAATGAAAAGTGTCACTTAACCTTTCTATTTTTTTTTTCTCAGCCAATAATACTTCATAAAACTGTCAGGAAGATGACATCAGTTAGTCAATGAGAAGTGCTTGTGGAAGCCTGAACACTTAGTGAATGTTGCTTGTATTCTCTTAATAGGCATGGACAGAGTCCAGTGTTCTGGTGATCGAGAATTAGCTCACCAGCTTCAACAAGAAGAAGACAGGAAGAGGAAATCTGAAGAATCAAGAAAAGAAAGGGAAGAGTTCCAGAAGTTGCAGGTACAAAAATTAATAACAGTATTATTAAGTAGAGTTCTTATTTCCAAAATATATTTTAGAGATGTTAACTTATGTCTGAAGATATGACTCCACCATTAAAAGGTTAAAGCTCACAGCCAAAAAGATTTCTACCTAGCCTGTCCATATTATATTAAAAATATTTTCATCTGTGTACTCTATAGTTTGTTGGGGTGGGGGACACTTAAAAGTGGAAGTTCTCCAAAGATGGAGAGATGTGTTAGCAGTGCTTGCTGCTCCAGCAGAGGGCTTGGGTTCATTTCCCAGCCCTGACTTCAGGCAGCATATACCTGCTTATAATTCCAGCTCCAGGTGATCTGTTCCCTCTTCTACCTTCACAGTCACACACACACACACACACACACACACACACACACACACACACACCCAAATAAATAAAGAAAAGGAAGAAAGGAAGAAAATGTAGCCGTTCTTGACTGTATATGTGGCACATGCCTTTAGTCCCAGCATTAGGGAGACAGAGGAAGGTGAATGAATCTCTTGAGTTTGAGGCCAACCTGGGAACCATCTCAAAAAAA
>JAQHUG010000001.1:25544401-25561962 GCA_028555095.1 Dicrostonyx torquatus | reverse complement strand
GGGGTGTGGGGCGCAGAAAAGCCGGGACCAATGTCCCAGCCTTGCAGCAGGCCAATTCCCGCGGGGAACCGGGGTCCCGCCAAGGGCGAGCCTTGCCCAGGGACCCTCTGGAATGTGGGACACAGCAAAGCTGGGGAAAGGGGATAGGATGTCTCCTAATCGAGCAGAGAGGCTGGGGGCTAGGGTTGATCTTACCCTGAGTTGAGCTGCTGGATCTGAAGCTGTGGCACTCACCAAGGACTCGCCGCCATGAAAAAGCTGCTGTCCTATTTTAAGCCTTTCAAATGTCTCTTTTATTTTTAACTCACAATCCAGTGCTCAAAGCTTATAAGCTGGTACTCAAGGCTACTGTGGTCTGAATCCCCCCCTTCTCTAACACTGCCCTCCGTACACAAGAGTCCACACTTTAGCTCAGTGCAAAGCACTCTCGTTGAAGCACACTTATACACTTCACAGTGCTGCACTCTCTGACTGGTGGCATCTTGTTTATCTGTAAAAGTCAACTTAACGCCAGTCTTCTCAGATTCCCCCCACCTTCATCTTTTGTATTATTTTGTACTGCGACACTGCAGTTGAACTTTTTGTTGGTTCACACTCTGAGAACTGTGTTAATGACCCCAGAATTCAGGTTCCTGGAGCCCAGTTCAGGACCTGATATGTAGCAAGTACTCAGTAGGCAATGAATGGCTTGGTGCACAGCTGTCAATTCTCTGTATTTTGCTCCTCGGTGGATGTTTATGCCTTGACACTTGTAGAAAATTGCCCTCGAGAGACCCAGTTTCACTTGCTGTCACCAAGCACTTCTGCTTCTTTGATTATGTGTACCTTTTACCATTCCATTCTGGGCAGTGGAAACCCCAGGCTCTCTACCACAATGACTTAAAGGTCCTCTTTAATGAGGCCCTCCCCCTTGTGCTTCCCCTGAGATGATATTTGGAGGAAAAGAGCGTTTTCCTTTTGCTTTGTTGAGCAAAACTTAACAGAAAAGCTAATATAGCTTTGGGTATAGTATCAACCTGAGTTCATATCAGGACATATATGTAATACTCGACCATACTACAGAATCTAGTGAATATTTATTTTTGGTTTGGATGTGCCAGTCCCTAAGCCAGGTCTTCTGGCTATGAGCTTGCATCTCAGATCAAAGTGTACAGTAGCCACAGCATAAGGCAGATCATGGCACTTGCTATCTGCATACCTACTTTCATCCAGGACATATAAAGAGATTTGTTGTTGGATATTTGGTTGTACTGTGAACCTGGAGACTGTGTTAATAAAATCAACCTTGGGTCAGGAGACAGAGCCAGCAACCAGATGACAGGAATTAGCCATAAAGAGTATGAGGGAACCAGGAAGACAGATAGACACACAGGAAATGGCAGGGAGGCTTGGGGTTTTGTCAGTCTTTTTGGTTTGGAACAGCTGGAGAGATACTTCTTGCTGGATCGCCAACCAAAGATGAAGGTCAATTGGTTGCTTCTAGGCCTCTCTGAGCTAGCAGGTTTTTTTATCCCAGTGTCTGACTCCTGGGTCTTTATTGGTAAATAGAATGATAGAGAATTAGTTAAAAAACTACATTTGGTGGCCATGGCCGAACTGGTGCCAATGGAACCGGATAGTCCCACCAGGCCACAGCCTGAGCAGAGGGGCATTGACTGTGGGGCTGCAGATGGTAGTTAAAATAGTAATAGATTCAGATGCAGCTGCTAAGCTGATGGTATAACAACAGAAAATTCCTGACTGTATCATTAAAGATAATCTCACCCCTGGCTTCCTATTCCTTGGTTCACTTCCCCATCTCTCCCCCTTCCATTCTCTTGCACCTCTATATCCTTAGATAACATTCCACCCCACTAGCCAGGTTGCATGACACTTCTCTTTCTCAGGTATCACTCACTGAATTCACAACTAGTTGAGTCTCTCCAGAACCCTCTTGAGCCTTCCTCCTGAACACAGGAAGAAAATAAGGGGAACTCCTGCTTGCGATTGTGCTCATTAGATAACCTGGAGCTCAGTCTCTTCAGTGAGAAAAGCAGCTTCTACCAGAAACCTTGTCACTCTGAGCCTCTAGTTTTTGTCTTAAATAAAGGCAAACAAACAAATGTTGGGTCCAGAGGAGTCATGCAAAGATGAGGATAGACTCCAAATTCTAATAAACCATAAGCAAACTTTAATCCAGAATCCAGGAAACCAGAATCCAGGAAAAAAGTAATTAAAAAATCTCCATCAAGCACAAAAAGCTTATCAGCTAGCTGAAACCACAGCCAGATTTTTTTTTTGTAGGGTTGTGGCCGAGTCTGGTTTTTGAACCCATCTTTTTATAGTAGGGGCACCAAGCATTAGGTCTGAACAAAGGAATTTTTACAATCTCAAGGTATAACTCAGATAGAGATTGTCTTACTTTACAATCTCCATTAACAGAGTTTTTTTAGTTAAACAGAGTTTGCACTTAATCTGTTGTCTTCCTTGGTACTTCCAGGTGTTTACTGAAGCCCTGTGGTCTCCCCTTTGATGCTGCCAGTTTCACATAGCAGGTATAATGTGTAACCCAGAGGTCTTATATCTATTTCCTAAAAGTTGACTCAGCTCATATTCGTAAGCTAGCTCTCAGTTTGCAGAGAGATGCTTCGGCCTTGTAAATAGAGTTATGGGTTGTAAAGTGAAATAACCCACTCTTAATAGTCAATCCCTAAGCTACTGAAAAAGCTACCGACAGTCTGTTCTCATTCTCCTAGGCTTACAACTTTATATTTTTTATTTCTACATTCATATTTCTGGAATTTACATTTTTATATTCTTATCTTTCGATCCTTCAAGAAACAAACAAACAAAAACAAAAAATAACTCAGGGAACTGGTTTTCTCCAATGGATTTTTCTGACCATGAAGGCCCGATCCCACTGAAGGAGTGTGTGGAAGACACACAGATGGAGTTCTGTGTATTTCTCTTACTCCTTTGTGCTTCAACTGTGTTATTAGTGTTAGTGTGTCAGGTCCAAAAGAAACGGGGGACAAATGACTAACTGTGGTACCTATTAACACACCAAAGATCATGTTGGCCTCCAGGCTCTCTCACTATTGCAAGTGCATATTATAGAGTCCATGGTTCCTCTCAGCTCTTCTCATCCCACCCTCTACCCTAAACATCTCCAGCTCATGTGCTTCCCTTCCCCCAGCTTCTCAACCCTTTATAACCCTGCCATTGCAACCATGTGCCCTCTTTTTGCTCTTGGTCCTTGGTCCCCTCTCTCTTTGCTCTCTCTTGCTCCCCCTGCCCCCATGGCCCAGTTCAGTTTACTGGTCATGTTTAGTCTACTCCCTTCTCTCCCTGCTCTGGACTATCCTAGATGCCTCTGGCTGTATGACTGACATCATATGTCCTAAACACCTAAAATGTTTTTGCTGACATGGGGACAAGTGGACAGAACTCCCATAAGCTCATGGTTTCTGGGTACTGCATTCCTTTCCTTCCCTAATAGCCAATGTCTCACAGCACCGGTCTTGTTGGCTAGGGTCACGGGGCCTTCAGATTCCTGCCTATCTGGGAATTGGGACCAAAATAATTCCACCATGACCATGATGCTAGAGACACTGGCCACTGCCCCACCCCACTTCTCTCCCTGTTTGCTGTTTTTCTCCATCTCTGCACTCCTGTCTCTCTCATTGTTGGCATGTGATCTGGTTATGGTGGGATTCTCCCTGCAACAGATCCATTCCCTCTGCTCTCCCACTCTGAGCTACATAGATGTTCTATCTTTGTGTTTCTGTTCTCCCTTACAACATCTGCTGGTCTGGCCCTCAGTGGGCCTACCTGTGTGCTCACCTGGCTCCTGAAACATACTCCAGGATTTTTAAGTTGGTCAGCTAACACAGTTTCCTGGGAAAAGTTTTGTCTGTCTGTTGGAATGCATGTGTAAATAATGTGGCTACTGTACACTTGTTTTATGCCTGTGTGTGTATGTGTGCTTGTTTTAAAATCTGTAAAACTTGTAACTCCAGATTACAACAGCTCTAGAAAAATACAAACACGTGAATAGCAGCCATTTTGGTTGAGGTCAAAACAAAAACCTCAGCACCATCTTTACTAAGTGCACCCACATGTGCTGGTCCCACCAAGGAGATTCTTCTCCAGTATTATTTGGCTTACAATATATTTCTGTATGATATTTCCTGCCTTGTTATAAAAAAACAGGTTCATAACAATACTGATTTACTGAGATATTAAGGCTGCACCTCTACATTACTTTACAGGAATAAATGTTGCTGGCAACCACATATTTTAACTTAATAGTAAATCCCTTAATACTGATTTAAACATTAAACTGTTTACAATGTTAAACCTTGATTCTGCCTTCTACAGATTAGGATTATACTCTAGGTCTCAGAACCACAGCTAAAAACTAGAGACTAAAACATTCCATTCCTTCCAATCTCCTGCCTTCACTAAAATTGGTAAGCAGTAATTGATTGGATAAAGTGTATGTCCAAATTTAACTTATATATCTAATTTAGATATACCGACAAGTAAAGGTGCTCTGATTCTCGACTGCCTATACAGATCTGAGAGTATGGCATTAAATTTAAAAAAAAAAAAAAAACTTCTTATGTGAGAGAGACACGCCAGCTCCTGCAGCATCCTGTAGCTCCTCCAAGAAGACGCATGGCTGCAAAAGAACTCCCCCTGGAGGCTTGCTTTGGATGTGACAAATTCAGTAACACAGGGAAAAATCTGCCTTTTATCTCATTAGCTGCCTGGAGCCTGCCTGGAAATTGACAACAGGACACTGGGTGATTTGATTGCTTCATCCTGCCAAGACAGGTAGACCAAACCCTACCCTCACAGGAAAATCCATCAGGCCTCCTGGGCTCTACCACTAAAGGCAAGTACTGCTTCTGAGACCGGTGTTAGCCAAAAAGCATGGAGAGATTTGGGATTGCCTGGGTAACTGGAAAAACTGTCTCACTTCTATTCGTTTACTTATCCCTCTCAGATCTGTTTGATGGCATCTGACGACTAGGGTTCTGGTAGCGCATTAGTCTATGTTGGGTCCGGGGTGGGGGACACGCAAAGATGGGGACAGACCACTGAAGTCTAATAAACCAGAAGCAAACTTTATTCCAGAAACCAGAATCCAGGAAAAAATAAAAAATAATAAAAAAATCTCCATGGGGGCACAAAAAGCTTATCAGCTAGCTGAGACCATAGCTAGAATGGATTTTATAGTAGGGGCACCAAGTAATAGGTCTGAACAAAGGAATTTTTACAATCTCAAGGTAAAACTCAGATACAGATTGCTTACTTAACAATCTCCATTAACAGAGTTTCTTAGTTAAACTAGTGTTTGTACTTAATCTATTGTCTTCCTTGGTACTTCCAGGTGGTTACTGAAGCCCTGTGGTCTCCCCTTTGATATTGCCAGAGGTCATATATCTATCTGCTAAAACTTAGCTCATATCCATGTTAATCAAGGATGTCTGGGGGTGTTAAGCTCTCAGTTTACAGAGAGATGCTTCGGCCTTGTAAATAGAGCTATGGGTTATAAAGTGAAATAATCCACTGTTAATAGTTAATCCCTAAACTACTGAAAAAGCTGCTGACATTCTGTTCTCATTATCCTAGGCTTACAACTTTATATTTCTTTATTTCTACATTCCTATTTCTGGAATCTACATTTTATATTCTTATTCTTGGACCCTTCAGTTTATTAGTTAAGTTTCCTGCTAAAAATACAGGCAGGTGTGTCTCTTTCACAGGTTTACTAGTCCAGGATTAACAGGTTTCAGATGTAGCTTCAGAGATTCAGACTTTTAAAATTTCCTTTGTCTTCCAAAATGTTCATGCCTTTTAACCAAAAGCCGCTGCCTTTTGCTATGACACCAAGATGTAAATCTGTTCCAGCTGTCTTACAGATAGACACCTGCAGGTTCCTGGGAGAAGTTCTGCTGCTCTATCAAGAAATATGGTCTGGTAAAACCTATAAGTCTCCAGAGCCTATTTTGATCCCACCCATTTCTGCATATTTTACAGGTCACTCCTGATGTTTAGGCCAAGGCCAGCCTGCAGAGGGTTCTCCAGATATGCCAGCACCTGTACCAGCTCCTGGGACTTCACCATTGGTACCACCTCTCCAGGCTCAAATGGGCACCTACCCAGTAACTGAAATCTGGTTGTTCTTTTAAAAAGATTTATTTATTTATTCATTTATGTATACAGTGTTCTGACTGCATATATGCTTGCAGGCCAGAAGAGGGCAACAGATCTCATTACTGATGGTTGTGAGTCACCATGTGGTTGCTGGGAATTGAACTCAGGACCTTCAGAAGAGCAGGCAGTGCTCTTAACCACTAAGCCATCTCTCCAGCCCCTGAAATCTGGTTTTTAAAGGGCATATCTGCTTTCTTGTCTCACTCATTCACCCTTGCCTCTCCTGTACAACCAGGGTACTTCTCCGTTCTATTCTTTCTGGCAGTTAATCACCCTTCCCATGGCTATTCCCATTCATAGTACCAATAATAACAATCTAATTTTTCTCTTGGCAACTTGCTATTTCTCCCCCAAAAACATATGTCTGAGGCCTCCAGGATGGCAGTTAACCAGATGCTTCTCCACCCACACCTCCTGCTGAGCATGAGCTCACCAAATCCCAACTTCTCCCTCACCCATGTCACCCCATACTCCCAGGATGCAGCCAGACATGAACCTGTGTCTATACACACAGAGTCTGAGATGTTCTGGAGAAAGCCTCACCCCAGCCCCGGGCATCCATATACCCAAAGAGTCTGGAATGCTGGGGTGGAAGTGTTACCCCAGGCCCTGATATCCATATATCCAAAGAGTTGGAATGTTTGGGTAGAAGTTCCACTCCAGTTCCCCTTCTCCATCCCTCTACAAAACCTGCTGCATTTCAGAAAGCCAGCCAAATAATGACCTGTCTCCCAGAGATGCTCAAGACCACTCCCACAAGGTATTCAAAGTGCCCCCCCCCCCGAAAACAGAGAACAGGAATGGGAAGTGTGTGGAAACAAGCCTCTTGTTATTTTAGTGGTCTTTAGACTACTCAAACCTGATTAGAGGCCAGAAAGGAGTTTCCCCTCTCCTCTATGTGAGACATGGAGTTGAAAAGCCATCCAGGAACATTGTATCCATTAAACCCTGGGCTTTTTCTAATTTAGTTTGATTGATCTGATTTGGAGTGCGCGATTTGGTCTGATTTGGCAGAGAGGCTTACTGGGGTGCAGAAACTTTTTTACTGTACTCTCCCTCATATCTACAGTAAAAACAAAACAGAACAAAACAAAAACAACTTTTCCTCAACCACACCTTGGAGAGGCCATCATGTCCTAATTTTATATAATGAGAGACCATTGTTCTGGACAGAGACTCTGCCTTGGTCAGGGCTTCAGAATAGGGAAGTAGCTAAATTCAGAGGAGTGAAAGAGCCAAGCAGAGCGAGAACTTCCCCGTGTGACCTCCAAAGCAGCAGCAAAAAGCCCAGCAAAATTTCAGTTTCCTCCTCTGGGGAAAAGAGAAGTTGACCTTGGCAGTTTCTTTTGAAACCACGCTTCCCACCTACCCTGTCTCGCAGCTTGTGTCACCATGGATACTCATCACTTGGAATCTGGGAGTTCTGTCCTCTTGTCTCCTATCACCACTGTCGCTTCTTCTTGGTCAGAACAGAAAAGTGTCCCACTGTTAGGTCATTTCAGCCAAGCCCTAGACATTAAGGAACAAATACTATTGGGTCCTCTCAAATGTCAGGGTCATGAGAAACACACACACATACACACACACACACACACACACACACGTAGAAAACCACCTGATTACTATTTCAAACCATGAGTATTGAGAGGGTGGCTTATTATAAGCATAGACATTTGGACATAGGAGTACTTTTGCAAGTACAATGGAAATATACAAGGATGAACACACTAATAAAACATTGACAGCAAAAAAAAAAACTGTGCAAGAAGATGAAGTTCTTAATTCACTATTAAGATGACATATATTCTCCTTGCTGTTGTCATGGCAGTCACTAGTAGTTCATTCAGCTCTGTCTGGGCTATCAATTACTTTGTCAGAAATTCTGAGCATCACAGGAATGGGAAGTGTGTGGAAACAAGCCTCTTGTCATTTTTGTGGTCTTTAGACTACTCAAACCCGATTAGAGGCCAGAAAGGAGTTTGCCCATGGCCTTGTGATTCTGTGGGCTAACAGAAATAGTCACAGAAGAATTTTTCATGGTAAAATTTTATAGAAATATAGTGGTCCTATAACCATGAATTCTTCTGTTCTGTATGGATACTCCAAAAAGAAGACTTTATGTGAAGTAGATGTGAGGAGATAGCTGAGGAAAATGCTGTGAGAGGAGGTGGGGACGGAGCCAGAAGAAACTGGCAAGCTGCAAGAGAGTAATCCAGGACTGACCCTTGTGAGGAAGAAAGCAAAGTATGGGAAGTAGTCTCAGGCTCCAAGAGCTCTTGGAAAGTAGAATAATATAATGTACATGTCGTGGGAAGTTGGATAACATGTTGTATAGGAGTGTGGCTTCACTGGCTGGAAACAGACTATGGGACCTGTGGCAAAGTTGGTGGCTCTGAATCAATAACTCATATGTTTCCATGGCTACCACATGTTTCTATTTCTAAGCACCCTAAGCAACCTCTCTCCCTTCCTCCTCAACTCTATTGACTGATCACAAATACAAATTGCAAATGTATTTTTCTTCCATGTTTGCAGTTGCTCATAAGAATCTGCTGCAAAGAAATAAAATTACAGCATATATGGAAGGAGAGTGAAAAACACATTTGATTTTTCCCAGGATATAATTGTCTCTATTTCTCCACCACTGGCTCTGCAGTTTGAAGCTGTCAGGTAAGCACAGCTCCTCACCTCCATGCATTCAGCAGCTGCCTTCACTGCTACATGCATACTTAAGTGAGGAGACTTAAGCTCCAACCCAAAGTCTGTAATGTTGCTTTAGCCACTGATTTCACTGTCTCCACCAAGCTTTTCTCAGAATTGCTACCAAAGCTCAACAAAATGGGAGATTTGCTCTTAACTTCAAATGGTGGACCTCTGGAGTTCTGTACTCACTGGGTCAGGAGCAACTGAGAAGCCAAATCACCACTAGTTCATCAGAGAATGAAGGGCAGCACCACTAAGTCCCTACATCTCACCAGACTCATGGTGACAGTCACATTATCTAGGTCATCTCCTTTAGTATCACTTCAACCATCTAAAGTCATTCTAGATGGCTTCCTTTTTCAAAGCACAGGTCACAACCACAGGAAGGACTTGTCTGCAACCAGTTCCAGGCATTGTGACTCTAACGTCATTGCTTCTAATTTCTCCCATGATTTCTGACCCAGATACAGGGCAATACATATGACTGAAGAATATGTATGGAGGACTAGAAAGGGAGCTCAGAAGTTAAGAGCACTTTCTGCTGTTTCAAGGTACCTCAGGTTCAGATCCCAGCACCTATAGCCTGCAACTCCAGTTCTAAGGAGCCCAACACCCTCTTCCAGTTTCCACAGACCCTGCAAGCACATGCTGAATATGCATAAACTCAGGCACAGGCACAAAACAAAAGTAGATACTTTAAAAGGAATATGTACTAAGTTGGGCATAAAGTTAGATTGTTTGCTATCAGAAATTATAAATGTGAGAAGGAGCTAACTTTTTCTCCTCTCACCCTAGTGTGTATCTCCATTTCAAGTGCAGTACTGTCACAGCAACTTTGAAGGGCCTCTAGGTCCCAGGAACTTACAGGGATCTGATTCTCTACATCCTCTCATTCTCGATGCTTAAATTGAATCATAAGAGGAAGAGGAAGTGGTGTCTCTCTGAAACATTTTCTCTTTCACAGTTCGAACTTTTGCTTTCACACACAGTCCACATACATAAAGAGAAATTCCAGCAGTGTTCAAATATGATTACCCCATCCGCTGCCCAACCTTGTCTTTGTATTGGTTGCTGCCTTGGCCTTCAGGTGGACAGATCCAGTTAGCTCTGCCAGGGAAGATGACTGACTGTGAGTTCACATATATCCACTCACTGGCTGAGGACTATCTTCAGTATGTACTGCAGGTTCCTGCTTTTGAATCGGCTCCGAGCAAAACATCCAGGGTGCTACAAAGAGTTGCTTTCTCAGTTCAGGAAAAAGTTGAAAAGAATATGAAACTATACTTGGATGATTTTGATGTGGAATCCATAGATACCGCCAGAACAATATTCAACCAAGTAATGGAAAAAGAATTTGAAGACGGCATCATTAACTGGGGAAGGATTGTGACTATATTTGCCTTTGGCGGTGTTCTCCTCAAAAAACTTCTACAAGAGCAGATTGGCCTGGATGTGGATGCTTACAAGCAAGTTTCCAGTTTTGTGGCTGAATTCATAATGAATAACACAGGAGAATGGATACATCAGAATGGAGGCTGGGTATGTGTGATGACATTCTTTTTACATTTCTCTGCGAAATTGGAATAGAGAGTTTCCTTTCAAGTTAAAACAAATGAGAAAATTCTAACTAAAAGATTGCAGTCTGTATATCTCATTTTGGATGCTTTTAATTAAAGGTAAACAAAACAAAAATATCCTGGGTCATTTCCAGTGCATCCTACAACTTTATAGCTGGCAAACATTTGTGTCTCCAGCTTTTATTCTCATCGTGGGAACTATATTCATGAGGTCTGGGCCTGAAATCAGTGGCATTTTACTGCATCTTCAGAATCAGCAGTGCAGACCCCCAAGCATCTGTCTTTTGCTAGGATTCTCACGACAATGGAGAATTAGCACAGAAAGAGCTGGTGTTAGATCTTATTTATACTTTGCTGTACTGTAGTAGTCAGCTGCATGATTTTGTACATTCATTACTTACATACTGACATTTCCTCATTTATAATATACAAATTATGGGCTATTAAAGTTACATGATAAAAAATAATGTTCTGCTTCACTGGAAGGAATCATTTTAAAGCATATTCAAATATAAAAATTTTATTTTTATTTTTTATTATTTATCAGTATCTCAGAAAGCCAAGACTATGCCAAGAGTTTTGGAGCTCGGGTTATTGAGAAGCCCTTCCCAGCTAGATTTAGATGCTTAACTTTGTGTCTCAATATTGTTACCATGGAGTTGAAAACCATTTCTATTCCCATGTAGTTTGTGTTCATTGACTAATTCTTACTAGATTCTTACTGCTTATTTCTTTTACTCAGTTTCCAATTGTTTGATTAACAAAGGAATTCTTTGAACAATCTGAAAGCAAATTATTTTTATGTGGCAAACTTCTTTTAGTTTGTTGATTACCTTCTAAAACTGTACATGTTTTCAATAACTACTAAATAGTGTTTAAACATTTGATGCAATTGACTTTATTGAACTTAGACTTTGTTCCATTTCTACTTTTTGTTGGAAGTCGGCTTGCTCAGTGCTATGTCTTACTGTAAAGCAGTCTCCTTTTCAATTGCCTTCAACTACCTTCTTTTTAACTGATCTTGATTTGGGTCTAGGTGAAACATGTCAGATGTTTGGTTATATTTCTTCTGGCTTGTTGTGGGAAGGACTCAGACAAATCTCCACTGCACTGTGTACACCTTAAGTGAAGGCAAGCGTCTTCTAGCATAGAGGCCACATAGGAGTCTGTAGAGAATAGTCTTACAAACTTTATAGGTTTACTCTATGTTCCCATTATCTAGCACAATAGGAAGACACAAAATATGTGTTACTTAAATATATGTCAATATAGCATATTATGTGAATTCTTAGAATTCAAAATGAATGAATTATATGGAACGGTCTCTTAGAATTTCTAGAAATGTGTTTGCTGGGAATCATAAAGGTATTAGCAGATATACAGTAGGAAAACTTATCTTAATGGAGATACAAAAGTACATCTCATGCAACACTCACACACACACATACACACACACACACACACACCTCACCCTTCATAAAGCTCCTATGTGAGTTCTCAGGTTGGTTTTTTTTTTTTAATACCTAGGATCTTATGCTCTAGGCATGACAGAAGTGCTCTTTAAGATTGTTTTAAGCAATCTCAATACTTTGTTCCAGCCTAGAGAAATCACTTATTCTGCTTATGGCAAATAGTGTTATAGTGAGTCAGTATACACAGGCATAGCAAACAAATACCTTTATTTTCCCACAGTGCTATTGAAAAATCCGCTCTGATGAATGAGTTTCCTCGAAATGATTCATTTTGTAGAAAATGCTTATGTATATGCTAGTAGCCAGGGATCTTAATAGGAAGGGGAAGTGGGTATTTTACACTTTTTTCCTTTTTCCTTTTCTGAAGGAGAAACCTCTAAAATTATCATAAAACATGCAACCTATGATTTTGTCACACTTGAAATGTGCCTTAAACTCTAGGAGAAGTTTCAGATCAAGATGTGATAGAGAAGAACAGCATCGATACTAGGAGCACTGACTCCAATTCAAGCAGGGCTGAGTTTATTTCAGGGCTCAGTGCTTGCCATCCATGTGACTGGAACAACTTACATAATTTCTCTATACTTTGTTTTTTTGTCTGTAAAAATAAGCCATCTTGCAGACTATCAGCTGGGGCTGGCACAAGGATCCCATGATTTACATACACACCAAGCATCCAGAGCAATTCCTACAAGTGAGCACTTAGTTCAATTCCAAGGTTAATGTTATTACTGATAAATACTAACACTGAGTAGCTTCCATTTAGAAAATCTAAGTATACTTCAAAAATCATATGGTGCACTTCAGTTAGATATTAGTCACTATGGGCTTCTGCGCACTAAAGGGAAAATCATGAGACTGATGCATTAATCATGGGATGCATAAACTCATTCCTCTTCCTTTTTTTTTTTAAATCAGTTTGGACCTTTCCTCCTTCCCTCTCCTCCTCACTCTTCTATCTCTTCCCTTCCCCCTCCCCTCATCCTTCCTCTGTTCTTTCCTTCTCTTCCATATCTCCTTTAGTTTTCAATCTGTCATCTCTTTTTCTTCATTCTCTACACTTACTCTTATTTTATCTAGTTCCCTCTGCCAGTTTGATGTGAACAGTTGGACTCATAATACGTGGTAAAATATTTAATGTGATGTTTTTTAAGTTATCATGAACATTTTGGAGGAAAAGATTGTTCCTAAAGCCACTAGAGTAGATTTTAGGGGCTGGGTGTCTATAGTCTCAGCTATACAGGGGTAAAGGCTAAAGGAACACTGCTTGAGCACAGTAGAATTTCAAGGCCAGTGTGGGTAATATAGCAAGACCCTACCTGTAAAACAAAGAGTGTGCTTAAGATGGAACTCAATGCCTCACCCCTTGGAAATCATACTTTAATTTGATTCAGGTTACTTTCCTACTTCCATATTCTTGAATGAGCACTTTTCTGTGTCCAGACTTGTAAAATAGAGAAGAATATTTGGTAATTAGTTCCACAGAGGGGGACTGTATCTACTATATACATCACTATATCCTTATGCTTAGCATAGCATCTGTTGCATGGAAGGCACCTGACACATATACATCTCAGGAATTGACAATGAAATCTGAGGACTGAACTCCAAAATACCTGCTTAATAGAGGCATGGCTTAGGTTAAGTCACCTAGGAAGTACTCTAAGTTTCTGGTTGCCTGTGCCATATGTATAACAATATAATATAACATAATGTAATTTATATAATGTAATAATAATATGTAGTATAAAGATAATAAAAGTTAAGACAATAACACCTATATGTAACGAACCAGAAAATTTTCTTGTAAAAGTACATTGTGAATATGTAAATAGAGGGGTTACATGGGAAATTCCAAAAATTTAAATATACAGTTTTTAAAAACTGCTTTAACTACAAAAAAATCCCTTTTATAAGTGGGGATACACTGAATTGGCCCCTTCCAAGTTGCTTGCTTAGCATGCACAAGGTTCTGTTGTCTATCCTTAGCTCTGCCTGAACAGGCATGATGGGGCATGGCTATAACTCAAGTGCTAGGAGATAGAGACACAAGATTCAAAGTTCAAGGGCATTTCTGGCTACTTTGTAAGTTTTAGAAAATAAAATGAGTACAAATAAAAATAAATAAATAAAATGTTTTGAACAGTTTGTCATTTGGGCTTGTTTTGAAATATACGGAGTAAAAAGAGTATAATGTTTGCATTCCAACTCTGGTCCAGGCAAAGAATTATATTATCTTTTATTTACTTTTTTTTTTGGTACAGCATCTTGCTGTGTAGCCCGAGGTGGCCTGAAACTCACTGTGTAGTCAAGGCTTGCTTACAGTAATCCTTCTGTCTCCATCTCCCAGAGTTGAGAACACAGTATGTGCCGTTACTCACCATGAGTTGTATTATCTTAGCTACCTTTTCCCCATGTGTCAGTGTTCTCATTAGATAAAATAAGAGTTAGTATGAGGCTAGAAGCAATATCTAAAGAAGATGTAATATAATTATAGATTTAAAGTTGCTAAAATATTGTTACAGTGTGGTATAGTTCATTGTTTTATTTTTGGGTGTGTGTGTGGGTGTGCGTGCGTGCATGCATGCGTGTATCCTGGAGCTTGAATTTAGGAATTCATGTATCATAGACAGGCATTTATACCACCCTGATTTTTCTAATTTAAAAAAAGGCCAGCCTCAAAAGTAATTATGGTGGAAATATACTACATTCTTTTAGAATCAAGAACATTGGTTTAATCTTGATTTACTATGAGTCCTTATAATTCTCAGTACAGCTGGGCAGTGGTACTTTAATTCTAGCACTCGGGAGGCAGAGGCCGGCAGATCTCTATGAATTTAAACCATCTGGTTTACAAAGTGAGTTCTAGGGTAGCCATAGCTGTTCTATGAAAAAATCCTGTCTGGAAAACAAAGCAAACAAATAATAATAACAATTTTTAGCATAATACAATTTATAAATATAAATATAAATTTATTTTTTAGTGCTATGCAACTGAAAGAAAAAGAGAGAAAAAAACCCCAAAACCCAGAGAATTTCTTTCCCTGGAGATTTTAACTAGTGAGCAACAGAAACAAGGCTAGTTTGAATGAAGATGAAAGTACTACTCTTTGGAGTTTGGAAGTCTAGTAGGCAAAACAGAATATAATAGCTCAATAATGGCTTCGTACTATCTATACCCTAAAAATATTTTTATATACTAAATACACATTGAACTAGATATGTTTTCAAATGCTTTCTCCTTTTTTATTTCCGTGGTGCTTTGATTAAGAATGACTCCATAGGTTCATGTACTTGAATGCTTAGTAACAAGGGAGTGACACTATTTGAAAGTATTGAAAAGGATCAGGAGGTATGGCCTGGACAGAAGAAGTATGTCAGCGGCGGTTTCAAAAGCCCATGCCAACCCCAGAGGCTCTCTCTATGCTTATGCATCGAATCAGGATGTAGCTCTTTAGCAGCTACTGCATGCCACCATGCTTCCTGCCACGATGAGAATGGACTAAGCCTCTGAGACTATGAGCCAGCCTCCAATGAAATTAAGAGCTACCTTAGTCATGGTGTCTCTTCACAGCAACAGAAGATTTACAAAGACACTTATGTGTCTTCAAAAACCCCTTGAAACTAACATATATAGCTCAAAGTGTATTTCTAATAGGTGGTGTTTCTAAAGGAGTTTAGCTTTGGAGTAGTGAACAATGCTGAGAATAAAATGACCACACACAGGGAGAGTATAGAGAAGATTATCTCACTGATTCTTAAATCTTTGCTTTGTTCTCATAGGAAGATGGCTTCATGAAGAAATTTGAACCTAAATCTGGCTGGCTGACTTTTCTGGAAATGACAGGACAGATCTGGAAAATGTTCTTTTCTCCTCAAGCAACACTATTGACCAGAGAGAACCCTGGCTCCTGTGACAATGGTGACCAGCAATTAGTAGTTCCATGTACACGCAACTCAGATGAGACTTGACTTTCCGGAGTTGCAGATGTTTTGTTCTCATTTTATTGAATAAATTACCGATATTTGTTTCTGTATGTGTTTCATGTTTTAAAGTTTTGAGTCTGGCTGGAACTTCAACAATACTCAACACAGGGACAGGGACTGAAGTCAGGACTGATGATCTCGAGCCTGTTATTCAAAGTTATTCTAGGCTAAACCATATGGGGGCTCAACTCTGCTTCCTAACAATTCCTGAGTCTACATCGCTTCCTCTATCCTTGGAGGTCCAGGTTGCTTAGTTTCTCACTGATGTACTCTCCTCAACCTTTACTCTCTGGCCTTACATTTGGGCTTCAATGGATACGGCAGTAAGATATACAGTGTTGGAGTCAGAAATGATACTTTAAAAGGACAGTCTCAAATCATTTTTCTAATCTTCTCTTGCCTTCTCTTTTCTCAACACCCCCCACTCCATTTTTGCCCAAGGCAAGACACAAAAAGTAGAATTCACTTTCCTTAAACCAAGTCATAATCGATAGTCAGATTATATATGATCAGTCTGACTTTCTAGTACTTAGGAAGAATTTGCTTCTCTTTCTGCGTCTACAGCAGGAACCTGGAGTGGTTTGATCAAAAACAGTTAAATGAATATCAAGCTATTTCTAAACTTTATTTATGTGTGTGAGAGAAAACTGTCTTTTGTTAGACCATACTCCAATTTTTAAATCAAGTTTGATGGCAATATAGAAAACCTCTGTTTTGGTCTAGATCACAAGCATTACATGTCCCTTGAGTCTATTAATAGATCCAATAATGGCCTTTTATCAAGGCCTGTCATGTCTTTACAAGGGACCTCAGTTATCAACACTACTGCGGTGTGATTCCTAACTGAGGGAATAAAGACACTGGGACAAGTCACTAAGGACCATACCGCCTGATCCTTCTGTCCTCCCATCCTGAGGGCTAGGATTACAACGCCTCCTGTGGTGTGGGGCTAGAGGTCCAACACCCCAGGCTTTGTGTCTGCAAGGCAAGCACTCTAGCAGTGGCGCTTCACCCTAAACACCATGGACATTTATTTTATTTCCACCGTTAAACTGAGGAAGGGAAAAGGAATAAGAAGACCAGGTAGGAAGTTACTTAAAATCCTACTGAGGTGAGTTAGACCAAGATATTACCGTTGAGCTCTTTTGCTCACAGTGACTGACTTGTTAGAAATGTTCCAAAGCACCCCAAAACAGTTCCACCAAATGAGGACTAAATGTTCAGACACAAGAGACTGTGGGTGGGGGAATTTCACATTTAAACATGAAACTGTGTTTGTTTTAAGACAGTTTCCTTGTGTAGCTTAGGATGATCCTGGCACCATAATCCTTCTGACTTAGTATTCTAAATGCTGATAATAGATGTATGTGCCACCACTTCTAAGATGTCCTATGTGAGGTTTCTTTAGCTTCGCTTTGAGTCAGGGTTTTCCTATGCACTTATGTAGCTCAAAATGGCCGAGAACCTTCAAGGTTCAGATATTCTACAAGCTCTTTTTTTTTTAACCTTTTATTTATTTTCTTTTTATTGTTAAAAGAAAAATTTACATTTACTCCCCTTGTTCCCGGCCCTCCCGCTCCCCCACTACCCCACCACCCTCCCCCTGCTTCTTTAAGAT
>JAQHUG010000001.1:25532471-25542551 GCA_028555095.1 Dicrostonyx torquatus | reverse complement strand
ACTTCCTATGTAAAACCCCAGTGGCACAGACAATAAGAACAACAATTAATAAATGGGACCTCATGAAACTGAGAAGCTTCTGTAAAGCAAAGGACACAGTCAGTAAGACAAAAAGGCATCCTACTGAATGGGAGAAGATCTTCTCTACAAGCTCTTTAACAACCTGTTTCCTACACGAACGCTTGACCTCTTCTTTTGCGTCAGCTAGCCTACAGTGCCAAGTGTAACATTCTCCCTTAGTGTCTGACATCTTTATATTATTCAGTCTTCCTGTGATTTTGATTTCTGCAGGCAATAAAGGCTCCAGAGGACTGAAAACATGACTGAAATGGAGATATCAGTGATTTTGTCATGGAGCCTTACCTGTGAGATGATGTGCAGAAATCTTATGAAGATTCATAACCCTAAAGAGCTTTACACCTAAGGTTGCATGCATTTACAGATGCATTACTTGATGAATATGAACATATCGAAATAAACTATTTTTTTTGGTCAAAGACTAGAATGAAGAAAATTTGTTCTCCCCTGCTACACTGTACACAGCTATTATCATTTTGAAGCACTGGTGATCAAACCAAGAGCCTCATGGATGCTAGGCAGGCAATTTACCTGAATCCAACAACAGCAATTTATCAATAGTATCATGTACAATTGTTTGTGTTTGTGTGTGTGTGTGTGTGTTGCTGGTGACAAAACCTAGGACCACATGCACGCTAAGTTTTGAATTTCTTCCTGCAGATTAATACTTACTACACACATTGATTTATGGTAGTGATTCTCAAACATTAATATGGATAAGAAATCACCTGAGGAGCATTATTAAGACAAACATTTAGACTCTCTAGGTCTGGGAGTCCTGGGTATGGCTCAGGAGTCTTCAAACTTAACATGCTTCCAGGGGACACTGATTCATAAACCACACTTATAGTCAAGTATTGGTAACCTGAGTTGTTAGCATAGAGGAGACCACAGATGTAAGTGAATTCAGTGCTTGTTTTACTGTCCATGATAAGAATTCTGTTCATCTTTGTTCTCCCTCTTCCACCTTGCTTTATCTTCAGGCACTTTAGATCTTACAGAAATGAACTATATGCCTTTTTTACATGAGTGCTGGAGACCTGAACTTGGCTCCTCATGCTTGTGTAGCAAGCATTTTACCAACTAAACCATCTCCCCAGCTCTGAAGAATTAACTCTTAAAAAATCATTACTTAGCTACCGTGTGGGTAACATGGGGGTGGTATAAATCTGAGTCGGCGCTCCTCATACCTACTTACTTTACTCTCTGCTCCCTACTCAGTCAAACGCCATTAGAGAAAGGTATTACGTGTCTCTAAACAGCAGGTTCAACAGCAGCAACAGCAGGCAAACTCTTCCATAATAATGAACAGGGTGACTGAGTCCTGAGTTCCCCAGAGATGGAACATCCTTCTCCAAAGGGGGCCTGCCATTTGTTGTAACAGTCACCCCAAAGTCTATCAGTAATGAGCCAACTGACTGAAAAAGGGGGTGAAAGGAACTTTGTGGTAAAGCAGAATGTTTTATCCTTGGACCAGGAGGAGTCGAGAGTCCACCGGCAATGATGTGCACCCATCTGGCTTGCTCTGCCCTTCTTCTGACAACCCTGCACTCCACGTTAAGGAAAGTAGAAGGGTACTGAGTCCGCGAGGGTAGCTAACGGCCTTTGTTAGACCTTAGGCAGAAGCACGGTTACCTCCGCAGGCTGTGAGGGAGGAAAAAGATACCGGGCTACCAGCACAAACGTCAAGGACACCATGGTACGCTGCCACAAGTAGGGAGCGGCTCAGAGGGCTAAGTGGTCTACTCACCTCTACTGGGCCACAGGGGCCACGCCCCCGTCCCCTCCCACTCCGGCGGCCGAGGGCGATGGGCGTGGCTGGGGCGGTGCTTGCCACGTGATGGCGGCGGTCGCAGCAAGCAGCGCCAAGCGGGGCCTCCGGGCGGAGCTGAAGCAGCGTTTGCGGGCCTTGAGCGCGGAGGAACGGCTGCGCCAGTCTCATCTCCTCACCCAGAAGGTGCGAAAGAAGGCTGCGGGGAGTTAAACGCCTGGAAGCTTGGGGTCGGCTCGCGTGTTTGCGCAGGCGCACCTCTCCCGCTTTGCGTGCGCGTCCTTGTGGGCGCGCGCCCGCACCTCCAGGCTGGCCCGGTAGGGCTCGGGGCGGACCTAGTGGGTAGCGCTGCAGCTTCTCAGGGCAGGCCCACTGGGCAGGTTTGTGTATTCAAGCCGAGCTATTTTGCTGTGGTGGATACGCATTGCTTCGAGCTTTAGTAGATGTAGAGAATGTCAAACCACGCCTGCAGATTCCGGTTTAAATTTAATTTCATTCACAGGCGTTTAACACCTAGCAGTAAATCGTTTTGCTGTGTACTGGGATTATAGAGATGAAGATAAGATCTAGGAGAGGAAGCGGGCGAATGAAAAATTGTAGCGTTAGGGATAAGGCTCGGTGATACTGCTGTTGAAAAGTGTGTTATATTTTATTTGTACACACTTAGACCATTCATTGAATTTGGGTCTGTTTTAATAGGAGTTTTAAATTGCATCTTCCTATATTATTGGCAAAACTAGAATCTGAGTTTATCGATGGGTAGATTAATTTTCACGTTTTGAGTTAACTGTACCCTCAGCCACCCCTTGGGTTTCTGCTTCTGAGTTAGGGTTGTATCTGGAACCTGTTCCCTTCTTTCTTATGTACTTTTTCATCTCAACTTTTTAAAGAGTTATTTTTAAAGAAAATACCTATGTGATTGACAGTCTTTATTTTTAGTTCATATGCACGAATGTTTTGCCTGAATGTATGTATTAAGTGCAGTGTGTATGTGCATGCATGCCTGGTGCCTTTGGAGATCGGAAGTGGGTGCCAGATCCCTTGGAATGGTTGTAAGGATGGCTGTGAGCTCCCATGTGTGTGCTAGAACTTGAATCCCGGTTCTCTTAGGAGCATGTTAAAGTGCTCTTCAACTGCTGAACCATCTCTCTAGACCCGACGTTTTAATATATGTCAAAATATTTCAACTTCCATTTGAATGCTCAATTGATTTCAAGTTTTTAATTATTTCTTTCTCATTCTGTGCAACATCTATGGCTTCCAGTCTAGAGACTGGTGTTTTTTAAATATGCTTTGTAGCTTATGGCTTAGTTACTGTTCTGTTGCTGTGAAGAGACACCAAGGCAACTTTTTTTTTAAAAAAAGAAGAATCATTTTATTTGGGGCTTGCTTACAGTTTCAGAAGGCTAGTATGTAATCATCGTGGTGGGAAGCATGGATGAAAGCTTATGCCTTATCCACACGATGAAGGGAGGGAGAGAAGGGGAGAGAGAGAGAGAGAGAGAGAGAGAGAGAGAGAGAGAGAGAGAGAGAGAGAGACTGGATTTGCCATGGACTGTGGGATTTTGAAACCTTAAAACCCACTCTAGGGGTCTCTGTAATCCCAGAGGCAAGAAGGGTGTCATTAGCATGAAACAAGGAAGTCTGGCTCAGCACAACTCACTGATTGGTTTTAGCTCAAACCTCTAGAGCCCTACACAGGACAGCTTGTATTAGGCATGTTTAAGCACAGAACATTTTGGGGGAAAGTTTTCTGGTGATAATTAGTTCAATCCTGTGTGTATAATAATTAGGACATGGTGACATTGAAACTCTTTCCCAGGTAGATTGACTACATGTGACATTTTAAGGGTCTGCAGGAAGTGTGGTCTTGGTCAAACAAACAGCACAAAGGTCACCTTTGCTCCCATTTGTAAAGCACCTGCGACATCTCCCGTAAAGTTGGGTACCACTGGCTGAGAAACAGTGCTCAAGATAAGGGTCTAGAGTGGGTGACTGAGACAAACAAAGAATATGTGAGAACCATGTGTGATCTGACGATAGAGATAGTTCAGAGGTCACCAGATCCATTCCCAACCTTCTGGGCAGAAAACAGATGATACATCTCTTCCTCTGAAGGAAGAGACAGCCCTTAGTGTGTAACATCCTGGTTTCCCTCGTGCTCATCTGTGAGTACAAGGACTTTATGCCCTCTACAGCCCACCCTGCATGACACACCTTCTCCAAGAAGGTGCACACCTCTTAATCCTTCCTAACTAGCTCAGCAAGTGGGAGTACCACATTCAAATGTGTGAGCCTGTGGTGTTCATTCTTACTCAAGCCACCACATCTTGATTACTAGTTTTCCTTTGGATCGTTCAGGAATTCTTGTTACTTACAAAGTAAAATGTGTGGATTGATTGTCTGTGTCTCTGAACATTTTTCCTTATTTTATTTTCTCATTTGTCTTCCCATGCAGATAGTAGTAAAGCCTTCTACCACTGAATGAAAATCCTGGTCCTTATTTGCACATATTTATGAATGAAAGTGTTTTGGCTACAAGATTCCCTCTGCTTTTGTAGGTACAGGTTAGAATTCTAAGAGAAGAATGGATTCTGCCTACCTCCTGTGTCCATATTTTAGTGCTGCTTTGTCTGTAAATACTGTCTCCCCCTCCCTCTGTCTTACAGGACTTAGATTTCTGTTTCTTTGTCATCATTGTTAAGATGAGTTCCCTTTCATCCTCCCTTTTTAACAAAAAGCTTGTAAATGGGCTTGAAGGAAGACAGGCAAATGCATTTGTATAGTTTCACACTGAATTCTAGCTGTGAATCTTACTGCTTATTCAGCTCCTGGTTCTCTCTGCTCTGCATTAGAGAGATTAAGAGAAATACTTTCTCGTATAATAAGTAGTGTCAAAGCCTTAGGCCTACTCCAAATCTGGGCAGCCCTCTTTCCATTTGTTCTGCTTCTGCCAAGCCTCCTTTACAGCTTTTCAGAAACCAGGGGTTGACTTTCTTCTGTAGCCCTGATTTGATATGCTTTGCTTGACTTCTCTCTTCCTTTGTATTAAATGTAACTTGGCTTTCTTTACTTGTATCTTTCTGCCAGTCACATTGTAAGCGGCTTTTGAGTTGTCCTTTCCTTTAGCTTGGAGGACAGGGGAGAACAGAAAAAGAATGGAGAACAAAAGGGAGTTAAGGGCCAACTTCTGAGTCTGGGTAAGTTTCTAGGGTTAATTAAAACTTAGCTCCTTTTGCCTGATGAAGGATCCCAGTAAATAAGGATTCTTATACCACGAGCCCCTTGGCCCCACTTTAATGAATTTCGTGAACACCCTCTTGAATGGAGTAGCATTGGTAGAGCTAAGACACTGTTGTAAAGCATGGTCTCTGTGGGAACTTGTAAACTCCTTCAGAATCCCTTATTTAGGATTCAGAAGCAGTGATTGACTCATGACTTACCTCATATAGACTGAAGTGCTGAGTTGTGTGTCACTCTAAATGTAGGAACGATTCTGCAGAGGTCAGGAAGGTTAGGCTTAAACGGGTAAAATTGATGGGAGAAATGCCCAACAATCCAAAGTTTGGAAAAATGTGTGAGATCCAAATTCCAAAGATAAAAGAAACCAGAAGTCCTCTGACGCGTACTGGGAACTGGGATCACTTCAGGAATTCTGGAGATAGACAACTTTTCCACTTCATGTCTTCTTAATGATTAATCATGCAGACAGTAGGCCTAGCAGAGAGGTAAAGGGATCATCAGATATGCAAATCTTGAGTCCTGAAATAAAAAGCAGGCATCAGAACATAGCATGAACTCAACTCACTGTATCACTTTACTTGGAGAAAACTGTGACAAAAGGGAGAAATTGGTCGGAGGAGTTACTGGTTTATGAAAAATATAGTTCTAAAAATTGTAATTCCTTTCATTTCCTACTTAGGTGATAGCCCACAGTCAGTATCAAAATTCCAAAAGAATTTCCATCTTTTTGAGCATGCAAGATGAAATTGAGACAGAAGAGATAATCAAGGACATTTTCAAACAAGGCAAAATCTGCTTCATCCCTCGGTACCAATTCCAGAGCAATCACATGGACATGGTGAGGTTAGCATCACCGGAAGAGATCTCTTTACTTCCAAAGACATCGTGGAACATTCATCAGCCTAGTGAAGGAGATGTTCGGGAGGAGGCCTTCTCCACTGGTAAGGCTTCATTTCTCACACCGAAACACTCACTTAGATGCAACCTGTATCTTCTGATCTTAGATATTAAGTGTGGTCAGGCTTGGCTAGTTTGGGGGAATCGATGTCTTTGAATTTTTTATACATCAAATGTTAAGTGTCAAGTAAAAAGGATGCTGAATATTGAAAACATTGAAGTTCAGGAGTTGGTCTTGAAAATGTGTATTCCCAATATGGGTTTATTCATTTTCATCCTCTGCTCTTTATTCATGCCGTGTTTGTGGCACCAGTGGCTTCTGCTCCCGTGATGCTTGCGACACACATTGCAGTGGAATGGAGTATGATAGATTAGATTCTCTCAGTTGTGGTATAAGGCAGACAGATCGCTGCTCTTGCTGGTGGAAATGTCTGAGCAGGCAGGCTCGCTGTTTGTTGCTTCCTAACGTCACATTCTCAGTGTGCAGTTTTACTTACATCAGCAGTTTAGAAGGCGGCAAGTTCAGTGCTAAAGCATAAAGGTGAGCTTCATGGTGTTTGAGATGAGCTGATTGGAGCTCAGATTGTCTTTGCTGCAGCCTTTGTGGTCTACTCCTCTTCCTGGTTTGCTTATGTCATCTCGGTTTAGAAAGGGGTAAAATTACGTACCCTCAGTTGCAATTATGAGTTCTCAAGCAAAAAGTTCACATAAGGCATTGTTGTTTTAGGCTTACAGCATAATAACCCAGCTGGTAAATCAAATAAAGGGGGCTATATCTTGGTTGAATTTAACTGAGAGCTGCCTAGACAATTTGATCAGGTAGGAGTCCTTCCACTGAGAACTTATAGCCTGATTCAACCTTAATCAACTTGGCTTAAACACAAGTAGAATAATATTGGGGCAAAAATTGAAGACTACACAGAACAGCCAGCCTTAACTGTGTCTGGATTGGTTGGTGTCCTTAGGAGTCAGTCTGTCTTTGCTGTGACTCTGTATCTGCAGTAGCTTCGTGTCTACAGTGGTCCTTGGCAGCTTGGACTTGGAGATCACCTTTTCAGCTAGAAGTTCCAGCAGAAAAGAACAAGTCTGGTTTTCTAACAGTCTCAGTAAAATCCCAAGTGCTCATCCCCAAGTTAATCACTATGACTAGACATGGAATTGGTTTTCTGGCTCAGGCCTGGGTTGTACATGACCATCTCTGACTGGTTTTCCGTGATCAGGGAAAAGGGTCTATGACCACCTCTCCAGCCCTCTTCAACCACTAAACTGAGTGGTGGGACTGAGGTGAGAGTGGCATGTGCTGTTCTAGAACAAAAGAGAATGGATACGGCACTGTCAGTAGTCAGACTGCCCTGTACTGTTAGCCATTTCTGAGATCCTGGAGAACAGACTCTTGCCTAAAATGTTTAATGATGGTTTTATTGTCTGATTTTTTTTTTTTTGACATTTTAAGAATTCGTGTCTGTGTGAGAATACCTAAGACACAACAATTGGCTGCAATGATTTTATAGTACTCCACTGTAACATTTTATGGTATTAAAGGGTCACCATGGAGGGCAGGGTCTTTGAATATACCCCTCTAGGTTGAGCAGATCAGCACTTTGTGGGAGGTTATAATCACTCACTGAGAGTAGTTCACATTCAGCTCTCTCATTTCCTTCTTTATTAGGACTATGTGGTACCTGCAAAATTACGATGAAGACAGTGGGCATAGGTTTCTTGCAAATAAATAAAAGTCACCACAAAGTCATGATAGGACAAAGAAATTTGAATTGTGTCACAAAAAGTGTGAAAACGTTTTACTTATCTTGGTTTGTTTTGTTTTGAGGTGGTGTGGTGATTTAAAAGAAAATAGCCCCCAAAGGAAGTGACACTATTAGGAGATGTGACTTTGTTAAAGTGGCTAAGGCCTTATTGGAGGAAGTGTGTCACTGTGGAGGTGGGCTTTGAGTCTCATATATACTTAAGCTATACCCAAAAGATGTCTCAGACCACTTTCTGTTTCCTGTGTAAGATGTAGAACTTAGCTACCTCTCCAGCACCATGTCTGCCTGCATGCCACCATGTCCCGCATAATGATAATGGACTGAACCTTTGAAAGTGTAAGCCACCAATCAAATGTTTCTTCTTTATAAGAGTTGCCGTGGTCATGGCATTTCTTCACAGCAATAGAAACCCCAACTAAGAAAGACATTGTGTAGCCCAGGCTGGTTTTGGATTCACAATCCACCTGCCTCAGCCTTCAAGGATTATAGACTTACATAGCCATTTAGCTGGTAAATATTTATTAAGCACTAAGTCCTGTGTTTCTCAATCTTCCTAATGCTTCAAGACTTTAATATAGTTAGTTCCTCATGTTGTGGTGACCCCCACCATAAAATTATTTTCATTGCTACTTCATAACTTTAACTTTGCTACTCTTATGAATTATAATGTAAATATCCTATATTCCAACCTTGTAAAAGGGTCGTTTGACCTGAGAAAAATTCGCTACCCACAGAATGAGCTGAATATCAGTGAGAAGCATGATGGAGACTTAGTTTCCACAGTGGTGGTGTTAACTAGCCTTTTGTTCTCACAGGGACAGGCTTTTGCTTGCATGTCGTAGCTCCTCTTCTTTGAGCTGTACTGGTCAGCTTTGTGTTAAACATCAAGATGTCCTACTATTCCTTAATTCCATATTTCTAAATTTATTCTTTTTATTATATTTATTCTGTTTATAGCTAGCTTGTGCCCATAAAATTATTCTTGTCTCTCTTTTTTAATCATGTAATTATCAAGTATTATCAGATTTTTCTTTGCCATGTATTTGTACATAGTGCATGTCTGTGGTATGTGCATATGTGTGTGGACTAGTGCGTAGGAGTAGAAGCCACAGGATGGTATTGCATTCCTGCTCTCTCACTCTACACTATTGCTTTGAAGCAGGGTCTCTCACTGAGTCTGGAACTAGGCTGGCATCTTGCAAGCCCCAGTTAATCCTCCTGTTTCTTCCACTTCATAATGCTGGGTTACAGACACAGCCACACCTGGCTTTTTCTGTTGGTGCTAGGGTTTGAGATCAAGTCCTAATATTTATGCAGCAAGCATTCTTAGCCACTCAGACATTCCTCAGCCCCTCTTTATAAAATTTCTGCTCCAAAGCCCAGCCATCTTTGTCTCTAGCTTTTGACCCTTTACATCTTTTCTCCTAGAAAGAATTTCAAACTGGTTTCCTCATCACATTAATTCCTCTCAATTGCCTTTTTACACAGCCTACCCATCTGTTAGGTCTTTTCTTGTACAATGTGATACTCTATATCTCTGGCTGAAAGTACTTGCTGATGATCTGCTGTAGCCAAAAGCAGCGACACTGGACAACTCCAAAGTTCCGGCCACTGTTTGAACTAGTGTTTCCCCATGCTCCCTGCTCCTCCCCAGTGCACTGTGGTTCCTTTCCTTCTCCCACAGTGCTTTGCTGAAGGACAGCATTTCATAGCAGTGAACAATGAGAGATTCAGGACTGATCTCTAGTTTTACTCCTTTCTCACTGTGTGACTTCAGTCCCTGAGCTGAGTTTTAGATAACTCAAATGGACATGGAGCCCATGAAGCCTGCCCAGGGGCTGTTACAGAGCTTTAGTGAGATAATGTCTAAGAGGTAGAAAGGGTGTGGCAGGTTCAGTGAAGGTGCCTTTGCTGCTGAGGCTGCTGTTTGGCTGGGGTTGAGTTGTCAGGCATGTGAACCATTGTGAAAGTGAGGCTCTCTGTTTTTCAGGCTAGAGCATGCCATCCATTTCTTCAGGATAGAATTTTGCAGTTCAGTGCCTGAGATCACTGGCTCTCAAGTTGCAATCTGGGTTCACTTCTTTACCAATTGGGCAAATTACTTAATATATGAAAGCACCCCAGAGATGGGAATACTAAAACTGTTTTGTAACAGGGTAAAGTAGGATGATATGCAGTTAAATACTATACAGTATGTTGTCATGAGGAATCAATAAAATGAAGCCATCATCATTAAGTGCTGAGTATTTTCCCTGGCTCTCTCAACACCCTAGTCTTTTTCTTCTGTGATTCTTAAATCCTTGGTGCTTACTATTGATCCCCCAT
>JAQHUG010000001.1:25492271-25530640 GCA_028555095.1 Dicrostonyx torquatus | reverse complement strand
CTTCTCAATTTCAGGAGGTCCCATTATTTCTTTTTGTGCTAGTACACTTAATCTCTTTAAGGGCCAAGATCTTGGTCCAAGATACTCTACCCCTGGTACCCTAGTATCATATGGTTTATAGTGTGTATAGCCGTCCTGGCAGGAATGAAGAGAGATCTAAGGAGACACGCAGTGCCCTTTCTTCAGCTGTCAGGTTAATGAAGCAGTGGTTCCCCCTTGCCCCCAAATTGGAATTTCCCCAGAAAACCCATGCCAAGAGATGGAAAAAACTGAAGCCCCATGCCAGCCAGAGAAGAAACTTGTCTGCCAGGAAGAGATGTCACACAGTTCTGACAACTTTCCAGACTACCTTGCACGAGAGACTGGAGCTGGCACAGTGAAGGAGCAATGACCCCACCCTGAGTGGGACTGTTTATTTATATACAGCTCTTGCCTACTATTTAAACATGAACTTTGGGACTGGCGAGGTGGCTCAGTAGGTAAAAGTTGCTTGTCACTAAGCTGAGGACTTGAATTTGATCCTGGAACCCATGTGGAGACTCATACAACTGGACTTCTGACTCCCTATATGTTCTGTAGCACGTGTTGCCCTCCTTCATGACTGAGTAACTAACTAGCAAAATCAGTAATGCATGTAAGAAAATAAATGTAAATGTCATGGCAGGATCTGCAGAAGGATTGTGTAGGGCAGAGTTTATGGAATCTCTTTATTTCTTTTTCTTCTTAGTGTGGCCACATTGGATTAATTTTCTTTCTCTGCTTTTTATTCTTGTCTGTTTAATTGACCTACTGAGGGCAGTGACTGAGCCTGACTTGTTCTAGTTGCCAGGGTCTGTGCTCTGACCTCAACAACTCTAGCAACATGTTGATTCATACTGGAAATTTCTCCAAGTGAATCCAGTATTTCTTATAAATTCAAAGAATGCTTATGTAAATGAATAGATGATCAGTCCTTTATAACCATGAAAGAAAATCTGAAATTTCCAAGTTACAAGCAATGCATGGGAATTGTTTATAGATGCTGTGATTTTTTTTTTTTAACTTAAATCATTTGTAAACTGTCAACATTATGCCTGGATTGGGCAGGGCCTTCCTGGGAGATAGCCTTGAAAAGTTGGTGAGTTAAGAGAAACATGGAATGCTCTCTGGCTGCTGATGCTGGCAGATCTGCAGTGGAGCTGGGAACTGGCATGGATACCTTGTGTGTTTATCGTGCTAAAGGTCGGCTAACACAGTGCATTTGTTGTGTTAAAGGCTGATAAGAAACAAAACCTGCAGTCTTGTGTTCCTGGAGTGTTTAGGGTCAAAAGCCTGGGTTCTAGAAGGCTCCCATCCCCAGTTCTTCCTGAAAGGACAAGCAGTAGTGAAAAGCAGAAAAGAGTTCCTCCTCTGACTGGCACCAGCCTTTCCCTACTTGCTGCATGACATTACTAGAGAAATTCCGGTTCCCTGAGGGTGACTGTTTCAATTGTCTGACAGCCACAGGGATGACCACAACCTTCTGTCTTTAAACATCTTTGTTCCTACCAGGTGGTTACAGCTTGTTTGTGTCAAGGTGGCCTACTCCACCGTTCTTCTTTCTGTACCCCAGGGGTACGCTGGCCCCAGGTACATTGGCTTGCTAGGCCCCAGATCAGATGAAGATAACACACCTGTCATATCTCTTCTTTTGTAGTTCAAACAAATGTGTTAATTTTTAGACTGAAAACCTGGGGTGGCACCTAGGCCCCAGAACCGGGCCAGACTGTCAGAGCTACAGCATTCTCAGCAAGCTGGTGATAACTCAGGGACACTGCCATGCAGATGACTACCATCTGCTCAGGAGAACTTTTGGTTTTTGCTAAACAAAGAAGTACGTTGCTAAAGCTCCCACGTGGTTGGCATTTTGATGTGGTTTGTAACAGCTTTTGTCTTACAGGAAGTATGCTTGCCACCCTTTAGCCATCTTGTTAATCCTCAGATTTGAAAGAGAAAAACCTGTTCCACAGTTTCAAGCCAAGTACTGACCAGGATGGACTCAGATTGGGACCACTCCCTGGAATCCCAGAGAGTGCTGGTGAGACTCAGGTTGTAGGCCTTTTTAAGGACAAATTCGGCCTTTTTAAGGACAAATCTGTTCAATCACCGTATTTTCCATAGGGTTTTGTACAACCCCCAGCATCTCAGGAATTTACCTGGTCTTTGGGCGGGTGGGGCTTGCAGATTAATTTTGGAGTCTTACAGTATCTCCTTTATACAACAGAAACGTTATTGATTTTTTTTTGAATTTTTGAAAAAACTTGTCTTAGCTAAAATAAACAGCTATCATTTTTATGTGTGCTCTTGTAGATTCTCTGTCATGATGGTAGTTGGGGTGGCTTCCTTCCCTGGACCATACAGGAAATTTCCTTCAGATTTAGGCATTCTAGAAAGCAGAACAAATCCTTACCATCCTTGTACAGTCTCCCCTGTATTCCAGTGAGTTAGCTGTAGCCCAGAGAGGTTGAGTGACTTTTTAAAGGACATACAGCCAGTTAATGAGAGTGGGAGGCCATCCAATTCTCTACTTTTCCACTCTAGTGCATCTCCCCTTTGCAGTGAGGACTCAGGTAGCCCAGGCAGGTCTCGAGCTTACTGCATAGCTGAGGGTGGTCTTGAATTTGTGCTCCTCCCACATCTACCATCCAGATGCTTGGATTTCAGGCATCTGCCACCGTGCCCAGTTTGTGCCGTGCTGGAAAGTGAACTTGCCGCTTCTTGCACACTAGCTCATGAGCTGCTCACGAATTAATCTCTTTCTGTAGTCATTTTGTACTCTACTAAGCACAGAGAAGTCAGCTTTGGATTTTAATTTGAATGGTAAGTGCACTCTTGTTAGGTTTCCCTCGACCAGTTTCAGAATGTTCTTTTTTATCTTTTGTAGCAGCGACTGTAGACTATCCTGATTTTCTCAAGTGGTAATTTGCTTCTGTTTAGCTCCCAGTATATTGAGATGAAAAGTACCTTCCCTTAGGGATTGCAGCTTATCCTGGCCAAGTGGGTTAGCCTACTGAATGTCTGTTTAGGCACAATGATTCATTGAATGTACTATTAAACAGTTGCTGTTTCTCTAAAGGACTAAGCCGGGTGATGCAGAACTCTTTCTTTGTAAGCCTGAAGCTCTTATAGTACATATCCGATTCCTTTCTTATTGCCTGTGAGTAAAACCATAAAATTAGGATTAGGTTTAAGTGGTGCACATTCAATTATTAGAAGTCCCAGACTTTTAAAAAGAAGTAATCAATTAATAAAATTAATTATAATATATTGTAGCATTTTCTAGGAAATTGTGTTAGATTTTTTTAATTGAAAAATCAGAGTAAAAGGAGATTTTACATAAACCTTGTCAGTAAATGAGTTTGCCTTCACCTCTGATGACCTTACTAATGCTGAATTCTTTTCCACAGGGTACTGAAGCCTACTCACTAGCTGCCTTTCTTTAAACATTCTTGCAAATGTGACCTTACCTCAACATAGCATTACTCTACCATGTGGAAGTTGTTTCCATTGCCTAGAAAACAATTCCAGATTCTATGGCAAGGAAGAAGAAAAGAGGTGTTTAATATTTTTCCCCTTCTTTTTTGGGGGGGTTGGGTTCATTGCCTTCATTCATCTGTTTACCTCGACTGAATGTCACCCTTCTTCTCTGACTGCTGGAGTCTTTCATCTTTCTTTTGGGTAAGAGGGAAATGGAGTCTATTGTCTAGATTGAATTTATAATCTTGAACATCAGCTTGAACCACTCTTCCCATTTCCTTCTCAAATCCTAGCCATTGTTATGGCCTTAACCTTGTAGACTTCTGCTCCTTTGTGTCTACCTGACAAGGACTTTGATGTGAGGTGTGTACAACTATTCCTTGTTTATGCCTTATTGGGGACCGAACCCAGGTCTTTTCTTCATGCATGTGAGGCTAGCAGATTGGCATTTTTTTTTTAAAAAAAAGAATATTAGTTGTTGTCATGAAGTACTAACCATATGTGGTGTGTATTGAATGATCTCTTCTTCTAGTAGAGTCACAGCTGGACTTAATTTCTAGCGTAGTATAAAATAGGCAAGTAAACTAATTCAGTGATGCCTAACTCAGTGAATCTCAACATTCATAACACTGCGACTCTTTAATACAGTTCCTCATGTCATGGTATCCCCCAACCATAAATTGTTTTTGTTGCTACTGTAGAAATTTAATATTTCTACTGTTTGAATCATGATATAAATGTTTGATATGCAAAACATCTGATATGGGACCCTGTGAAAGTATCATTCAACCTCCAGGTTGAGAACCACTTGTCTAACTCTAGAGAACATTGAAACATCTGGCTTTGTTCAGTAGTTTTATTTTCTTAACTTCTTGCTGTGGGGTTAAGGATGTAGAGGGCCAGGGGTCCAGTGGATGGCTGGGGTGGTGAGTATCAGTGTTGGTAAGGGTGATTGGTTAAGGAGGAAAGGGCTGGTCAGGGATTAGCTGGGTGAGACACAGGCCTTGAGCATTCAGAGTTGGGGTCAGGGACTATGAGAAGTTTCTCATGTGGACAGGGATATGAAATGACACAGAGGTGATCCCCTCCCCAGGGATCTTCCTTTCCTTTCCTGTTCCTCTCTCCTACTGTCTCTGTCTTCCCTTTGTTTCCTCCAGCTCCTTGTTTTTCCCCTTCTTCTCCTTGTTATCTGTGCCTTACCTACTCTTTTTTATAAATCATTCAAGCAATCAATATTTTATCCTTGTTATGACCTTGCTATTAACCTGTAATTATTTCTTGATTCCTTATTCATTCATTTATAATACAAAGGTAATAGTAGTTACTATTTTGATAGAAATGATTTTGGTCTCATTATTAATTGCTTTATCTTAATAGTATTAGATGCTTCATTGACCCAAGCAATATTTAACATTATTAGATGTTCTAACCATTTTTTTTTATCTCTTCCCCTTGAGTAAGAAAATATTGGCACAAATACTTTTTTACAGAAAAAAAAGAGAGAAGTTTCTAACAGAAGAACAAATATACCAAAACATCTTAACTTACTCTCTGAATGCTTTGAATATTGAAAAATTAACTTTAAAGATTTATTTTATTATTTATTAAAAATTTATTAAAAATTTCTTTGTCAGTTAATATATTTGATTATTGTAGTCCAGTTAGTAGTGGCATTGGATTATAAGAAACAAAATCTTATGAAGTACAGTTTAAACAATGAAGGGACTTATTTATTATTTGTTTTTATGCAATGAGAGTAGACTTTCAGTGGCATGAGGTTGTTGACATTGTCCTCCCAGTTTAAGCAGGTGAAAGTGTGGACTACCATTTTCTTGGCAATTCTTTCCTACTTGTGAAATGGCTTCTGTGGATCCAGCCAACATATCTGTAGTGAGCAGGAAGGAAACGAGCTAATGGCAGTGGTTGAATGCTAGCTGTCCCTACTGCAGGAGGTTTTTCTGGAGATCCTTACATCTCATTGGCTTTAACTATAACAAGCCTAAATATAGGGAACCCAGGAATTTTCTCTTATTTATATATTTTTATACAGATTATAGGATGGTTTGGTTCAGTAGATAGCAGTTCTTAACCGCCATAATTTTGTAGACCTGCAAAATAATTTGTTTTTTGTCTAGGGGACAAAGTAAGTCCTATGGCTGTATACTCAGGTGAATTTCATTCCTGGGCTTATAAATGGCATCACCTAAACTGGCAACAGCCACAAGAGGAAGAAGACACAGCCTTGTATGGCTCCACCTGAGGATTTCCTCTCCGAGATCTCCACTCCAGTGAAGCCAATATTCTTGATGCTATCACAGGAAGATTTTAGGACAAACTGTTTGAAATAGAGTTGGGGTTTATTGGGAAAGTCTTTAATAAACATTTGAGTACCAATACTGAGAGAGTAGGGTGAAGGGGAGAGAGGGAGAAGGGGAGGGAGACAATGACAAACAGATTCATTTAGGAAAAAGACAATACACACCTAAGTGTAGGCACAGACATCTCAGTGGTGAGCTGCTCTTAAGTGTCTTAGGATAGCTGTGTAAACATTCTGGTGGCTTTTAAAGTTACCTTATTCCAGGTCTAAAGAGATGGCTCTGCTATTAAGAGTGGGTACTTCTCTTGTGGAAGACCTGAGCTCAGTTTCTGGTACCTACATCATGCAGCTCCAGCTCTAAAGGGCCCAACTCCCTCTTGTGGACTGCAAAGGCATCTGTACTCATGTGCACTTACCCACACAAAATTAGAAATTGTAAAATAAATCTTTAAAGTTAATTTTTCAATATTCAAAGCATTCAGAGAGTAAGTTAAGATGTTTTGGTATATTTGTTCTTCTGTTAGAAACTTCTCTCTTTTTTTTTCTGTAAATAAGATAGCTTCTAAGTTGCATTGAACAGGATTACTAGCTGATAAGATAAAAGCACAAGTAAGTCCAAAGAGCTAACAGAACTTTTAGTATAGTATCCTCCGCATGTCCCTGCTTTCCTGCTTCTGCACATTTCCTTTAGTGTATTTTAACTAGTTTATACTTGTTATTTTTGTATGCAGATTCTTTCCTTTTTATTTAATGCATGTATGTATATTCATTGAGGGGAGAAGTGTGTGTGTGTGTGTGTGTGTGTGTGTGTGTGTGTGTGAGAGAGAGAGAGAGAGAGAGAGAGAGAGAGAGAGAGAGAGAGAGAGAGAGAGAGAGAGTTTTGCTAGATAGCACCTGGAAGTCATTATTCTCTTTATCCACCCCCCCCTTCCCCCATCCCCCCCCCCCCCCCCTCGTGCTGTGACTACACAATGTTTCACAGCTGGTTACTGTGTTATATTTTAAAGTGATTATTTCTTTTGTATAAAAAAAGCATAACAGCATAGACTCAACTTTTAAAATCTCTAAAAGAATTTCAAAAATTGTTACAATCATAAATTATGTCTCGAGTTTGGTGGAAACAAACATTGAAACTTTGATAAGAAGCATGTATCCTCGATGAACGTTTTTCAGAGTGAGGAATGCCAACTGTAGTTTTCAGAATTGTTTCTTAAATGAATTGCATGCTCTTCTCCCAATCCAGCAGATGTCAGTGTTTCACAGATGGATTAGTGTGAAGCAGGGCCTTTGTCCAAGGTCTCCACATTTGTATGACCCTTAGTCATTTAATAGTGCAGTGAGAATCACCTAAGTGGGCGTCAACGGGAGGTCTCCAAGTCAGTCTTTGTAAGGGAATGCGCCCCTGTGGGAAACAGTCCATCAAAGTCACACAGTGAATAGTGAAGTCAGCCAAGTGTTTTTGTTTCTAAGACTCTGCATCTTCAGAAACTGATCAAAAATAGGTACCAAAACCATGGAAAACAGAAATGTATAATCCAGAGTAGAATTCCTACTCTGGAGGAAAAAGAGACAAATGCTGGTCCATTTGTTTGGACATGTAGACAGCAGTTCAGTTGTGATGAAGGAGATGCTAGATTCTTAAGGTATATAATTAGGGGGAACCATCTGAAAATGGAATTACTGGATGTGAAAGTGACCTTTGAAAACTGTTCTGCTCTCCTTTCTGACTCGTATGACACCAGTGTTGGTACTTGTCTAATACCAGTAGGATAGCTCCCACATTCTCTCTGCACATAGCCTTATCCATTGTGTCCAAGCAAAATAATACAAACTATTTAGTTCTGTGTTGAAAAACATTGTTGAGGAATCTATTATCTTTTAAATAAATGCCTGGGATAATAGACAAACTATGTTATTTCCTTCTGTGTTATAGCTAGAGACAAAGGTACACTTAGGCAAAGTCATAGAGAGGATGATATCTGTTTTAAAGAAATACCTCATCTTTAACCAGCCCACAGCATCTTTTCAAAATATGTAAAGGAATGTAAGACAGGTCATTGCTAGGCTCCAGAAGGTTCTCCCTCATTATGTGATGAGTACCCGCTGTACCCCTGCTGACCCATGTGCCCTGCAGAGGAACTCCTTTAAGCTTCTGCTTCTAAGCTCATGAAAGGGTCTTAAAAGGAGTCAGTTGTCTGGTGGGTTACTGGGGTCCGATTACAAACCAGTGCTATGCCAGTGAGGACCTTCTCTCCAGCGTTCCTTCAGAATGCTCCCGGGAATGTGGGAGTGCTGTGCAGCTTAATACTACATTTTCATAAGGAGTGTTTGCTTATGTAGGATTATGTTAATGTAGCATTTTAAAATGCCAGGATTGATTTTAGACTGTTTCTGTATGATCTTAAAGATGCTTCTCACTTGTCCTGGGACTTCTCCACCTTGTGATGGAGTTTATTTTCCTTAGAGATTCCATTTGGCCTCTCATGGCTACTCATGTTCCCCTGATTTTCCTGTCAAGCTGCCCAAGGGCTTCACTGGTTCTCGCTATGGAATTTCGTGGGTTTCTTTCCTAGCCTCTGGAGACACTTTTCCACATGGTTCATATATATACCCCGGCTATCTTGTTTTCTAGAGGCAACCATCACTGTCCCTGAACACATGCCAAGCTCTCCATATCTATGTTTTTGCTTATTTCATTTTGATATCACAGGCCATTGCTGCTCCTCTTCTAGATCCCTGGAAGTTCTATTCTTCCAGCGCCCACTTCCTTAATGTCATCTTCCTGGAGTTAAACCATTTGCCGTTGGGATGCAATTATCTCCTTTCTGTGTATTGCCTTGGCACTTGAATTACTCCATCCCTATTATAGTTTAGATGTTTCCTTACACTCAACTTCCTGGGTGTGTTTTCAGCTGAGCAAGTTGTTAGTCCTAATTGGTATATACCTTTCCCATGTTCTTTAAAGTTCCTTGGGTGGGACTGACACTGTATTTATCAAGTTATTAGTAATGGCTATTTATTGACTTGAATCTGTTGAATTTCTGATAAAAGGTAAAGCTTTAGGGAAATTTTTTTTTCTGCTTCCCCCTTGTTGTCAGGCTGGTTTTAGGGTGCATTAAGGGTTTCAAGATGAAGCTTTTTACATACCAAAAAAGACATATTGAAGCAGATAACAAGGCTAGCTGGAGTGAAAAAAAATCACCACAATTCATTGGAAAGGATGATATGTAGACCTATGTGACACTTTTTCATAGCATTGTCTAATTTTAACTTGAGTTTTGCAGCAGTAGAAGTTGTTCTAGTCTCACAAGGCTTGTATCAGGTGAGCGATGAGGCCTATAAAGGAAGAAGAGAGCAAGCCGAAGAGATATACTGTGAGGCTGGTAATATCTGTGGAACCAGAGATACTGCTGGGCTTTCAAGTACCTTGTTAAGCATTTGGGTAAAAGAAGTGATGGAAGTCAGCGAGCAGTTTCCATTTTGCTAAAGTCTTGAGACTGAGGAAATGGGTAGGACTATAAACCGATGAGGACATGGACAAGAGGCCCAAAGGCACTCTTACCCTGCACCTTGAAGAGATGCTCTTCATTACTCTAGAGCAGTTGTTCTCAACCTTCCTGATGCTGTGAGCCTTTAACACAGTACCTCATGTTGGGTGATCCCCAACCATAAAATTCTTTCATTGACACTTCATAACTAATTTTTTAGTGTTATGAATTCTACTGTAAATATTTGTGTCTCCAATGGTCCTAAATGACTCCTGCAAAAGGGTCATTTGACCCCCAAAGGGGTCGCGACTCACAGATTGAAAAACACTTCTTTAGGGAAAGCCACATTTTCATTCATTCATTAGTTCAAGGTCAGCTAGGTTTACAGAGTGAGTTCTCGGACAGCCATAACTACACAGAAAAACCCTGTCACAGAAAACCCAGATAAATAAATAAATATCACATCTCATTTGGGGACCTGAATCTGCGCACTGACAGATGACACACACACCAGATGACCTTCCCGCCAGCCTTAAGGAACCGTGGTTCTTTTTTCCATTTCTCCATTTCTGTGAGTTTGACTGCTTTAGATACATGTAAGTGGGGTTGTACACTATTTTGTCTTTCTGTGCTTTTCTTATTTTTTTTTGAAAGAAAAAAAATTTTTCATGGAAGAAGAATTCTAAGAATTATCAACTTAGAGTTTCTATCTTCCTTTTTTTTTAAAAAAGAAAATTACATAACCAGAGGTTACTCAGGTTAGAGAAAAAGCATTCATTTTGTCCCACTCTTATTGTCCTGTTTAGGCCCATCTGCCTATAAATGGCAGCAAATGTCTCCCAAACTTGGTGTCAAAATAACATTTAGGAAGCTATTTGATTAGATAATACTGCTTCTGTGCATTTTTTTGCATTGAAAATAATTTAATATCCCCTTCCATAATATTTATTTTAGTCAGTATCTTTTAAGATAAGATGAACTGAAGTTTGATTTTCTCTGTGCTTAAGCCCTAAGGGAGATGCCCTAATCAAGGGCTGGCAACCTTTTCTGTGAAGAGGCAGGTAACAAATATTTGGGGCTTAGTGGCTAGTACTGCATCTGTTTCAGGGACTGACTCTTCCTTTTTAGTGGCAACATGAAGCATGGCTGGGTTTCAGTGAAATTTCATAGCCGTATTTGACTGGTAGACTGTGGGTTGCAAACCCATGTAGAGAATTGGGTGGTGCAGAGATGGCTCAGTGGATAAGAATGCTGGGTGCATGAGAATGGGGACTGAATTTAAACCCCCAAACACAAGCAAAACGCCAGGCCTGCTCTTCTAGGACTGGGGGAAGGTAGAGACCAGAGGATGGCTGGTACTTATCTCCATCTCAAGAGAGTAAAGCGTAGAGTGTAGAACATTAGATGTCCTCCTCTGGCCTCCATGTGACTGCATGGGTGCACACTTACACACTGGTTTGTGTAACTAGTTTGGTAATTTTCATATATGGTTACAATTGTTGTTCATCGGGATAGCAGTGATGGTCATGATGTCTGATAAAATAATGTCAGATAATTGCTACCTGTTCTGTGTTATCTTAATATTTGAGACATATTTTCTAGATAAGATATTGGTCAAGATATAATTAAATTTTTAGGTGCTTAAGAAAATAGTTAACATGATTTGAGGTATGTCTCCTGGTGAAGACTAGACATATTTTAGAATATGCACACAGACACACACACATACACATTTACTAAAAGAAAATAGCTGTGCTCTGTTTTTACATTAACTTTTCCTGGGAAGATGGGAAAAGGTATCTATTTACCCCAGGTAAACAACCAAAGTGAAGATTTCACCCTAGTACAATGCAGTAAACCACTGAATATGTGGACTAAGCTGTTTATAGGAACATGGGTGAGGGGTTACTTACACAGGAGGGTGGGTGACCCCCAAAGAGCTACATCACTGCAAGGTCCCACTCCATCATGGATGATGTGTCATGAAAGCTGTACCACGGAGTCTCACTTTCAGTTGCTCTTTCTCTTTTTATATACTGTAGCAGCTGAGAGCGCTCATAGCTGGTTTGTGGTAATGAGTAATGGCTGAAATCCCACATGAGGAGCCTGTGGTCATCCTTCACCTCTTCCTATTGGGAGTTTCCATAACTCTGCTACCATTACCATAGTCCTAGCATTCATTGTATTTTCATTCTTACTTTGTTACCATGGCTATGGGCCAAAGTTTTCTCTCGTCTCTACTCCATTATAGCCCTGGGAAAGTCATTTTATGTCCAAATAAAACAAACCCAGCAGTGTTGATTATAAAAGATGAGACATAAGGTAGAAACTAAAAATAATCCAAATCTCCATGCCCAGATGTAACCACTGATAATAACCATTTAAATGTTTGTTAGCTTCCGCTAGACTTATAGTCTTTTTCACTTTTCACTTGATTAAAAAAAACCCATCAAGGGTGACTTTGTGGACATATTTGAGACCAGAGGATGCTGAGGAGTGAGCTGGAGGGTAACACTGTATCCCCATGCAGCACCCACATTCCTGCCCAGTAGGCCTTCTAGCTGCGAATCTGCTGGTATCATAGCCATTCTCTGTCCGTACTTCCACCTCCTGCAGGTCTGTTGGTGGTCAGTGTTCCCCAGTGGTTAATACCTAAGCACTGCCAGCCTCCTAACTAACTGTCTGCTTCATTGAACTTCTTCCCCCTTCCCAGTTTGTGTGTCATTTGTCCATACTATGATCCAAGCCAAACTAGTATAGATGCTGTATTCAGTGTGACTGAGCCTGCTTCCATGGTGATTTAGTAGAATAGTCTGTGAGCTTTACCTCCAGCAAGGAGCTCCCTCTTCCCCAGAACTGGAGTCTCAGCATCACTGGCTATATGACTTCATCAGATTATGTCTTGATTTTCCCATTTGGAAAAAGGAGATGATAATGTGTCCTGTGGGGTTTGTGGGCAGGAGATGTGATGATGAGTCTGAAGAGGACAGCACAGCTGACCGTGAGCATCAAGGATCAATGTCACTGTTCCTTCTGTTCTTAGACATAGACACTTCCCAGAGGAGCCTCTGTAAAAGGTTTATAACCAGAATGCTTTCCCATCACATCTGCATAGAGCCACCATTGCCCAGAGCCTGTGTGCTTTATACTCTGCCCCTGGCTGTAGCCTCCTCTGTGAATGGCTCCTGCCTGCACATTTCTAGTTGACAGCAGAGGGCAGTAGAGAGTTAGGTTTGCTCTTGGAAAGGGTTTGGGCTGATTTAAAAAATTGAAATAACTCTTTAAAGAAAAAACTTTCAGAGTCAACAGAGAGTAGGCACTTTCATATCCATAAGTATAAGAGAAGCCTGCGTTTACCTTATTAAGTTTTGGCATACTTCCTTTATATTTTATTTAGTCTCCCTGTAACATTGGTACTATTTGGGTTTTAAGGAAGTTCTCAGTTGCTTAGAAGTTTCTTAGCTACCCATAGTTGTTGTGGGATCCAAACCTGGTGGTCCATTTGGAAGTCAGTACATTTGACTGATTGCTAGACAGTCTTCTAGACTTTTGCCTTCACACAGAATGTTGACATTTAAGAGGAGAATTTTACATTTCTAGTTCTGTGTGCCATGTGATAAAAATTCACAAGTAATATTTTTATGGAAGTATAGGATCCCCTTCTCATCCAGAGGCTTCCTTGTGTTCTACAACTTTTCATCTCAGGGCCAGCCACTTCTCTGTGTATCCTTCCTGAGATGAACTCGTAGGTATCCACAGACATTATATGTCTTCACAGTCCATCTTACTTTGACTTTGCTGGGGTGGAGGCTGCTGTGTGGAAATACTCAGCAGTCAGTACCTTAGGGACTTCAGCTTTCTTCTGTGCTTTAGCTGTGCCCAGAAGAGTCTAAATTCCTATCTCCTTTGACTGTAGAGGAAGGTTAGGGCACAGAGAGGATCAAGGTTTACATGAGAGAAATGATTTGGCAAAAACACAGAAATTTTTCCCATCGAGGCTACATGTAAGAGACAAATGTACAAAACTGGGAAAGGCAGGCACTTTGTGAACGATCCGTAAAGGGTAATGACTTTAATGGCCCCGGGATTTTGAGCTGGGGAATTGTCCCAGCTCTCTGACCTGCTACACTTTCTTAATCAATGACCTCCATTTATTTCTATCACTGTCCATATTTCCATGCTGTAATTCTTTGTTCAGAGACACAAAGATCTAAAAACCTCAGTGGGTGCCCTCTGGATTCCAATCCAGATCTGTAACTACTTCTTTCATTTAAATACATAGTGTTCATGGGATTGAGTCAAGCCTCACACTTATCCTTAGGTTTGCATGTAGGCTTCTTACATTGTCAAACATCACTAGCTGATCAGCTAAGTGCCCCATTAACACAGAAATACATCTTACCTGGTGTTGTGTGCTTGGCCCAGTTCTCTGGTGATAAATGTCAATGTGTATTTTCATGCACATTGGTGCCTGTGTCAAAGCAAGAATTCTATAATGACAGGGATGAATGAATAGTGAGGGATCATTCTGTCTTTAAATGCATGATTCTACACTGAGATTCCCAATGGCCAAAACATTGGGACAGAACGAAAATGCATTTATGATTAAATATTTTTTAATTACCTGTTTCTGTTAGGTGATTTAGTTGATTAATTCTTCATGAGTTTACAGGTTTCTTTTTTAAAATTTTATTACGTGTGTGTGTGTGTGTGTGTGTGTGTGTGTGTGTGTGTGTATGTCTTGTGGAGTCAGAGGACAATTTTGGGGGGATCAGTTCTCTCTGCTGTGTAACTTGTTGGCAAGTACCTTTAACAAATAAACCAACTTGCTGGCTCAGAAAAATAAATATTTTTTAAAACAGTTTATACAAATAATCGGAAGTTGGCTTATGTCTTATTGTTAAATATAATTGGTTTGTTTTGTTACCTTGTGTGATCTGCATTGTTTCTCTGTGAAGAGTAAGCATCACGCATCCGTCTGCACTAACACAACCATGACGGGTTCAACGTATTGATTTCTGAGTCTGTCTCAAGAGCTGTCATGTGTTCCTGGCCCTGTGTTTCGTTTTGGGATTTCAAGTTCTTTGTGCCATGGAAACATGTGTGCTAGACGTGCTTGCGTCACTGCAGTCAGCCGTGTGACCTAAGGAGTAGGCATGCAGTAGTTGATTAAGCTGACATTTGATGTTAGTAGTTCAGGGAAGCTTTACGTCATATGTTTATTCATTCAGGGTTGTAGGTGAAGGTGGCTCTGATATTTCATAACTAAATACACAGGAGTGCTGGAATTCCAGCCTGGGAGCCTGACTAGAAGCCTGCAGAGTCCATCGCTCAGTGGAATGGTGCCAAGTTCTTTCTCCACAGGAAAGCCTCACTTGTGTTAGAGCTCTACAGAGCTGTGTGGTGCTCGCGTGATTGTGGAGAGTTGGAATGCTGCTGATCTGTAACTGACCTTTAGCTCACCAGTAGCTAGCTGTTCATTGCCCAGCTCTGTGTTATAGATAATTACAACATCCTTGTAATTACCAGTGAAACCCTTCTGTGATGTGCTCACAAACCACTAATTCCCAGCAACCCAAAGACTGAAAATGCCACCAGATACCCCCTGAAGCCTCTAGCTGCCATTTCCTTGCTTTGCTGTCACTGGCCTAGCTGATGCTCCACCATGTGTGTGAAGAGTGTCTTGATTTAGGACTTTCTTTTCTTCTGTAACTATAAAAACCTCTCAAAGCATTGCTACTCTGGGTCTTTTTTATTTTATTTTTTTTATTTTTTATTTTTGGAATAACCTGAATCCATGCTTTTGGCCCAGGATCACTAATACTTGGCTTTAGAATAATTTACACCTTATTTCCTTTGAGGTGAGCGCTGTGTTTTTCACTGACCATGGCCTCTAAAGGTCATGTGTGACCGTGTTTCTTCCATCTCTTTGCTCGGCCACATTTGTACCTGTTAGCAGTGGGAACAGTGGAACTGTTGAATCTTGACCCTCCTGGGATAGCTTCTTCTTTGAACTGAAACACTAAAGAATCCTCTGAGCACTCTGAATTGGTTTTTATGTGTGAAGCGAAGAGCAGTCTGCACCCTCCTGCTTGCCTATAGGTGCAGCACGTTTACTCACCCCTTTATTCTTAGCGGGTAGTAATGTGCCGGGCATTGGTGGACACTTCACAAATACTGGTTCCTGAGCTCTGTTCTTGACACTGCCCTGAGGTTCAGAGTCAGGTGTCTCGGGTGATGATCTAATCAGGTCACTGCTGGGATATGGTCAGGACCCAAAGTAATATAATATGGCCGCAGACTGTTATGTCCTTCACTCTCATTCTTTCCTTTGTTTTAGGGAGAGAGAGAGGGAGGGAGGGAGGGAGGGAGAGGGAGCTGAGTTATAAGGAATCTAGAAAGAAAAAAGAATTTACTGGACTCCAGGACAAGGACAGGTTACAGCATAGTTATTGGACAAAAGAACTGCATGGACGCTTAACGGAAGTGTGTTGTATGGCCATTGCTATGTTAGATAAGGTAACCATGGGATGGAACACAGATAATCAGGCAGGAAATCACAAGTAGGTTTGTGAGACACGATTCAGTTGATGTAACTGATGGCACAGGAGCATACAGAGGAAATGATGTAGAGGTAATGTCTGGGAGACTAGAAGAAGCTTTGCATATCCAAGAAAGGGCAACTTGGATGTTGTCGTGAAAGTAACTTCAATTTGTATTGGCTTTTTTTTGTTTTGTTTTGATTTTTGTAATTGTTATTTTTGAGACAAGGTCTCATATAACCCAGGATGGCCCTGAACTCTAGCATACCCAAGGATAACTTTGAATTACAGGCTGCGATTACATACATGGTTCACCATGTCTGTTTTCAGATCATGGTTCACCGTGCCTTGTTGAAGATCATAGGCAAACATTCCTCAACGGAACTACATCTCCAACCCTGCTGAATGCTTTTGATCAAAGAAGAGACAGCAAAAAAAACCTGCATTGTAGGAAGTGGGATAAGCAGCTGAACTTCCAGTGGAATGGTCCATCAGAATAACAAGATGAGTTCTCTGGCCCTAGTGCAGAGGGGCAGCTGCACTGTTGTGCTCATGAAGTTCCTGAAGAAGAGTGTGTGGGAGATGGGATCAAGAAATGCAAGATAGAAAGAATGAAAGGGAGAAGGAGAACTAAGAATGGTTCCTCTTGATTGCAGAGCCGAAAGGCTGTGCATATCTCTTGGGCTCCACCACTCACTCTCAGGATCAGGGCAAAGACAGTTCAGTGCTGAACCGGTTCCACCCTGCAGACCTCTGTCTCAGGAGTCTGAGTTCAGGATGTCCTCAGAGACATCTGCTGTTATTTTCCTGAGAATGATGCTCCCAAGGGTGAACTAAATCCTCAGAACTAGGGCTAGCAGAAGCATGCATGAAATCCCCTTTCATTTTCTCCCAGAGCCTGTTTCCTAGGGTTCCTTTTGCTGATGAAGAGTCCACTGCTCTGCTTGTTCCCTCTCTCCTTTGTCTCTTCCTCCAATGATTGCCTCCCTGCCATCCCTAAGAGATGTTCTTATCCTCTCCACATTTTGACTCCATTTCTGTGTTTGTTTCAGTAACTTCCTATATTCCATGACAGGGTAGCAGCTGCAGCTGTGGGCCAAATCTGGCCCTCTATCTGTTTTAGTGAACCAGCATAGCCAGTTATCCATGTCTATTATATACTGTCTATGGCTGCTTTCACAGTACAGAACGGACCTGCAGTCCACAGTGTCTCATAGCCTAAATTATTTACTGTTTGGCCCTTTATAGAAAACAAAAATCAACAAATGTAACGCCTGTTCTCTACCTGCACTCCCATAGTTTGTTCCCTCTTTGCCTGAGGAAGCCTTGGGGAAGAAAGAATGCAGGGATCATTCTAAGGGAATACAAGAGTAAGGAGGTGTACTTAGTTTCACTGGAAGTTCCAAAGGAACTCCATCCCCTTCTCTGCCACCCTGTTCAAGAAATGGTGCCTCATATTTCTTAATTCACAAGAGAAAGTCTCATAATACATGGGGTCATCATAGATGGTACTTAACTGTAGAGTTCATAAGCATTATCTAATTTAATGTTCATGACTAGCAGGTGGTAATGTTGAAACACAAACTGGAAAGTGGCTTGCCCTTGATCCCATAGCTGGGGGGGAGGATCATGGTCCTTGCCTCTTACCAGCTACCATCAGAGAAGGATGCTGTGTCAGAGCACTGCCAACTCATGGGTAAAAGAAAGATTGCAAACAAACACAGGGTATAAGGCTGGGGGAAAGATAAGCTTTACAGTTTTGAATGCAAGAAAGCTATGAAGCTACACCTCCCTCATGAAGAATAGCAAATAATAAACTATGACAGTCCAGAAGGGTCCCCAGAGACCTCTCCCTGAAGTTCCAGCTGCAATCCTGACGTGCGAAGCTCTTTGGCTGTCCTCGCTACATTCTACCCCAGTGGGGCCTGTGAAACAAGAGCACAAGGGGCTTAACAAAATCAAAATTGTGGTGACACTGTGCTGATATCATTGTCCTCTATTCATGAGCCTTCGGTGATTATAAACAGGGCCATGCCAGAGCTGTGGGAAGCATATGTATGACAAAGGAAGGCTTTTCTGTTTCTCCCACTGAATTTTCACTTTGTGGTATATTAGGGTGTGTCTAGGGTCATACTCTAGTGTGTGTGGCATGGAAAGCTTATTGAGCCCATACCTGATTTTCTTGTCCCGTTAACTTCTTCATCAATGGGGAAAGGAAGGATCCAGAAGTAGTGTTATTGGGTGTGTGTGTGTGTGTGTGTGTGTGTGTGTGTGTGTGTGTGTGTGTGTGTGTATGTCTCAGGTGGGGGAAGAGGAGAAAGGAGAGAAAGGATCATGTGTCAAGGCACAGGAAGGACTTCAACTACGGGTGGGTGAACTCAAATAAGGGATGCAGTATGTATTCAGAGAAATGCTTGGACTCACCAAATGGCAGAAGTGGGAGCACACCAGAAAAGACTTCCTAAGTAACAACTGGAACCACGGGCCACAGTCCACAAATGGTAGAAGGGCATTGGGTGTGGGTAATCCTGTGGACAGGGACACACAGCCAACATCCAAGTGAAATGCTGGAACCTGTGAAAGACAGTTTCAGATCCCTGAGCTACTTAATGGAACAATGGCCAGTCTCACTTCTGCTTAACAGTTCTAGAGTCCATATCAAACTAGCAGCCATGCGAAGATAAATAAACTTACTTGTTTTGTCCCATAATGTTACTTCTTTAATCCAAGTATATGTACGTTAGAATTATTAAAATAGGCGGTGTCCTGCCAGAATTGATCCATGTGAAGATAATATACTCATCTTTCAGGGTCTTTATGCTCTAGAAGTCTATTAAAATCCAAACATGAAGGATGACTTGGAAAAAACTATGGCCTGCAAGGAAATGTGCTGTCCAACAGAGTCGACAGAGACATACACACTCAGCTCTACGAGGTAGACTCCAGGGAGAGCAGCAGACCAAGCACAGGGAGGAACAGGGCAGTAGCAGCAAGCTTGGCTGCAGCCTGATTGACGATGGCTTTCCTCGCCTGCTTCCTTTCTCCATTCTCTTCCACCAGCATAAATGTGGTGGCACTGGTGGATATCCTGGCTGTTCTATTGCCTTCCCTTTTTGTTGTTTTGCTTTTATACTTTTTATTATGTTAACTAGTATGCCATATGACATGTCACCTCTTAAATTGTAAGTGTAGAGTGACTTGTTTTGACTGTAAACACAATGGCATATCACAGACCTCTAGAACTTTTCCATTTTCATGACTAAAATGCTGAATGCTGTGTTTATCCAAAGCATCTTCCACAGGTCCTTGGCAAAGGTCATTCTTTCTGTTTATAAACGTTTTACTAGATGCCTTTCAGTGGAGTCATATAAATGGTACATGTGTTTATATGATTTTTTTTCATTTAGCATAGTGTCCTCACAGTTCATTCATGTCCACTGTTAGAAAATTTTCTTCTATTTTATGGCAGATTAATATGTTACCACATGTATGTACCATGGGTGTGGTTTTTGGGTTTTTTTTGTTTTGTTTTGTCTTTCTCAGTTGCTACTGTAATGGACATTTAGGCTCCTCTACCTTTTGGCTATTGTGTGTAGTTCTATAATGAAAATGGAAGGGTAAAGATCCTCTCAGATCTTGTTTTAAAAATCTAGGAGTAGGATTGTTAGATTTTATGGTAGTTCTACTTTTAATTTTCTGGGAGATATGCACGCTGTTGTGTCCTACCATTTTGTACTTCTGTGGCTCATGCTGGAGAGAACTACACACCTATCTCTCCTCGTACTCTTCACCCTATCTTCTGTCTCTAGCAACAAAACTGCTGCCTACCTCTTCTTCAGCACACTGCTCCTTCTTTTGGTTTCCAGGATATAACGTGACTCTTGACATTCTTAAAAGTCCACATCAAGTCAAAATACCTCATGACCTCTTGTTGCCCAGCTAGATTTACTTGCTTTCTGCTGGAGTCTCTAGAGTCCTTGTCTCTGTTGTTTGGGACAATTGATAGACATGTTGTTTTGGCCTGAGTTTTTACTTTAACTGAACTGCCATCTCCTGAAGGCAGAGACTTTGTATCTTCTCTGAGAACTTTGCAAAATACTTTTTTCCCTCCGTGGAGAGGCAGAAATCATAGAAAATGTACGTGTGTTACATGTGTAGAAGTCAGTTGCTCTGGAAACATAAAAGAGGACCCTAGGGAGTAGTTCAAGTGTACAAGACACTGTTCATTCCTATAGAGATAAATGAATGTGACGGGGCAGAGAGAAAAGGTCAGTGGTATCACTGTCTTAGCCCGCAGGGCTTGGAATAGGCACGCAGGCTTAGAGGGTTGGATCTGACTGCACTTGAGCAGTGTGGGATATTGGCAGATAGGGTGAACAGGTACATGTCAGGAGCAGGAAGTGGAGTTAACCTCATAGGAAGTCAGCAGCTGCTTGAAGCAGGGACCAGTCTAACTGGCAGTCTGAAAAACACTACTTCTGGCTCCCTGTGCTGAAGAGTCCTTGGCTTCCAACCAAGCCAGCAGTGCTGTCTGAATGGTTAGCTCTCAGCTAAGCTGAAAGTCTGAGCCTACCCTTGCCTGCCAATGGAGGGAAAGGGTACTCTTTAATAGCTCCATCCTTTCCTCCTTTTCCCTTACCTTCTCACACCCCTCCACATCTGTCCTATCCCACGGCCCACCAAACTGGACAGGTGTAGAGAATTAGCCGCGTACTAGAATTAAAGGAAATTCTGAGGCTCTGCCTGTAGAGAACTCTCTAGCTGGTGTGAATGGGGCTAGGAATCTGCCATTTCTCTAGAGTCGCACACACCCAGCACATACAAGAGCTGCTGAAGGATGAATGCAGGACTGACTAAGTAGCTGAAAAATTATTTCCTTCTTTGTCCAACCTGATTTTTTTTTGTAATTTCACAAAGATCATATATTTCTTTAGAAATTAGAAAAAGGGTTGATGTTATTAGAAGTAAACCCAGATGCTATCCTGAAGTGACCTTGCAATAACCATTGATACTCCAAATATATTCCTGTTTCTACAGGTGGACTTGACCTCATCTTCTTGCCAGGCCTTGGATTTGACAAAGATGGCAACCGGCTGGGGCGGGGCAAGGGCTACTATGACACCTACCTGAAGCGCTGTATGCAGCACCAGAAAGTGAAGCCCTACACCTTGGCTTTGGCTTTCAAAGAACAGATCTGTCCCCAGATCCCAGTGGATGAGCATGACATGAAGGTAGATGAAGTCCTTTATGAAGACGCCCCAGCATCTTAAGTCATACAGTGACAGCCACACTCACTGGTTTGTACCAGTGTGAAGAAAGTATGTGTATTTTCTCCTTGTCAAAAATGAGTCAAAATGGCACATTAAAGTGAATATGAATTGTGTTTCTTGAGTGTAAATATAAAATATCTAACTTAAAACCACCTTTAGAAGTCAAGAGACATGTGAATACTAGAATATTAATTTAAATAGAGGCCAAAGCTGTATGGTTTTCAGCTTAGCTGTTAAGATGGTAAGTTGACCTTTCTGCCTTGCAGTTTAAATTAAATATTTATGAGTATTAAAGAAACATAGAAATTGGGGGTAAAGGCTCTATTTCTTAATGTCCAGTCATAGGTCTGATTCCTCTGGTGTATGGAGACTCATCTGTTTTTAATTGGCTTGGCAGTACTTCATATATTATACCACCTAATCATGGCTTTATTTACTCACCTTGAAGTTTTACATATGACACTCCGTAGTTTTGTCTCTGGTGGATACATGGAAACCTTTTGTGGTTTACACACTTTGATTCAGATGATTGGTCTCTGGCCTTTAGGACTTTTAGATCTGATATACATTAGGAATAATTTCTGTTTATTCATGGGTTCCATTTGGAAATGGAAGCTGCCATGGACTGGACATTGCCAGATGGCTTCACAGCCAGAGAGAGATAATTTTGTTGCGGGGAAGATTTGGTTATCACAAGATACTCAGGGATCTTCCTGGCCATGATTGCCTGCCTGGGTCCCCCTTGCAGCCTGTCACTAGCTCCTGTTGGCTTTGCCTCTGGGATGCCATCTACTTCTGTTCTCTCCTTCCTCTCATCTCGCTGCTATTTTCTTCACCCCTCAGCATTTCTCAGCTGAAGTAGGGAGCTTCACGCTCAGCTTTTTGCCTCCAATTTGTTTCAGAAATAACCTGATGAGGCATCATTCTGATGTGGACTCTCCCAGCCGAAGTATTTTGGAGACTTTGTAGCAGATAGATGCCTTCCACTGTGGAATAAACCTCTTGTAAGGGCTTTATCATCTTTCCCCTCTCTTCCTATATTATCTCTCTGTGCACGCCGTGAGCATCACAGGCTGTTCCTGCCCTCTGCCCTGTGCAAGCCTGTTTTCCTCCCTCTCAGTGCTATCTTCTTTTGTCATGGGGACCACTGTGCATCTTCAGGGCTCTGCTCCTGGTTTGTTTCTTTCAGGAGGACTTCCTTTCTCCCACCCACCAGTTCTAGTTCCTCTTCCTTCCTTGCTGTGGCCATTGCCCTGCTTATCACATTGGCCTACATAGAAGTAGTTAGTGTCCACATCTGTCCCCTTCATGAAGCTTTAAGTTTAAAATAGCTTCTTGTGCTCAGTACATAACTGATGTAGAGTATTGGTAACATTTTTAAAGAGTAAACAATGCATGTACATTTGTTTCATTTAAAACACAGATCTACTGTTTTTATATAATATATAGTTTATATAGTATATAGCTTGATATTGTATGCACAAAAGTAAAAAAATACTTTAAAATGCTAATTTGGCTAACAATGGATCTCTACAATTTAGGATATACAATGAGAAATGAGAGAGAAATGGAATTCCTATAAGCTATGATGACATTATTATACTGGTTAATCTTCTTCTGTGTAAATGTTAATATAACTTATATGACTGTGAAATAGTTAAATCATAAAATCACTGAGTTACTGAAGGTCTGGAAAGCTTTGCTTTCTTAACCTATGTTATTCTTGTACCAAAAGAGCCTGGTGTAGTTAGAGAAATAACTGGCCAGAAATTGCTAGGTACGTAAGATTCAGAAAAGTTAAAAAAAAAAAAAAACAACAAAAAAAACCAAAACACACACACACAGCATCTCTTCTGTAATGATTAATCTTGTCAACTTGTCAGGACTTAGAATTACCATCGAAACACATCTCTGAGTGTGTTTATTAGGGTGTTTCCAGAAAGGTTTAACTAAACAGTAAAGATTTACCCAAAATGTGGTAACTCTCTCTCATGAGGTGGGATCCTGGGCTGATGGACAAGGAGAAAATGAGCTGAGCACTAGTGTTCATTGCTCTCTGCCTCCTGGCTGTGGGTCCTCATGCTTCAGATGCCATGATGGATTATATTGCTAAAATAAATACCTCCCTAAAACGACAGTAATTCCTGTGTGACCGACCGTGCACTGTGGTATCCCTGCTGAAGGTATTGGAAGGAAGAGGCCCCACCCCTGATGATGTAGAGTAATCCCTGACCCAGGGAGTTAGCACCACAGTGCAGGGCTTCATGTGTTATGATTTGAGTCTGAAATGCCCCCACAGGTCCATGTTTTGCACAGTTGTCCCCAGTGATGGCACTGTTTGCAGGAAGTGCAGCTTTCAGAGGTAGATCCTAGGTGACAGACATAGGCCATTGGAAGTATATCTGCTCCTGGCTCCTCTGACTTTCTGGTTCCTGATCTGCTGTGATGAACCCCCACTGCTGTGAGTGATACTTCTCTAGTGTGTCTTCCATGCCATCATGAACTGAAAACCTCTGAAACTGTGAGCCCGGCCAAATCATTCGTCTCTTGATTTGTTTTTGACAGATGTCTATCACAGCAATGCAGAAGTAATGAGTACACACTGTAAGAATGAAGAGGGTCTCAGAAGGGACTGTCTAGGTAGAGGAGAGCCAGCAACCAGATAATAACTGAAACCTTTAACCAGAGAGGAACCAGGAGATAGATCTACTCCCAGTGGCCTACTTCTGCCAGGTAGGCTCCACCTCCTAAGGCTCTACTTAATCCTGAAGAGTTGAAAACACCAGAACAAATGGGTATGTGGTGGATATTTTATAGAACTGTGCTTTATTGAGCTAAAACTAAACTATATCAAGTTCTAGTCTATCAGTGGTTAAGAATAATTCACACTTAATCCTAATGTCCTCCAATATAAAGGACAGATTGAAGATATTGAGACAGTTTCTGGCCCCAGATATTAAAATATTTGTATAGATATGGGGGTGGAGTCATATGTGTTTCTTGTAGAGATTTATGGAGTTCGGTTGCTCACGGTGTATTTGTGTGGGTATATGCTTAATTCTTCCACAAACCTATAGCTCCTCAAAGTGCATTCTCTGACAAATTTATAATCATTTTGAGACCCAGTAGAGACCCCAACACAAAATAAACAGTAAATAATTCCTGATGAGGGACTGAACCCAGGTCAGTGTTGTCCTGCTTCTGCTGCGCATGTGCTGGTGTCTGTGGTGGTTGTTAGTCATTGTTGAGATTCTGCTCCTTCAGCATTGCCACGGGATTGGATTATTCCAAAACAAGTGTTTTGGTAATTCAGGGGCACTGTTTGGCCAGAATGTATCTGTGAGTTGCATTGTCTGTGTTCCTTTTCCTTGTTGTGATTTCCTTCTTTGCATATTTTTTGGCCATCTTCCTATGCCTGGAAGGTTTTAAACCTGCCCTGTAAGAGTGATTGTCATTCCCCTCGGCACCTACCCACATAAATGCTTCTTTTCACACTTAAAATGTTCTTCTAAATAGTAAAGTGCACACCATGAAACATGCATACTAAAAAGGTATGGTAATACTGAAAAATTATAAAGTACAAGATTCATTGTTTGTTTATAAAGGAGATAGTGATGTGGTAAAAATTTGTTTTAAATTCATTTTCACTATATTTTTTAAAAATAGTATTTTATTAATTCTTTGAGAATTTCATACAATGAGTATATTTTGATGATATTCATTCCCCTCACCCCTCTCAGCTCCACCCTACCTCCCTACACACACAATTGCACCTCCTCAAAAACAAATCAATTCCAGTTTGTGTTGTTCAGTTACTCTTAGGTGTGGGGCCTGCCCTGTAGTGTGGTCTGCCCACCGAGGGTAACACCATGAATGAAAACTGACTTTCTCTCTCTCAGCAGCTATCAAAGTTCAACAACTCCTCAGCTGTGAGTGAGACCTAATGGCAATCTCCCCCTGCTCCCATGCTGCCATTTTGTCTGGCTTGAGCTTGCCCAAGAATTGTACATGCTGTCACAATCACTTTGAGTTTACATGTGCAACTTCCCTGTTGTGCCAGAAAAGAGTGTTTTCTTGAAGTCATTCACCTCTTCTGGTTCTTACAATTTTCTGTCCCTTCTGCCTCCAGGATTCCTGAGCCTTGGGGGGGTGCCATAAACATGTTGTTTATGTTGAGTACCCAGCAGTCTCTTGTTCTTTGTACACTGACCAATGATGGTTCTGTATTAATGTCCATCTCTTTCAAGAAGTTGCTTATCTAATGAGGGCCTGTGGACTGATATATGATACAGCAGTAAGTCTTTAGGAGTTACTTAATACTATGTCCATTTAGTGGAGTAATAGTTCTAGGTTCTCCCCTAGGGCCTAGGATCTATTGAGCCACAGGTTCTTGGCCCAGAGAATGAATAACAGTGCCAAGTATGGGTTTCTTCTCATATCTTATTCTAAGAGATTTTTCCTTTTTTGTCCTTTGGTTTAGGTTTTTGATGTTGTTTTAGTCCTTTGAAAATTTCATACAATGTATTTTTGTCAAGATCGCCCCAACTCCTTTTCCTAACTCCTCCCAGATCCACCCTCATCTTTCTACCCACACCCAAATACATGCCCTCTACTTATTTATTTATTCATTCATTTAAAAATATCCCATGAATCCTATTTGTGCTGCCCATGTACTCCTTGGTTTGGGATTATTCACGGGAGTGTCATTGACTTGCCAGAAGCTGCATCCCTGAAAACATACATACAAGTAACTTTACATAGATTCAACAGGTTATCTTTAGGAATATATGTACATGCAAACACATATATTTATATAATGCCAGTTAATGAAGAAAGAGGCCATGAATTTGAAGGAGAGCAGGAAGGATTATAGATTATATGGGGAGGGTCCTAAAGGTAGGAAAGGGAAAGGAAAAATATTATAATTAAAGTACAGTATTAAAAATAAAAACAAAACAGAAAACTGACTATTTCCCGCAGAAGCCATTAATTGTGACTCCTCAATTAGGGGTGGGGCACCGTGCTAGAATATTGACTGTCTTGCTCTTGACGACCACAGCTGCTGAGTTCATGAGTGCAGCTGTCTTGCCATGTCCATAAGACACTACTTTTCTCTGGGCCTCTCTGACTTCTGCCTTTTGAATCTTTCTTTCCTCTCTTCTGCAATGGTCCCTGGGCCTTGGGAGTAGCTGTGATGGACAAACAGATGACTGAGCACTCCATTGACACTCATTCTCTCTATGTTGACCGGTTGTGAGGTACTGCATTAATCATCTGCTACACCATCTTCTGTGATGAGGTCTAGTGTGTATGTGTGTGTGTTTCCCATAAGCGTATACCTGTCATTGAAGTTGGATCCTCTGGAAGAGCAGGAGGGGCTCATAAATTGCTGAATCATGTTTTGAATTTTTAAGACAGACTGCATAATACTGTGCTGGAGCTTTTCATAATAGACCTAATGGCCACAGATTTCTTGTAGTCTTATGCTGTAGGAAACTGTTCCTGGCTGTTCAGCCCCAACATAATCACACAGAAACTATATTATTTACAATACTGCTTGGCCAATAGCTTAAGCATATTGTTAGCTAGCTCTTACACCTAGAATTAACTCATTTCCATTATTTTATATTTTACCACAAGGTTTGTGGTCTACTGACAAGGTTCCAGCATGTCTGTCTCTGGCAGTGGCTCCGTGGCTTCTCTAAACTCAGCTGTCCTCCCAGCATTCAGTTTAGTTTTCCCCACCTAGTTTTCTGTTCTGCCTTGCTCTGCTATAGGCTCAAGACATTTTCATTATTAAGCAATGATATTCACAGCATACAGAGGGAAATCCCACATCAGTCTTCTTGCCTCTGCCTTCCAAGTGTTGGGATTACAGGTGTGCCCCACAGCAGCAGCCTTCTGAAACTATGGGGGTTGTGTAACTGAGTTTAGGGATCTCTCTTTCTGTGCCTGTCTCTGTGTCTGCCTATGTCTCTCTCTGTCTCACTCTCTCTGTCTCTCTGTCTGTCTGTCTGTCTCTCTCTCTCACACACACACACACACTAAAATTGGCAGAGGTTAAAGTTTTTTGAATGTGTGAGAACTGAAAATTGAAAATCAAATGTATTTTGGATCCCGGCCTTTTCTGGCAGTGCTTGCTCATGTTGTATCACGGGACTTCATCACAACCTTAGTTCTGAATACACGATGTGCATTTTACACTGCATATAGCATCACGGCAGTTAGTGCCAATGGATAATGTCTGCAAACCCTCTGCTTGGAGATCCATGTATGCTTTGAATTCTAGTGTTTTTACTATTACTGTACATAAAAAAATTCTACTCTCATAGAAGCATATTAGTAATTGTGGAAAACAAAGCATTTAATATTTTCCTACCATCATTCCTCAGCATGTGAGCATCATTAAACTGTTATATCTTTGGGTTGTATTAGGTTAGAATATTTGATTTTAAAAATTGCTGTGTGAGTTGCTGACTTAAATTTTATTTTAAAAATCATTTCAGGACAGGATTTCCAGTAATTACTGAAATGCCCTAGAGATTTTGGCCTTGTTGCACTACATATTTATGTGATGTGGTAGTCTGTTGACAGTCATAAGGTCAAAATATTAATCAACTCTGTCAAAAATTGAAGATGCTCTTCATCTAATATTAAGCAAAGACTTAATTCCACATATAAAATAAGCAAGTGCATCTCTCATTAATCAGCTTTAAGGGTTGTTATGGTTGCAGAAGTCCCCTTCTGGGGCAAGCAGAGTCAGGTGGAAGCTGTGCCACAGCACTAACATTTCTAATTCTTGTTGCCACTTAAATGATATTTTTTATTACTGTAGTCAGATTAGCCAGTACCCATTTCTGTATGCAGATCTGCCACTCTTACAGTAATCAGAAGGTGTTGCCCATCTTTTTTGACAAGGTCTTATAGTAGAGTCCTGGCTGGCCTGGAACTCACTATGTAGACTAGGCTGGCCTCAAAGTCACAGAGATGTACCTGTTTCTGCTGGAATTAAGGGCAACCCATCTACATTGTTATTAAGTAAGTTCACAGCTTGTTGAATTTCTTTAAAAAGGTGTTAAACCAAGTTAGAAAGATATGCTTCCACATTTACTTGTGTAGATATGAAAGTGTATGACATGACATGGATTTTGCAGTTCAATTACACAGTATAGTTATGGCAAATAAGCATTTTCAGTATACCCTGTTGCTGTCCCTCCATCTCGTCCTTCTCTCCCTCTCCCTTCCTTACTTCTTTGACTCATTTCTCCCTTCCCTTCTTTCCTTCTACCTGTCAGGGATCAAGCTCAGGGTCACATATGCTAGCACAAATTATGCCTGAGAGCCATATCCTCAATCACAAGTCCTCTTTTGAAAGTAGTTTCTATTTTTGTCATTGATGGACCATGGCCATTTACCTGCAAGTGTCAAATTACACATATTCATATTTTGAAAATATTTGCTTAGGTAGCAATTTACCAGTTAACATTATAAGGTCCGAAACTTTTCAGCATATTACGAAGAGTTGTAAATATTATATGTATTTTAAACTGTGATTTTGTAACCACACCAGTGAAGCTTGCCTCATGTGGGGCATTTCTCACCTATAAATTATGTGTTACTCCTTCATGTGGAGGCTATTATCCATGTCAGAGAGTCCAATCAAAGAAGCCATTCCATCAGGGATTGGAATTTTTCAAGGTATTTTGAGAAATATCTATTTTATCTCTTGTATATGTGTGTTTTGTCCATATGGGTACACATGCATATGTGTGTATATGTATGTGGAGGTCAGAGGTCAACTTCAGGTGTTTGTTGTTCCTCAGGAACCATCTACCTTTTTTATTGACCAAGAGCTCACAATGCTGGTTGACCAGTAAGCCCAACTGTCTGCCTGTCTCCTCCTCCCCGGTCCTGGGATTACAAGGAGGCTCCTCGTGTGCAGTAAGCACTTTATAGACTGAGCTGACCCCGAGCGTTTTCAGATCTCTGGTTTAAAGTCTTCCTGATAGCGTACTACAAGAGAAGGCATTTGTCCTTTTACTCAGCCTCCCGTCCTATACAATTTATGTTGGTATTGAGGGCTTCAGCTTGTCAGAAGTGTTTTCTCTGTGTCATCGTGGATGATTCCTGACAAAAAAAGGTGCAACTGGCTCTTTGTCTCCTTGCTCTGATACTATTTCATATTTCTTTGGCATGAAGACTCTGTCCTTTTAAAATGGTATGCTACTGTTTGTCTTAAAATATATAAGTATTTGACATTGTATTTGATGAACATCGTTTCAGAGCCCTTAAATTTGGCATCTCATGCTGTGATACACTGCCAAACAGATGAGTTTGCCTCCATCATCTTCTTTTTTTAACTTTTCCCATCATGATGATTTCACAGTTGTTGCTATGGATGTGGGATATGAAGGCTCTTGTGAACCACAGGGGCATGAATCCTCATTTGGGAAAAATCTTCATGATCATTTCAAATTCTTCAGCTGACTTCTTGGCAAATCATTAAGTTTTTCCTTGGGAAGCTTGTTAACAGCTTGTACCAGAAACAGAAGCATCAGCAATTGTTGCTCATCTGTGCCCGTGTGATTGATGACTTATCTTTGGTCTGCTGTTGTCTTGTAGGAATCTTTTAAAAGCACTTGTCTATTTTGGGAAAGTTGATCTAGTAGAAACTACATGGCATGGTGGGTAAGTCCTTGTTTGGGGGATTCAAGTAGAAACTATTATGTCTCAATGGACTGAAAGTGGCTAAATGCTCCTCTCACCTCTGTGTCCTTGAAACACAGATCCAACACAGTACGAGATACAACCTTCAAAAAGGTAGAGTGGCTGATGTCAGTCCAAGCCTTTAGGAAAACTTAAAACTTAATTTCATCTCTGTAACTTCTACTCAAGAGACAAATTGCTTTAAAAATGCTGGCCCCTAGGAAACAACAGATCCTTTTTTGTGGAAACTTATTCTTTCCCCTTCCTTCCAATCTGAAGTCCATCTAAGGATTTTCTGGACAAGAATAAGAAAAACTAGAATGTCTTTAAGTTCCCCACATGTTTTTCCCATGACGTCTTCTCCCTTGTCCTACTACCAGTCACAATGAGTTTCTGTTTTTATTATGACAACAGACTGTCCGATATAAATGAACAAAATATGTCTATGTGTCAGTAGTATGCTTTTAGTGTTAACGTGTTTTAAAAACGCACTTCCAAAGCATATGATGCTTCAATAGGGAATGAAATACAGGACAATACTGTAGATGATGACTACTTGGTTGATCTCAGAAAAGTACTTTCTTTAGAATTACAATTCAAGGATGTGTTTTCCCCCCTAAGCCTAGAGATAAAGAATACTGCATTGTTCTGAAGATCGGGGTTGATATACCCATGGATGCTGACTGTGTAGAATAGATGCACTGCTGTAGTTCCTAAATATTTGCTATCCTTCAAATCTAGGATAAGATGAGATAAACCCCATTTCCTGTAGATATATGTAATTTAAGAGCCAGTGGAATGTGGAGATTACTTATCAGTATGACTGTCTCTAGGCTCTCATCCGTGCTTGCAAGCATTCCATCCATAAAACATCCCCTGCCTGCTTAACAGCCTTTATTGTTTCTCTGTTGCTTACAGAATAAGATGCAAACCCTGACTCTCATACACAAAAGGTATTTTCCAACCAGGTTGCAATTTCCCAACCCCCAATTCCAAGCCAGTAATGTCAGTTACATTCACATCTAATATGCTTGATAAGAAGAACTGTACGAATTCATTTTTCATACAATAGAATACAAATAGAACCAAAATATTTCAGAATGTGGATGTTGACTTTATTGTTCTGAGGTTCGTATGGAAATCAGGTTAAAATATGAATGCTGATCCAGCTGCCTTAAGGTGTGACCTGAAATTCAGCATTTTTCACAGACTCCCGATGCTGCTGCATGTTTGCTCTGCCCCTGAGTAGCCAGATTCTAAGCCATACTCACCAGTACAGTTGCTCTAATCCCAAGTGGATGTTTAAACTTAAGTAAATTTAAATTTAAGACATATTTAATTTAAAACCGTTGTTTAAAACTAAGCCAGGCGGTGGTGGCGCACGCCTTTAATCCCAGCACTCGGGAGGCAAAGGCAGGCGGATCTCTGTGAGTTCGAGACCAGCCTGGTCTACAAGAGCTAGTTCCAAAGCCACAGAGAAACCCTGCCTCGAAAAACCAAAAAAAAAAAAAAAAAAAAAACCATTAGCTACATGATAGCTGTTACTATGGCCTACTCATTGAATAGCCTGGGCTAGGGCATTTCCTTGAAGTAGAGAGTCCTGCCAGGCAGCATGTTTTCAAGAGCACAATTTTCAAATGACTTTCTGTAGACTGTCTGTTAAGTCAGGATCTTTAGGGGTAAGGAACTGGAAATACCCTATTTTTTACCAACTATTCCCTAGGCATTCTTATACAAGTTAGAGTTAGAGGAACATTCCTACAAGGATCCCACATCTGATCTCTAGATGGTAAAGTAATGTGGAACTAGATGAATGTCAGAGATGGACAGACAGGGAGTGATCGTGTTTAAAACTCCCCTGCCCGTCATGGAAATCACCCAGCTGTTTACAGGTGCAGAGGGTTTGTTGCTGGAGCTGGCCTGTGACAGCAGAGCTGTTAGGATGAGGGAGGTCTAAGCTGTCAGGCAGCAGCGTTTAGCTGGTGTGCAGTTGATTCCAGGTGCTCTGGTCCTCCAGGTGCTAGGGGGCGGACCAGAGTTTGCATCCAGTTTCAAGGATAAATCTCATTTCTGGAAGGACCAACTAAGAACTCCATTCTTTTTGAACTCTTTGGGAACCTCTTTTCTTTCCCAGTGATACATTTTGGGGTGAACCTACCTGTGGTGGTTTGAATTAAACTACTCCCATAAGTTCGTAGGGAGTTGCACTATTAGTAGGTATGGTCTTGATGTAGTAGGTGTGGCCTTTTTGGAAGAAAGGTGTCACTGGGGGATAGCCTCTGAGGTTTCAGATGTTCAAGCCAGGCCCAGTGTCACTCTCTCTTTCTGATGCCTGGTGATCCAGATGTGGAACTCTCAGCTCCTCTCCAGCATCATGTCTGCCTGCATACCCCCATGCTTCCCACTGTGACAATAATGAACTAAACCTCTGAACCTGTAACCCAGCTCCAATGAAATATTTTCCTTTATAAGAGTTGCTGTGATCCATGGTCTCTCTTTGACTATTACCTTTCAGATATTTTTTAAAGTTCCATTTTCTTTAAAAAGAACATTTAAAAGTTAAGCTCCATTTTGATCAGAATTTCATCCTCATCTATGTAAATTTTTGTTTGTTTCTGTGCCCCTCTCCCTGGCAGCTCAGCTGTGGGAGTGGGTGTCAGTGTAGTGGCTTTCCTCTTTCATGGCTTTTCTCCTAGTTCTCAAATTCCTAATAGGAAAGGGGCAAAGCTGTCTTAACTCATTGCTGCTGTCCCCTGGGCATTGGAACCTTCTACATGCCACATGCCCAGCTGATTTTCAGAGAGCTGCTATGCTAGTTTTGGGGGAAGCTCTGTGAGATTGCCTGTTGCTCCACTCCCTAGCTGAGCTTTTATAGCTTCGATTAATGTCCACCCTGTCCAACCTCACCCCAAACCCATATTCAGTCATACCTTAATGATGGCTTTGTATGGTCTCCACATTTAGCTAAATAGATTACCTGCCTGTGTGTCCCACCAAGCTGCAAGTGTCCCTATTTCCCATGTAACTCATACTTAATCTGGTCTGATGGCTTTTCCAGGCAGGGCACAACTCTCAGGATTCCGCCATCTTCACAAATGCTTGTGTCTCCCAGGAACTCTCCTTTTAGACTGTGATAAGTACCATTACATGTGATTCTGCTGGGAGACAAGTGCCTAAGTGCTTCTTTTATTACACACCTCCAGTTTAAAGGAAACTTTCACGGTGAGGGAAAAGAAATTAACAGTACTTTCTACACCTGCAAATGCCCTTCCTCAAATAATCCAATCACTGCTTGCCTTTTTCATTGCAGATTCATCATGAAGTTGAGTTATTGATGGGGACTGGTCAAAACCCATGCTGGCTACCTATTAGCAAATCTGTGTGGATGTGTGTCATGACCCCCTGTGGTGTTTTACCTACATTCTCTTAAAGAACTTTCCTTATCCCACAATTGATATAGTGCTTCTCGCCTGCATTGCTTTCTACTCTGGGGTGTCACATTTGAATAATCCCCCTCCCTGAAAGAGCCCTCTTCATCACTTTGGTCCATGTGTAGACTTAGAAGTATGAAGGAGTCGATTCCTCAAGGAACAGGGCAGGAGGCAGCTAATAAAATCTGCTCTCCTCTCATGCTCACATGAACTCCAGGCATTGAGCCTCTGTATGTGGTGATAATAAGCTAGTTAATTAACCTTCAGGTTGGCCTTCATCTGTCATTGCCCTCTTCTCAGTCCCCAACTGTTGCTTCTTGATTCTGAGTCACACAGTTTCTTGTCCTGGTTTTCTGTTTTTCTGAGGATCCAGGCTAAACTAACTTGTTCATCACTTTAGACGCTGTGGATATTTGTTGTCTATTGTTCCCTCTTTGGAGACTACAAGAGGGAAAAGTATCATCAAGCGTCTGTCTGTAGTTTACCAGACGGGTAACAACATAGTCACTGTCAAGTAGAAGCTCCGGCTGGGTAGCAGCAGGTTCATGTTCCTGTTCTGGTCTGGGGATGAGAGTGATGTGAGGTAGCAAGATAAACTTTGATTTAGATGTTGTGAAGGAATGTTCTCCATGAGCAGGGGGTAAATTGGAGCCTAGGGCCTGACATATCTTTGTGTCTGTGTATGTTAGCTATTGTTTTGGGCTTCAAGCAGGGACTGAATTTCAATAAGAAAAAAGAAATATCGGACAGAGCCATAGCCAGTATGAGATGGTTCCCACTTCTTTCTGGAGATAGAGTTATGCTTTTCTCAGAGTTCAGGATGATGGCTGCTAACAATTTGGAGTGGAGGTCCTACCCACCAGTTACGTTTAAGTGGAGAGGTGTCTTGTCCAAGGTTTCAGCTCCCTCCTGATGACACCCTGCTCCCAAGGCTTGAATAGTACTGCCCTATGGTTTCAAGAAAGGATTCCCATAAAGGACATCCCAGTTACAACCCAAGGGCCTTGTACTATATACAATTGCACTTCCGTTCCAAGTCTCTCTCTGCCCAGCCTGTTTCCTTCCCTATCTACTGGAATTATTTCTGAGAGTTCTCTCTCATCAGCCTCTGGATACAAGGGTCCATCCTGCCAAATTGAACAAAACAGAAGTCCCAGGCAGGACAAAAAGAAGGGCAGCCCCTGAGGCCTGAAATTTGAAAACATTTTTCGATGCTACCAGGTTATTTCATATTCCAACATCTGAATCTGTAGGAGGAAGCACATGGCTGTCTTCATTTGTATTGAAATCAGTCTCTGTGAGCAGAATATCCTCGAGGTATGGAGGGGAAGAGTGACTGTGTTCCCCACCCCCATTGTGGGTCTACCTTACATAGTTTCAGCTACATGTGACCAACTGTAGTCTGAATATATGGAGAATTCCTGAAGCAAGCATTTTATTCATTTTAAGTTACATGTATGGCATGCTGTTTTGAGTAGCGTGATGAAATCTGTTACCCCAGTGCATGCCCTGCAGATGTGAGGTATCCATCTGTCCCCCGTCCCTGCACTGTATACATCACTTACCAGTAGTCCTTCAGCAGCTTGCAGATCAGAGCAGCTGTCACTTGCATTGCAATACTTAGGTTTATTCTTACATATTAGCCTAGCACCACACCAGTCTATGTCATTCAGTTTACTGCATCTCATTACGTAGGCATTGCATCATCTCACAGCATCCCAAGGAGAGAGATGAGTGCAAGACCCATTCACTTGTCTTTTGTTACAGTTCTGTGGTTGCTCTGTTTGATTAGTTGTTAATCTCTTACTATACCTAATTTATAAATTAAGCTCTACAGTGGGTAGCTATATAGAGGGGAAATCAACTATTTGCACAGGATACTACTGCTTGTATAGGATACAACTATTTGTATAGGATATCCAGTACTGTGGTGGTTTCATGTAGCCCCCAGGTATCTTAGAATGTACTTCCCACATAAGAGGAAGGCTTATATCTCCAGAGTTCTCTTGAAGGAAGAAGTTGGATGTACTGGGCAAGGATGGGAGCTGTAAGCAGAGGATGTAGTGATTCATTTAAAAATATATTTTGGCAATTATCAGGGTGCTGTTATGACCCTGAGGGGTAAATTGGGAATAAAATAGAAACATTTTTCCCCAATGGTACATAACTGAAAAGAAAGACTAAGGCTGTCAAACTTATTCTTGCTTTTTGAGATTAATTTAGGGGCTAAATGTCTTTTAAGGAGGAAATGCTACCATACTTGGTGGAGGACCGTATCTCAGGAGAAAGTGCAAGTAACAGATTAAGTGGATGTTTTGTTCCTATGCAAGAGGAGCTACAGGAACTACTAATTATTACCCTCTAAATTTAGAATCATCCAAGAGACAATCATGAGGACTAAAAGCAGAAAGTCAGATCAATTTAGTTCATAAAGAATTGACAGGCAGCTGAGATGCCGCTACTCTCCTGCATCAGACTTAGCCATATAGAGTTAAGCATAGAGGCACCTGTAATTTAAGCTTTTGGAAGGTGGAGGTAGGAGAATCAGGAGTTTAATGAATTCCTCAGCTATTTAGGGAGTTCAACAGCACTGAGAGAGAACAAAAAGACCTCTATTGTCCAGACACTGACTAGCTTTCCGTCGAGAGAAGATGCCAGTACATGGTACAGAGCACTCTTCCTACAGGGAGTCAGATTCAAGAAAAGAAAAGCAGACTTAATCTGTAAAACTTACCCTTTGAACTGGAGAGAGAACAGAGATGTTATTTTGGCTGAAGTCTTCACATATGTGTTCCCAGTGGCAGGGGAATGGGAATGCAAGATTGGCTTTCCATGCATCGGATGGGTTCATTCATCACATTTTACAGCCGTATGAGGTACCACTTTGCCGCATTTTATATACAACTGAGCTGAGGTCTGTTTTTACAAGTCAGTGGCAGTTCAGGATTTAAACCAAGTAAACTTAAAGCCAAAGTCTGCACACATTCCTCCTGCCCCTTGTTTCTCACTTAGAGTGCTGGGAAAGTGAGCACCCCTGGCCCTCTTCTTGGACACGAGGCATCTTAGGTTCTCATTGCTTGACTATTCTCAGAAACCTGAGTTCTCAAAGACTTCTGTGGGTCTGTGGCAGGTTTGAAGATAAAGTTATTTAGGCCAAGACAGGAAGACTGGGAGAGGGCCATGTTTTCCCAATCCTGGCTTGTGCCTGCCCAACATGCCACTCAGTCCCAGGCCAAGACTAAGCTCTTTTAGAGGATCATCAGCTCTTTACAGTCAGAGTCTAAGCCAGCAGTGGTTTCTCCCTTAGGTTTAATTCTTTCTTGTTGTGAAGCTATGGATTCATGGATTCTCAGCTCACTAGTTCATTCTATGGGACTCTGACTACTTCCCCAAAGATGAGCATCCTCCTAATGTGTTTCAAGTCTTCCAGGTATCTACCAAGTGATTACATTCTTGCTTTTCACCCTCTGAATATGGTCCATCCTACTTTAAAGAGGAAATTATGGTAGGGGTATGCAGTCCTGATTAAATGTGGTTTGGGAAGTGATAGATACCAATGTATCTATCCTGTACAGGTAGCAACAAGAAGAGATAGGCTGAGGTTAATTTGATCATCAAGGTTAAGAAACTAAAATGTGGAATATTTCCAGTAGTACCCAGGAAACTGGAGTCTATGGCTACAACCAAAATGGAGTTAAAGTACCCATTAGAGAGTAGAGTTATCTTAGGGTTTCTGTTGCTCTGGTAGAACACCATAACCAAAATGAATTTGGGATGGACAGGGTTTGTGTCATCCTACAGTTTGTAGTGCATCATCCAGAGAAATCAGAGCAGAGGTGCAACGCAGCTACCTTGAACTAGGAACTGATGCAGAGGCCAGGGAGGAACACTGCTTACCTGCTCTTTCACAGAGCCAGAAATGTAGGAGACCAAACAGCTTTCAGGCTCCCAAACTGGGGCAGGTCCTCTTCCGACATGGGCTCCTCTGATTCTTGAAAGAGTCAAAGGTAACTGTTGATCCCCTTTGACAGTCTTTCTCAGACTTTTGTCAAGAGGATAATTTAACCATTTGCTAAAAAAAAAAAAAGAGGGTCATTCATGTTCTTATTGTCTTTTTGTTTATAACATGGGAACTGGTCAGATATCCATCCTTTGACTGTCCTGACTAAAGTGTCCTGTCTAGCCACATATCAGCTCTATGAGGGTCCCCACAGAACTGGAAGAGGATGATTGTAAACCCCAGCCTTCTCTTGAATATACATGTAGGACAGAGGGGCAGTGCCCAGTAGACGTTGATCTATCTATGGCAGCTGTTGTGGATTGGGTCTGTTGCTTATCATGTTCCTATTCTTTTATTTACTTCTCATTTTTTGAGGCTCCCTCCACTTTGCTGATTACCTTGTAGGCCATTTATAGTAAAGTGGGAGGAAGGGCTTGAGGTCTCTCATTTTCTGTTTGGGAGACACTTGGCATTGGGAATCCATTCCCTGCCTGGTTTTGCTCAGTTGTGACCTTCCTGCCATAGAGCACTGACTGTTGAGTGCTATTCATAACTTCACAAGAGGTAGAAAGACCAGAAAATACATACATGTACTCCTCTCACATGCATAAGTTCTCCATGTCTCTTTCTACATGATACTTTCATCCACCATAGGCTAGGATTCTACCAGCCAAGAAGGCCAGGTGTAGCTCCTGACATTTTGAATGAGAGCTGTAGGCCAAAATAAACCTCTCTTCCTTATATTTTTTTTCAGTCTGAGGTGTTGTGTTGTTAGCAACAGAAAGCAGACGAGTACAGTGATCCAGAATGTGTTGATAAAAAGCATATCTCAGGTTCAGAGGTTCTTATGCAACTATTCAGTACGGGAATGAAATTAATGATAAACCAATGAGCTAAAATTTGAATGCTTTTTAAGCTTTAGTTTTAAATTTTAAAAATTAAAAAAGCAAAAATCCTTGTGTGATTTTTATTTTTAAATTAAAAATAGCTTTACTACATGCGTATAAAAAAGTGATTTTCTGCCCTTTTCATGGCGGCGGGTCCTTGGTGAGTGCCACAGCTTCAGATCCACCAGCTCAACTGAGGGTAAGATCAACTCTAGCCCCCAGCCTCTCTGCTC
>JAQHUG010000001.1:25477078-25488426 GCA_028555095.1 Dicrostonyx torquatus | reverse complement strand
AAAAAAAGTGATTTTCTTTGTATTTATTCTGTTTGAGATTTGTAACATTTCTGGAAATGGCGGTTTGACGTACTTCGTCAATTTGGGGAAATCCTCTCATTCTATAAAAATGACTACCTCCCCAGTGTCCTCTCCTCTGCAGGAGCCCAATCACACATGTGTTGACCTTCTTTATGTCCCACTGGGTCTCATGTGTTGCCCTATCCACCCCAGTACTCCCTGTGCATGTTTTTTTTTTTTCCATTCACTTAGTCCATCTATATTGTTATTTCCCCTTGGAGTCTCTAATCGTTTCTCAGGCTGCCCCTATGTCACTATTAAGTCTAACTGTTGACCTCTCTGTTTTATTATATTTTCATGTAATATTTTTCTTTTGGGTTTACTTCTTTTCTAAAATTTATTTCCTTGGACATAGTAATTACATTTTATTTTGTTCCTATGTTATAAGTCCAGTATCAGGGCCTCTGGATTTCTTTCTATGGTTACTTTATCCTCTTGAATTCCGGACTTTCCTATCTTTAATTTGTTTCATTGGGTTTTGTAAGTTTTTTATTGATGAGCAGATACAGTATGTGCCAGTTTGAAGAGCATCTGAGGACCTGGGTGGTACCAGCTCTCCCTCTGAAATCTACTTTTGCCTTTGGAAATCACAGTTAAGGGTGGCTTGGCATACTCTGGTCAGGGACTGGGCAAACTTAAACCCACATTTTAGAGTTAAATGAGACGTAAGTCCCCTTAAACCCACATATCAGTCTATTTCTGGTTGGTTCCACTGCTGGGATCCAAGAGTTTCTTATAAAAATCTGTGCATATTCCAGGCGCCCTCCTTTTGAAGGAGCTGTGAACTCTACTTTTCCTTCCCAAAGGCAGAGAGAGACTGCTGTAACTGCTCATGCCATAGCTTCTTGGCTTCCAGTTTCCACTTCATTTTTTCTCTTAGCATCTCTCTCTGTTAAAAAGCACAGCTTTCTCAGCTTGTCAGCTCAGCTTCGAATTCAGCTAATGCTTTGAGGCAAATGCTATTCCAACACTAGATTCACTTCCATGTGTTCTTTCTCCTAGAGATCCCCAATACCTTAAGAGTTCACTGCATTTGATAGCTCTCTGAATGCTTCAGAGCATAATGAGTTCTTCTAAAATCTTATTCTTTTCAGGACTCTTATTTGCTCTTCATAAGAAGAGCTGGCCTCGATGGTCTATTGCTGTCTTGATCGTCACTTTTAAATCTTGCCAAGTGATTCTAAAGTGAGACCTATTGCCACACCATAAAAAGCACCTATGGCTCTTGTTTACAAATACTGGTTTCCTGGTCTTCTTCCAGACACACTACATCAGAATTTCCAGGAAAAAAAAAAGAATGGCAAATTTACATTTATGTAGCAGAGACAGCAATGTAGAATGTGTACCAGATGGAGACAGTCTGGAAAAACAAACTTACTAGATTAAAATCAAGCAGTTTGCTTCCTTTTCACTAAAATGTCAAATAGCATGTCAAAGTCTATTCTTAAACATTGAAGACCTTATCCCAAAGCTTCTAAAATGGTATTATCCCTTGCTGATGTGGGATAACTCCTTTTTAAGCACATTTTCCTCTAAAAGGGAACACAGCCTTCCTTTTCTGGTCACTTGTTAAGTAATTAACCATTTATTTTATTACCTTCTCTCTCTCTCTCTCTCTCTCTCTCTCTCTCTCTCTCTGTGTGTGTGTGTGTGTGTGTGTTTGTTTGTTTGTGTGTGTGCGTGTGTGTGTGTGTTTGTGTGTGTGGAATTTACAGTGCAGATCAGAGGACATCTTGTACATGTTCTTCCACCAGAGTCCCAGGGACTGAACTCAGGTTCTCAGGTTTTGCAGAGTGCCTTTGCCCATTGAGCCATTTCTCTGTCCTAAAAGGCCATTGTTTGATTTCTAGTCTCCTCCATGCTGAACTTTACTGTTTGGAAGAGGCTCAAAATGAATGGCAGACTGACTCTTTTATCGCAACCCTTTTAATTACTGCTCTTACTAATTTTATTATCCAATTATGGGTAAGATTAAAGTTCATCAAGCTATTCATTTTGTGTGAAATTCCTTCATTTCCAAAAGATCAGTGGGACATTAAGGAACAATGGAAACAACTAGTAGGAGATAACAGAGGGTGGTTTATCACTGATCATGCACAAACAGCAAAAATGGCCCTGTCTACCCCAGCATAATTGGTCTATGGATATAATGCACAGTATATGTTTTCATTTTAGTCTTGAAAAAGTAACATGTTATATCCCAAGTGGGAGTCATAATTTCACCAGCTGTATAGTGCTTAAGGCTCCAAAGCACCAGGCCAGTTTGTTACATCAAATGGCTAAGAGCCCACAGTTTCATGAAATTACTTTTGCATATTTGCAGGATCGTAAACCCTGTGCAGTGAGTTCAGGTATGGATGAGTGCAGATGTGAAATAAATACTGCCAAGACATTTTAAAAAGGTATTAAAAATGGGAGAAATGTCTGTGTTCATGTTCTAACCACAGCTGGGGTCCGTATTGATATCCATAACCTGTAGTGCCACTAAGGGCCACGTGGATGTCAGGGAACTGGGGTGCCACCTATGACTTAGCATCTGAGGGTTGAGCCTCTGCTGCAGCCATGCAGATCTGAATAGGCTGCAATGACACCAGAGTCCATGGAGTCATCCGGGCCTGGGCTGCTGCCAGGGGCCATGTCTGGGTTTTTGGTCCTACCACAGCTGTGGTTTGTGGTCTGTATTAATGTCTTTGGCTCCTGTTACCATCAAAAGCAGTGAGGGTATGGCTGCACAGGGTTGGCCCTGCCCCTCACTGGCTGCAGCATTCCAGAGAGTGAGCCCTGAACTTCCAAAGGGCAGCATGGTAGAGCTGTCCCTGCTGGCAGCAATGTGGGTGAGCAGGCCCTGAAGACTTGAGAATCGGAGACCTAGCCTCAAGGTCTTTCATGCATTGGCATGGGAGAGGTAATCCCCTTGCCCCTCACCCTTTGCCTCACACCACCTACTGAAGGTGGGAAAAGATGGTTCTGGGGTCACAAGTGTGAGAGGGTTGATCCTTCTCCTCACCAGCTGCAGCACTTGGGAGAGTGGGCCCTGCACCTCGCTGGGGCAACACAGTAGAGCTGACCCTGTTGACAGGGACACAGGCCGTCTGGTCCAGTGAATGTGCATGGGAGATCTGGCCCACCCATCATCTATCATATGGTAGAGAGGAGAGGAGAGAAGACCTCCCCCTGCTCCAGGTGGGAGATCTGGCCCTGAGGTCATGAGGGTTGAGAATTGGCACTGTCCCCCACTGGCAGCAGCACTTGGGAGAACAGGCCCTGCACCTCACCTGGGTAGTACAATAGAGCATATCTTGTTGGCAAGGGCACGGGTGTACCTGCAGCAGGTGAGAGAGCTGGCTTCAGGGCCACGGAGAGTAGAGGAGTTGGCTCTGCCCCTCAGTACACCGGAGAGGAGGCACAGTTACCTTGTCTGGGCAGCACACTTGAACTGACATTGTTGGTGGGGGCTCAGGTGAGTCAGGCATGAAGGTGCCCACCTCGCTTAGTAGCTAACAGAATGACCTTTTCCAACTCTATCCTACCAAAGCACATTATCTCCCTCCAGGTGAGGTGAGAAAGTGCTTCTCTGATCTGTGTTCCTGCAAGGTCCAATAGATATATTGTTGGTGTAGACTGGTTCATTTCCCAGTTGCCCAGACCCAAAATAATCACTCAGAAACTATGTTAATTACAATATTGCTTGTCCTATTAGCTTATGCATATTTCTAGCTAACTCTTACATCTTAAATTAACCCGTTTCTATTAATCTGTGTATCGCCACATGGCTATGGCTTACCTGGCAAAATTCCGATGTCTGTCTCCTCCAGCAGGTGCATGGTGTCTTCCTGACTCCACCTTCTTTCCTTATCTATCTGCTTGTAATTCCCACCTTGCTCTATTCTAAACAGCTTTACTCATTGACCAACAAAACAACACATATCAGAAGGACTTCCCATACCTCTCAACAGAGGAATCTAAAATGGCTGAAAGACACTTAAGGAAATGTTCAACATCTTTAGTCATCAGAGAAATGCAAATCAAAACAACTCTGAGATTCCATCTTACACCTGTAAGAATGGCCAATATCAAAAACACTGATGACAACTTATGCTGGAGAAGGTGTGGAGAAAAGGGAACACTTCTGCATTGCTGGTGGGAATGCAAGCTGGTACAACCCCTTTGGATGTCAGTGTGGAGATTTCTCAGAAAATTAGGAAACAACCTTTCTCAAGACCCAGTAATACCACTTTTGGGTATATATCCAAAGGATGCTCAGTTGTGCCACAAGGACAGGTGCTCAACTATATCCATAGCAGCTTTGTTTGTCATAGTCAGAACCTGGAAACAACCTAAATGCCCCTTGACTGAAGAATGGATAAGGAAAATGTGGTACATATACTCAATGGAGTACTACACAGCGGAAAAATAAAATGACATCTTCAATTTTGCAGGCAAATGGATGGAGCTAGAAAACATTATTTTGAGTGAGGTAACCCAGACACAGACAGTTATCACATGTACTCACTCCTAAGTGGTTTTTAAACATAAAGCAAAGAAAACCAGCCTACAAATCATAATCCCAGAGGATTTAGACAACAATGAGGACACTAAGAGAGATTTACATAGATCTAATCTACATGGGAAGTAGAAAAAGACAAGATCTCCTGAGTAAATTGGGAACATGGGAACCTTGGGAGGAGGTCTCAGGGTGGGGGAGGGAGAGGCAGGGAGGGGAACAGAGAAAAATATAGAGCTCAATAAAAATCAGTAAAAAAAAAAATACCCTGACCCCAAGAGGTAGGAGTAAGATAGCAAAATATGCATTAACATGACACAAGGAAGTGAACCAACTAGTTGGAGGTCATGGGCTACAGCTATAGTTAAACATTCTGCTGCCATAACAAAATAAGTCATGCTCACACCCTAGTCCAAAATATTCTGTAGGCAACCACTCTCTGGGTGGAATTCACTGTTTTCTTCTGAAAGGAACTGGAACCTTATTTGGATCCTTAGACTTTTGTTTGAGGTAAAAACCTATCTACTTCCCTATCCCTGAAATACAAGGTCTGGCTATTAGCCACACCTGTTTACAACAACCTTGAGAGAGCAGAACTCTCTGACCTGAATCTAGGTGGAATCTTTGTTTGAGGTAGAAACACAATAATCTTAAAGGAATAGAGGTAAGTTCCAACTTTCTGGCTTTTGGTCAAGGTGGAAATAGGCTCACATTTTTGATCCTCTACATATATCCTATAGCTATATATCCTATGTATATCTTATATCTCTCTCCTAATATATATGTATCCAAAATATCGCCAAATATGATTAACTGTTATCAATAATTCTTATGTAATGATAAAGGGGTATCACAATTCTTACACATAAACATTTATGGTATACATACACATTTATGGTAGTTCTTATTACTTCTTGCCTTTTAAGATAGAATCTCATGTAGCTCTTGCTATCCTCAAATTCATTAAGTAGCTGAAGATGACCTTGAATTGATATTCTGGCCTCCACCTTCTCAGTGCTGAGACTACAGGTGTACACTGTAATGCCAGTTCATACTTTGCTGGGCACTGAATCCAAGACTTTGTGCATGTTAGGCAAGCATTCTACCAACTGAGCTGCTGTGGGATAAGCCTTCTGTACTCTGTGAATATATGTTGCTATTATTGGTTGATAATAAAAACTGCTTTGGTCTGCAGCAAGGCAGAATATAGCTAGGCAGAAAAGCCAAACTGAATACAGGGAGAAAGAAGTGCGGAGTCAGGGAGAGATGCAAGAAGAACCAAGAAACAAGATGCCAGCAAACCAGTAAAAGCCATGACACATGGCAATACATAGATTAATAGAAGTGTGTTAATTTAATTGTAAAGGTTCGTTAGTAATAAGCCTAAACTGTAGGCCAAGCAGTTTGTAATTAATATTAAGCCTGTGAGTGATTATTTAGAAGTGGATGCAGGACAGCATGGGACAGAGAAACTTCCATTTACACTGAGATACATTCCTAATCCTAATACAGAAACATTTATATTCACCTGCGAATATAAATAATATTATGACTCTCCTTTATGTACGTGCTCATATAACCATAGCTAGTTCCAATCGATTATTCAATATTACCTTTGCTTTCTGCAAGAACCTAGTGAAGGTTAGGTCTAGACCAGGAGTCACCAAACCTTTTATTGGTAAAGCATCTAGATGGTTAATCAAAGCTTATAGGACTTAGTGATTTTGTCTCAACTACTCAATTGGATGTTGCAATGTCACAATAAAATACTAAGGGCTTTAATTTGCTGATCCTAGGCTATTCACAGGTCTGGATAAATTGAATGCCATTTCCCATCAATTGTGTGTATTTAAAATTTTAATTATTGCACATATTTATTTTGTGTATTTGGGGGCTTGGACATACTTACCATGGCTCTCATGTTGAGAAAAGAATACAGCTTTTAGGAATCAGTATTCTCCTCCTCCCATGTCGGTCCTAGAGATCAAACTTGGGTTACCTTCAGATTTGCTGCAAACACCTTGCCCATTGAACTATCTAGCCAGCTCTCTATCAGTTTTAGTTGCAGGATCTGAGTCATGAACCCCAGTGGATCTCTTGCATTCCAGATATATTATTAAGCAGTTCCAAGCCTTTCCCCTCTGATAGCCAGGATCAGTCATTCTAGTCAGTACAGCAGGCTGCACCACTTGTCATCTCTTTGGCAAGAGAATAGACAGCCTCTGCCTCATTTCTCACTTTGAAACTGACAACTCTGGTGACTGGAGAGAGAAGCATTTTCCCAGTGGCTAACAGCAGCTTTTCTATTCTCTCCACATCCCACAAAGTAAAATGCTACCCTACCATTTTACTTTCTGACTCCATGAGTCTGCTTACTCTAGGTACTCTGTGTACATGGACTCTCCCAGTTTCTTATCCTTCGATGATTGCTTTATTTCCCTTAGCACAGTGTCTTCAAGTTTATTCTATGTTGTGGCATATGTTAGAATTCTCTTTCTTTGAGCGCTATGATATACCTCAACAGTGAAGTCCTTGCCTAGTGTGCACACAGCCATGGTTTCCACTCCCCCAGCACTATAGATGGTTTCCTTCCATTGCTAGGCTGAATAATGTCAGTTGTATAAACCACATTTGGCTTTTCTAGTCATTTGTGGCTATGTACTTGCATTGTCTCCATCTCTTCCCTATGGGACTGTTGTGAGCAATGCCATTCAGAGCATAGCTGCACAGGTTTGTGTTGGAGCGTCTGCATTGTCTTCAGGATATATACTCCGAGTAGAACTTCCAGATCACATGGGGATTCTGCTTACTTTTATTTAGAAGCTAACATAATATTTCACATGGTGACCACAGCATTTTAAATTCCCACCAAGAGCATTCATGCTCCAGTGTTTTAATTTTCTTTTACACTTTTGCTGACATTTGCTATTTTTGTTTTCTGATAATACCCACTTTTAATGAGTGTGAAATGATATCTTCTTCTTGGTTTTAATGAAATTAAAAGTGAAGTTTCAGCATGTTCAGCTAAAGACTCTTAGGGAAACATCTAAGTGGGGTGTCATGCTGACAGCTGGACACCAGAAGCTAGAGCCTGAAGAAAGGAAGGAAAGTTCTTTAATTCACTAGCACAAAAATGTGTAGTCAGTCTGTGCTAGGAGGAGTCATGAAGAACTGTGCGTGTGAAAGTTTGCAGAGAGATGAGACAGGAGATAATAGTAAGCACTCGTAGTGGGAGAGCCAGTCCAGAAAACTGGATGACAGCAGTGCTGACGCCTGGTAAGGCAGGAAGCAGAAAGCTCTGCTGTGAAGGATACCATGGTCTCTTGTACCAGAAGAAATGTGAGGTCATGTGAGCACAGATAGCTGCATTGCACAGATGCTGTGTGGGGCTGAAGGCATTTGAGGATTTGGGTTCCAGCACGTACGCTATGAGGCTTTCACAGGAACAAGTGGCCATCACTGTGTTCCTCGAAACTGTGTTGTTGCTTCTAGACATGGCTCCCAGGTTCTCATTTCCAGCATGTACATGTGTGGGGCCTATTGTAAGAAGATAGAGAGCAGTCTTAGTGTGAACCTTCATCTCAGACTGGGTTAAATATTCCTTCCAGGCAAGAAAGTCAGGAAAATCTCTAGAAAAAAAAAAAAAAGGAAGCTCGTGCAGATTGGGATGATTTAGTTGACTCTGTGACTGTTCTCATGAATGTAGTTCCTATACAGATAACATGGTCCCATATAGCCTATTCTAGGTTGTTGTAGATGTTAAGAGAGGAGCAACTAGCCCAGGTTTCTTTTGACTCCCTGCATGCCTACAAGACTCTTGCTCTTCCTCTAGTTGCCTCCAGAGTATACATTCCAGGCAGAAAAAGAGTAGAAGAAGGTACAGACATGGACCAGTAAAGTCAATTTTGTTTTTCCACCATTTTCTGTTGACATCTGTGATGAGTGGGCTATGGCAGAAATACAGATGGGTGAATGTGTGTTTTTCTACAATGTCAGAATTTATTGGATGACCAATAAATTCACAAGCTGTGTCAATTCTTTTGGCTGAAATTCATGAAGTAATCTTATTTCTTTTGATAGCTGTCTAATGGCAAACAAATCATTTTATTTATTTATTTTTCCTCTCTATATATGCACACCATGCCACAACTGGAGAAGGCAGAGGACTTGGAAGAGTTGGTGGGTGAGTCCCAGTTATCAAATGCAGAATCTTATCTATTGAGCCATCTTACCAGGCACATATATTATTTTATTCTAATCTTTGTTACACATTTTAGATTTATAAGACATTACATGACAACATGCAGCTTACAGAATGGCTAAGAAAGTGTTTGGCACAGACAAATTTTGGGCTCTCCTTGGTAGCTCCAGTTGAGGGGATTCCATTGTTTATGAGTTCATAACTCCAGGTGTGCTAGCAGATGGTAGATGCTGACCACCATTTTGTGGTTGTAAACATGATACATAGAGTTATTTTTCTTGGCACTTATATTTAAGATGGCGTAACTGAGGCCCAGGTTGCTTCTGTCTAAAGTGGAGTAGTTCTGGGTTGGTCATTGCACATGTCACAGAACAATGCAGAGCAAGTTGAGTCTGTACTCACATCTCACTGCCAGAAGGTTCACCTGAACATCGCTAGCTAGAACAGAATCAGGGAGATATTTCTAATGGAACATATACTGTGCTGAACAAAATTAGGTTTATGTATTCACCATAGGACATTGAAAGATGAAAATAGTGATATTCGCTAAACTATTAGAATGCCACAGGGTGAGGTGGAGAGGAAGAGCATGAAACAAGCGCACCCATGCATAGTGCATACACAGACGTGCATGGGGGAGTAGGAGAGGAGACAGAAGCGGGGAAGAGAGAGAGAGAGAGAAAGAGAGAGAGAGAGAGAGAGAGAGAGAGAGAGAGAGAGAGAGAGAGAACTCAAGGCCATGGATACCCCAGTGGTGCTCATTATAAAACTGAAGTGTCATGTCAGGCGTTTCTAAATGGCATGTGAACTATTTCCACCTCTTTCTAAATAGTGCTACACACCACATCCAGCTGAATGGGTATTTCTTGACTCAACCAATACCCATAATGTTTCTTGCGTCTCTAATTTGTGCTTGTCTCGAATAGGCATCTTTACAAATCCCCAAGTCATGAGACTGTAACATTTGCCTTTATTTATAAAGTGCTGTAAGATGAAAACAAAGGATAATTAAAAATACAAAGTTATTCAAAGATTACATTCTCTTTCCCTTGGTGTCCCAGAAGGGAACTTCTCCCGGAGAATTCATGAAAGCCTGACCTAAGAATAATAATGACAAAAATGTCACAGGAGACCAGCAGTTTTGAATTATTGATCAGACAAGGAGTTTCCAGGCTTCCCCAGCTTCTTAATTACATACTCTCAAAGAGATAAAGGAGAGAAGAGGTGTAGGGGTTTAAAAGGGAAAGAAGACCCCAGGCTGCTGGGTTTTACTTCCTGTTCCAGGAAGCTGAAGGTGGGCAGGGAGCTGGGAGAAGGAAGTCCCAGAGAGGATATCCCACCCTCAGCTGGGCATCTGTTGGTCATCTGGCTAGGAGATTTGTAGGCCAGGATACCATGCTCCATCCTTGGGTGAGCAGGGAGGACAGGCACAGGGTAGAAGATGAGGTGTTTCCTCTTCTCTGCCCCCTACTTCTAGAATATGATCCTAATGCAGATCTGTGGACATTGACTTCCCAGGGGAAATAGAGGCCTGTTGGGACTGGGGACTAATGGCCCTCTTGTTGCTAATTTGCCTGTGGGGCTGGGCCTTTTATATAGCTAAGGCAACCCTGTGATGCTCGTCACAGTATTTAACGGCCCAGCTGTGTCCTCTGGTTCATGCCTGTCTTCTGCTTCCTACCTCTGCACCCTGCCCCCTCCACTACATAAATGCATCCTGCTCTCCTAGAATGCTCCCTCCACTCCCTGGGCCTTCACTCCCAGTGGGTACCCTCATCATCTATCAGAACTGTCCATTGTTCTTCTCTCCAATAAAACCCTGCTACCTTCCTTCCCTGCATTAGCTAGCTAAAGTCACCTGTGGACTCTCCACTGTCCAGTGCTTTTCCTTTCTAGATTGTGATAAAAATGAGTTGCTGAATGTCACATTACTGGGTGATGTTCCCTGTATCCCCCTGTGCTGGCTTAGACCTGTGGTTCCCACCCTGGTAGATATATGAGGACACACAGTAAGACATCTTTTCTGTAGCTAGGCTGGGCTGTGATATTGAATCAGACTCTTTACCTTGCCTTGCTATATTCTTTCCTGGTTTCTGAATGTAAGGTGAGACAGTGGGTTCATCTCCTGGTGACAGCAGAGCACAACCAGAAGATGAAAGAATGGAGAAGGTGTATGGCCTGCAACAGGAGAGGAGGCAATGGCAGTTGTTTCCAAAGCAATGTTTTCCCTGAATAAAGTAAGAATGGTGGTTTTATTCAGGGAGCCTATACATATTTGTATGGGAAAGTATTTTGTGGGTGGGAACATCCCTAAAACTCCAGTTTAAAATGCATGTTATTGAACGTGATCAATTTAAGGGTAGATTGGAAGAAGGAAAAATGGCAGGTACATTGTTGGGCATGAGGGCAGACAGGAACACTTCTGGGCATGCTCAGCTTGCATTGCAAAGATGGAAGACCTGAACATGTTTAGCTTTTCCCCAAAAATGGTTTAGGTAAAACTGAATGAAAGAGCATTGTGAACATGGGTTAATATAAGAGTTTTCCTGTATTAACCTAAGGGTCCCTTCCTCTTTTTTTTTT
>JAQHUG010000001.1:25440840-25457986 GCA_028555095.1 Dicrostonyx torquatus | reverse complement strand
CCAGCTGGACCAGGACTGAATGAGCATATGACCTAATTGGACTCTCTGAATGTGACTGCCAATGGGGACTGACTGAGAAGCCAATGATAATGGCACAGGGACCTATCTCTTCTGCATGTATTAGCTTTTTGGGAACTTATTCTATATGGATACACACGTTCTTGGACCGAGATGGAGGGGGGAGGGCCTTGGGCCTCCCACAGGGCAGGGTATCCTGCCCCATCTTAAGAAAGCAGGGGGATAACGGTGGGGTAGTGGGGGAGTGGGAAGGCCGGAAACAAGGGGAGTAAATGTAAAATTTTCTTTTAACAATAAAAAATATAAAAAGAAAAGAAGCTGAGATAACCTTAGCCCTAAGCTCAGTGGGGCTCACTTGCTGTAGCTAAAGTGGGAAAGGTTAGCTACAGGCTCTGAAGGTGCTCAGTGCCATGTGCATGCCAGTTAAGGCAGCTACTGTCCAGCTTCCCATCCGCAGCAGTGCTAGTACCCCTGGCAAGGACACAACTAGAGTCTAGACGGTCCCCCAGGCTGGAAGCCAAGTAACAGTTTGATGTACATTTCTTGTTTTTATAGAATTAAATTAGACATTTTACAAAACTCTGCATCATTCCAATTATAAGGTTTTGGAAGTGGCCAGACGTATTGAATTACTGAGTAGCTTTCAGAATTATAGACCTTACAGGTTATTAGTTCTGCCTCGCCTGCATACCATGTAACAAAAATCCTCATGAAATTACCTTTCTCCTTTGAATCATTCTTTAGTGACAAGGACCTTCCTTGTTTCTGTGACAGTCAGTGTCATCTTTGATAGATATCACTTCTTGTTTTCAAAAAAGTAGTATTTCCATCCATTTTTGCAGGCTTTTTTTTTCTGTTGTGATGACAGGCGATAGGTGGAAGAGATTAAAGGGAATTGAACTCCGATGACCAAAGGCCTATTGTGCTGACTCAGGAAAGGAAAAAGTCTCTCCTGGGATAGGAGTGTGCTCTGCCCACCGAGGACTATGAAGCAGAAGCTGAATTGGTATTACATCTGACAGTGGACCTACGTATCAGGAAGCAAACCAAGACATTGCTCAGAGCAGAGGGCAGAGGCACTGCCTCCTGCTCTCTACCTGGTAATAAGCCACCACCGTCACCCTCTCCAAGTGATGAATTCCCATGATTCCCAGCAGCAGATTCCCCAGCATCAGCCACGTAAATCACATTGCTTCATTTATTTCATCCTTTGGTCTCCAGAACCACATGTGACTCCTGGAGATAGAAGTCGGCAGCATGTTTCTAATTACAGGTGATTACTGTGTACAGGGTAAACACAGCATAGGTCCAAGCTACTGAGGAAAACAAATGCCTTCAGCATATGGTTCAACCTGCATTTATGACTTATAACATCAGTGTCCACTTCAATTTCAACAGGAAAGAAAGGCCAATGTATTTCAAGCAAAATTAGTTCATTATTAGAACTAGAGACTAGATGGGAGAATGGTTTTCTGGCTAATGCATTTGTGTACATTGGCAATTGATTCACTAAGATACAGCTGAGGCCTAATTTAAACTTAATCAAACTACAGATCCAGTACGATGTTTTGCTTGGAAGAGAGAATTTAAAAGATGCTAGTCTAATTTATATATGTAAATCTCACCTGTACTACAGTCTTTGCTCATAATCTTTTTATATCCAATCTGAAATCAATCTCTTATTGACGAAACATCTGTATTAGTTTATTTGTAGAATTCATGTGTGTTTCATTTCTCCTTAAATCACATAGCCAGATGAAGATGAAAGAATTCACATCCAAACCAGAGCATAAAGTAGCACTCCATTCCATAGGATGCTCTATCATATGCCGTCTTGACATGTTGTCTCTTTAAGAGAATGATAATCCCCAAACCAGAAATTACCTCATTTCTCCCTAACTGATAAACAGATAAATAAGATTCTAGTGAATGAGTTTGGGGTTTGTGAATTAAATTCAGATAAATTAGGTGGTCATCACTAACTTGTTTTCCTACCTTGTGTTCATTTGATGACAATCCAGGAAACTACAGCATAATTTAAATCTGGCATCATAATTTGGGTAACTGGTCCAAGTGAAATACAGTCTCAAGTTTCCTTCACACTCTATATTTGAATAAAAGAGAAAAGGAATATACAGCCCTTTACTAACTTTTCCTGAGAATAATTTCAACAAAAATTAATATTCTGAAGTCTTATAGTCACAATTTTGGGGTGACATCCTCAGATCTTTAATGTTGAAATTGCAAAATCTAACTGCCATTGCATCGTGATAGGAGTTATATCATAGAGGGCTTTTATTTAAAAGTCAGAACATACTGTCTGTTAGCTCTCCAAGTACAGACATTTAAATTGTTTGATTGTAATAATCTCATTTGTTAGCCATGGCAATGCCATTTATAGAGCTTCTGAATTTTGGTTAACTGATGACCATTTCCACAAACCCCCATAATTAGCATTCCCAGATCTAAAGTAACTTCTTTTCATAAACCATGTTGACCTCTGGTGATGGCTGGCTATGAGAGATGCTTATCCATTTCCCTGTGTTCTTTACTCACTATTTAACGCTGTCTGGTTACTCATAGCAACAGCCAATCCTGGGCTAAAAAGAAAGGGTTTAGCGCCATCTCCTCCCATCCTTTCTCCCCACTCTTTCCCTGCAACTGTTCCTAGCCTTTAAGTAGGGAGCTCTCTATTTCCCTGATATAGAGACCTCCCTTCTGCAGGTTTTCTCAAATTAAATTCACTGTGTGGTTGAGGTTGTTTCCTTGTCTTTCTTTCCTTTCACCATGTGGTGATTATTGCTGGTTATTCTTCACTTTGTAAATGTGAAATTCCTTGCCAACTGATCAATGCTTTGGAGTCTCAGTTGTGATTTAAAAAGGTTTGTAATTATGGTAATTATGATATGCAAGGAGTGTAGAAAAAACTGTATTCATTAACTATACAAAAAGATAAATACAGCAATAATTCATGTAATCTAAAATGGGCAAAAACAATAGGGCTTCCCCTCAAGAAGAACAATTTCAAACCTACAAAATAGATTACAATACTAATGAAAACAGTGAGTGTTCTTCACAATGAAGTTATGTGTGCAGGTGAAGGTTTTAGCAGAGTGGGATCAGAGTAGGAATTTCTTCTAGTGCCCTTTACCCCTCCAGGAAGATACCATCACTCCTTAGCCATCCTTCACCATTCTCTCTTTGGGCAAAAACTTCCCATATTTGCTTCCCAGCCAGGAAATAGCCAGTAAATAGGGAAAGAGAGATGGTGCAGATCCAAAAGAGCTCCTGTTGAGACTCAGCCACCTAGGTACATCACTGTCAACCTGGAGACTAACCTAAGTTGCTAATTATCTTACTCCTTTGAAGAAAGAAAAGGCCTCTTTATTTTGTAGGCATACTTATTCTCTTTAGCTGTATCACATATGGCTTTCTGTTGGGCACCTCTTCACAGGGCCAGCAGCTAAGTAGTTCAATCACAATTGAATAAAGCAAAGGAACTTTGAAGCCAGCTCAGCGATTTCCTTATGGCAACTGTGGATTGTTAGCTGTCACCCAGGTTGGAGGTTCATTTTAGCGTTCTGGGAAAATATTTGCAAAGATTCTCTTTAAAAAGTAGGGGTGTCATGCAAGTCCTTATTGCTGAAGCCAGTGAAGCTCAACCAAGAGGGCCCGTGACTCATTAGGGATATTTGGCAATATCTGGACTTATTTTTTAGTTGCTACAACATTAGAGGGGGCTAGCAGTGCTACCTAGTGGATAAAGGCCTTGGTTCTGAGAAGCATCCTGTAAGTCTTAGGACTAAGAATTATGTAGCCCAAAATATAAGTATTTTGCTGTTGAGAAAGTGGTGTAGCCTTTGGCGTGTACATGTGGTCTGTGTTTATGTGTGTGCTGTGTTTTTTTAATGTTGTATACTATGAGTGATCAAAACCAGACATCTTGCCTCTCTGGGTTTATAGAGCGCAAATGTTAGTGTTCAGCTGGTACTAATAAATATTGATTTTGTGATAAGGCAGATGAAGTATTAAAGGGAGATATGAACTTCTCAGGTCAATGTGAAAGGTTTTTCTCCCTAGCTGAAGCAAACCACAACTGTGACAAATACCATTACTAGGACTTCAAAGAGAGTCTGCACAGAGAAACAAAACCAAGAGAAAAGAGGAGAAGAAAACCAAAACCAATATAGAAGCCTGCCCAATTCACTGATTCCTTGCCTAGACAAGGAATTCTTTGGCTTGTCAAGTTTGTCTGAGTATCTGTATGCAGTTATGTATGTGGCAGTTTGGCCATTCATCATTCTCAGGGAACTTTGCTCATCTCTAAGTGGAATGTATTGAAAACCTGGTTATTTACTTTTGCTAACAGATCTTTCGAGCATCCTTGGTGATGCTGTTGCTGATGGCGCTCAGAAGCCAAATAAACAGATAGTCAGTGCTGCAGAGCCATCTTTCCAGTACTTGGATTCACTTGAGCACTTGCTGTAGTGGGAAATCCGTTATTTTCAGTCTCAAGTATCCATATTCGACATTACCTTCAGGATTCTGGCCAGTTCCTTAACTTTTTTATTTTTAAAATGTAATTTTATTATTATTTTTTATGTATATGGGTATTTTGTCTATGTGTACGTCTATGTACCATGTACATTCAGTGCCGGGTACATGGAAGAGCAGCTAGAACTCTTAACCACTGAGTTACCTCCCCTGTCCTCAGATCCCTAAATTTAAGATTACTGTGACAAGGACAGTGGCATTTGATTCCCCACAAGTATCCTGAAGGGCAGGTCTCCAAACCCACTCACACTCCTGGGCAAAGGGTGGTTCTCATTCCTGAAGGCAGAGAGAACAGGACACAAAGCACACAGCCAGCTGGGCCAAGTGCCCAAAAAGAAAATGGCAAAGCCACCACAGCGGAACAAGCAAAATGCCAGGGAAAACTGCAGCGAAGGACTGCCTGTCTTGAGGCATCTAGGGGAATCTAGAGACAAGAGACTTCTATCCTTCTCCCTGGACTGCAGGAGGAACAGGGAGCACCAACATGTCCTCGTTGAGTGTTTTCTTCCACTTGAGTAAAGGTGTTTGGTCATGAATTTGAGATAACCAACATAGATGAGCCAGCATCTTGCAATATTGAAGCAAGGGAGAATTTTTCTCATCTCTAAAGTTTAATATATGTATGCATGCATGTATATATGTTAGTATGTATGTACGTACATATATATGTCTACATATATATATATACACACACACACACACACACACACACACACACACATCTCTTCCTGAAGAGTATGTGTCAGTGTCATTCTGAGGGAACCTGGGCCCAGTATCCCATAAACCAAACCTTCCCTGGGCTAACTGCTGTAGGGTCTGAGGATGGCCATGGTTGAGGGTGATCCTGTGCTAACAGTTTGTATATATACTTACTACCTAAAGTATTGAGCCACAGAGAGATTCAACTACTCAAGAGAGGGGAGGGGAGAATAAAAAAAAACCCAAAACCAAGCAGACAAACAAACAAAAAAGGCAGCCCAGGACATAAGCTGTGGAAGCTTTTCTACATGCTATTCCATCTGTTTCTTTTGGAAGTTTTAAATTTGTAAGGAAAGCTCAGAGTGGTGTATGGGTTTATATCTGTAGCTGACATTATCTCCATAGGACAGTGTGGGTCTAGTTCCATCTGTTCGTGTGAACTAGGCAGGGAGCAGGGAGGGCAGAGACTGACTTATGTAAGCCCTTACCTTCCTCTGCCTTCCATTTTCACCCCTGCAAAGTAAAGGTAGTTTAAACGTCTGGTAAGGTTACTTCCAAATCCTCCAGTCAAGATTTCCATAAAAGACTGGCCAGTTGTGCACAGACTCCGCTAGAGGGGCATAAAAATAGTTAGTATGTGTGCTAATGTCATTAGCACTTGGCCGTGACAGCTGGACTGTATTAGTCGTAATTCCGCCAATCCATATGGAAATCTTGATAAATGAAAGATGGAGCTTAAGTAAATGAACTAAACGGAAGGAGCACAAATGTTCATTTCTGTGCTGACTGAGGCTATTTTTTAAAGCCCTCCCAACTGAATTGCATCATCACAGTGAGAGGATGAGTCAAGGCCCTATATTCTGACCAACATCCAGAAGAACTGATAAATACAATGCAGGAGGAAGACAGATACAGTGACTCCTGTGCCCGAATGGCTGCTCCTACAACTGTAAATGTGATACTCAGCATTGGTTACGGAAACAGAATTTAAATGACTTGATTTTTCTTCATCAGATTTTGCCATGGGCTCATCGAAGTGGAAATATAGTTTGTACAAAATTATTTACAGTTTGTTGGCCCTCTTTTTTTTTTTTTAATAAGGGCCATTTACACGAAGACACATAATGGATTCAGATGATCAGGACTGAAAATTAAATACTGTTTCATTTCATAAACCTCTGTGAATGTGCACTGCTGTCTTTACTCATCCCTCTCAGCAGCTCCGCCTGCTACCCTAGTTTCTAGACTTATGTCCCATCAATTGGCGTGGTTGTTTTTCCACCTGGCGTCTTATATGGAAAAGGGAGCCCACTTCCTCTTATAAAAGCCAACACATCCTGACTCTTGCTGTCTCATGTCCTGGAAGCTGGGAAACAGTCATGGGATCCAGGTTTGTTGAAGCAGTTACTACTTCCTGAGGCTATGTAGCTGGAGTTGGTGATGTAAGGAAGCATAGAATGGAGAGTCGTTCCTCCAGTAGTAATGCCCTCTGCCTCTAGGGAGCAGTGATCTTAGTGGCCTGAAGTGGGCAGCAGGTGTGTATGAACAGGAGTAGTGAGTGACCTGGGTGGCAGTGATGTCTCTGCTGAGTTTAATGAAACCTACAGAACTGTCCCCCAACACTCAAATCCTTTTACCTTTCCCTACATTTTATTTTTGACAAAATTCTCATTATGTACCATTAGCAGAATTTGTGCTGCATTTGGAAGGCTAATCCTTCCTCCAGAATGAGCCTTCCTTGCTTTTTAAAAAAGATTGTTTTTGCCATATTTTAACATATATTGTCGATCTTGTTTATTGCATGCATTTTTTGCAGTTTTAAAATATTTTATTATTTATGTATGTATTTATTTATTGTGTGTGTATTTTGTGTCTCAGTATGATCTGCATATGTGGTAGCCAGAAGGGAGTATTGGATTCTGGAAATGGCGTTATAGACGGTTTTAAGTTACCCAGTGTGGGTGCTCAGAACCCAACCCGAGTCATTTGCAGAGCAGTAAATATTCTTAATTGCTAAGTCATCTCTCCATGACTATGTTGTGTGTTCTTTTGCACCACAATATAATCTCCATGGAGATGTGCGTTTTGGTTTGCTGGTATTTCACAAGTACTTTGCACACACTAGGTACTCAATATCTGTTAAACTAAATGTTAATTTGAAGAAAGAATAATATCTTCCTCTGGAGTGATTTAGGTAACCTGACCTTTGTCCCCAAAAATATTTGTTTCTCAGAATCCTTGTAGACATTTATGGATCCTCCAGCATTGTTATGATGCATTCCTTCCATTCCTTCTTAAGCTAACCAGAATTCATTGCAGTAGCTTTCAAGTAAGATCTGAACCTGGAATGGGCAAGTAGTCCAGACTAATTTTGTCCCTAGGGTTACTGGTAATTTCTAGAAATAATTTTGGCCTTCAAAACAGGGAGGTGCTCTGGGTAGAGACTAGGGATGCCAGTTCACATATGGCCCAATATGTCAACAGTGCAAAGAAAGAGCTTGGCTTCAGGTCCTGGGAAGGGTCCCCAGGGAGACTAAACAGTCCGGTTGCTAGAGCTTGATGATCTGTATATCTGTCCATCCATCACATTGTTTCCTCTAACCTTGTTTTCCTTATCTTTAAAATCAAGATACTGAAGTCTACTTTGGAAACTAATTTTGAAGGTTAAGAGGCAGGGTGTATGAGGCTCTAAAGTAGAGGTTCTCAACCTGCAGGTCCCGATGCCTTTGGTAAGCCTCTGTCTCCAAAAATATTTATATTATGATTAAAAAGAGAAGAAACACTACAGTTATGAAGTAGCAAAGAAAAAAATTGTGGTTGGGGTTCACCACAACATGAGGAACTGTATTAAAGGGTCACAGCATTAGGAAGGTTGAGAACCACTGCCCTAAAGGAATGTGGTAACTGCCAGTCTCATCCCAGGAGAGATTCGGTGTGTTAAAGACTGGATGTTGCTGGCAATTTTGAACACCAAGATAAACCCACCACCAGATGTTTCTCATAGTGAAGGGAAAGGGCATCAGGGAATGCTTCATCCTGTAGACAGAGCCCAGGGAACATGACAGCAGGGAGGCAAAGCACCAGCTGCTGCAAAATCAGTCACATCAAGGCTGACTGTGCAAAGCCTGCTCTCTCATGAGTTCATCTTAGTGTGTCACCACTGAAATCTGGACGGTGGTCACCGTTAAGTGAAGCTTCAACCACATGATAACAAGGTCAGGCTTAATATAGCAGATAGAAATAGCAGTCAGGAAATAAGTAGAGCCATTCTAACCAAATCTGTCTCTTATTCCTATGAGAGTAAGATTTGTTAATTTAGCATACGTTTTTAGAAGGCTTGATATTGCTCATGGGTGATCTTAAGAAATGAAGGGACAGGGCCAAGACTCGATGGCAGCTGTTCTAGTGAACTGAGTAAATCTGTAGGTCACTTGGGAGTGCACAGTTTTTGCTGCACATCCTCTGCCTGTTAAACCACAACTTCTGTGGGAGGAGTTTTCCCTTTCTTGTCCACTGGGTTCTATATGCTAATATTGATCTCATTCTTTATCTTTCTCTCCTAGCATAACTAGACGAGTTCATCTTATTGGTGTTTATCATTTACATTTCTTTTAGATATTAGTGCCCAGTTGTCTTGTAGGTGGCCTTGCTCTTTTTATTCTTTAGGCTGGCTCTTTACTTCAGTGGTTGTTTTGTGTGCTATACAGGACCTTGTTAATTTCATGTAATCCTTTCTGTTAATTATTGAGATTTATTTCCTGTATTACTAGAGTCTGATTCAGAAAACTCTTGCTAAGATCTACATTTTTAAAGTGCTTTCCTTTGCACTCTCAAAATATTGGTCTTATATGAAGACCGTTAATCCATCTTGAACTTATTTTTATGAAGGTCAATGGTATGGGTTTAGTTTTATACTTCTACATTTGGAAATTCAGTTTCTTTCCTGCAGAAAAGAGACTGCATAACTTTTCCGGTGTATGTTTTAGAAACTTTGTAGAAAGTTCCGTGGCTTTAATTGTGTGAGTTTATTTCCTAGTTGTCTTTCTATTTCATTGTTTTTTTTTATTATGACTTTGTAACATAATTTGAGATCTAGTTGCTATAACCCTTGCATTGCTCATTCTGCAAAGGATTTGGCTATCAGGGTCATTTGTGTTTCCATTTAAAAATGTCTTTATGAATCTGTTGATATAAATTTATACCATGAAAAATTATACCAAATACAAAAAATAGGAAGAAATTTAGAAATAAACTAATAACTTAGAAATATATGATTTATAATTATATGTCAACTGCATATGTTTTATAATTAAAGATGGTATAATTTTCTTTTCTTTTAAAGATGGTGTAATTTTCAAATAAACTTAACAATGAAAAAGAAGTTGAATCTTGTGCATTAAAAATTACAAAATGTTCCTGAGGGAGGTTGACGATCGTAGTAAGTATGAAGACTGTATCAAAATAGATCATATACATATATTCAAACAATAACATTTGGAAGAAAGTGTGGGAGGAAACTTTTTATTTAGACAAACCTTTATTGGTTGATCTTACCCTGAGTTGAGCCGGTGGATCTGAAGCTGTGGCACTCACCAAGGACCCGCCGCCATGAAAACTGTCCAATGTAAAGCTCTTTAATTGCTCATAATCTTCAAGTGTTTTCCTATGTATTATTCATAATTTAAGTCTCAGTGAACTTCTCTTTTTAACTGTTAATGCCTGATTAATTGTTCTTACATTTGAATGAACTCGTTCCTGATAAATATATTTTCCTGGTTTTCAATTCTTTTAATTTTAGATTTTATAGATTTGTGACTATTTTATATTTTCGTTTTTCTTTTACTTTCTTTACCTTATAAGTTGAAAATATGTAAGAAGTTAGCATTTTAACTGCCCAGAAAAGATCAGTTTTCCTGTTAATAAAAGGACATTTTGTTCTAGTAGCTAGGACACACAAATAGGAAACACACAGTGTCTGTGACCTATGGGATACAAGTTAGAAGATGGACACATGAATAAGCAGCTGTTATATTATAGTGTAGAAAGAAAAACCACAGTCTTGTAAAATTTGATAATACACCTAAGAAAGCTTCAAAAAAATAAAACAGAGGGATGAGAAGGTTATGTTAGTTATGCCAATGTTAGCTATATCAGGAGCAGTAATAGCAAAAAACAAGACTATAATGTCCTGACATATAAAAGCTGTTCTCAGTTATCTAAGAGTTGATTGAAGGTATTCCTCATTAGTGTGTATTGGCATGACCAACAAAGGTATGAAGAGATGGAGAAGTTTTGCTTCTCCATCCAATGGTGGCTCTCTTAGGGTTTTATTGCATTAAGAGACACCATGACCATGGTAACTTTTATAAAGATTGGGGCTGACTTATACTTCAGAGGTTTAGTCTGTTATAGTCATGGTGGGAAGCATGATGCCATGCAGGTAGACATGGTACTAGAGTATCTGCAGGAGGTAGGCAGAGAATGAATCACACTAGGCCTGGCTTGAGCTTCTGAGATCTTAAAGCCCACCCCCAGTGACACACTTCCTCCAATAATGCCACACCTACTACAACAAGGCCACACCTCCCAGTAGTGCCAGGCCCCATGAGCCTATGGGGCTATTTTCATTCAAATTACCACAGTGACCCTACATCTTCAAAATGCTGTGTTTTCTGGGTTCTCTGTGAGTGTTTAACTCTGGCAAGCTGACAGGAGACGAGAGTTGTTAGGTACAAATTCATGAAGGTTTTATTCATGTTAGAGGGATCAGATTTACATTTCATTTGCTAGTACCAGTCCCAAGGCCCCTCCTAGGTTTAGAGGACTCTAAGTACAATTCCTGTTCAGGTGGTCTTTCTGTAAACCAAGCTCCAGCCTATAGATGTGAGGTGTGGGTCTGCAGAGGGCAGAAAGCCAGCTTTGCCCCAGAGTGCTTCCTGGAAGAGAAGATTTAACATGGGGTCATGAAAGATGAACTAGTCAGCCAGATACTGACATACATCCCAGCTACAGGCAAAATATTTACAAGAACATTTCTAATGATCTCTGTTTTGAAAGATGTGAAGTCATCTTTGCCAATTAAAAAGCTTCCAGAAGTTTCACATCTAATAGTGTCGCCATTCATGATGATGCATCTATGTGGGACAAAGATCTGGAAAGCAATTTCTAGGGGAAGAGTGATGGCTTCAGTGTTCTTGCAAATAAAACTGTCTGGGTTTGAGATTGGATCATGAGTTCATCTGAGGTTTAGATAGAATCAGATGGATTCCAGGCCTGCCCCCCACCCCCATTCTGGAGCTGTAAACTGAGCTAGCACAGCATGGATTAGAGCCACCTTAGGCCAGCTAAGTCATAGGACAGAATTTGGTTGTGAATTACTGGGGCAGCATGTGGAGAGAGCCAATTAAACAACTGGTTTTTCTGAATCTTGGTTTCCTCATAGGTGAGTCCACAGTGCCCATAAGTGCCCAGTACCATTCTATGTAATTTATTGCATGGTTATTGGGAAATAACACATCAGAAATGAGAGAGTCAGCCGGGCAGTGGTGGCGCACACCTATAATCCCAGCACTCGGGAGGCAGAGGCAGGCGGATCTCTGTGAGTTCGAGACCAGCCTGGTCTACAAGAGGTAGTTCCAGGACGGACAGGCTCCAAAGCCACAGAGAAACCCTGTCTCGAAAAAATAAAAAATAAAAAAATACAGAAATGAGAGAGTCCAAGCAAATAAATAATGTAGACAGGAACAATTGTAAATGATTGCATTATAGAAATGGGTAAATTCATGACTTCTGTTTCTAGTCAATAGCATTTGATGCAGTTACACTGGGACAGCTCTAGAATTGGAAGCTGGTAAAGGGCCATCGATGGACAGGTGGTCAACTTTAGGATGCATTCTACAGGCCATGGCACACCATAGAAGGCTCTTGGTCAGCCAAACCGCTTAATTAAAAATGTGAGGACTATGATTCTATCGGTTCAGTGCACTGAATTGCTCTTGACTTGCTCTGTCCTTTCCAGCTCTACAGATGCGGTCATAATCCAGATCCTCATAGCTTTTATGCAACAGCATAACCTTCTTGCCTCTAGCCTTGCCTGGTCAGTATGTGCTTAGGGTTTTAGTCAATAATTTCTTCGTTCATTCCTATTAAACCCGCCAATAAAGTAGTAGCACACAGGGTTTTTAATTTCAGCTCAGTTTTATGGGCAGTTCAGGCTGAGATAGTGCATGGCTTCATTTCTTCAGGTGATTTCCTTTGTTTCAAAAGAGTCACATTGTGGGGGATGCTAAGTCGAAAAGAACTCGTAGCCCAGTGACTCTGAGGACACAACATCAGATTTCAGCTCCGCTCATCCAGGATTGTCTTGGCATCTTGGAGACAGACTGCACCCCTCAGTCCTGAGCAGACAATGAAGCTAAGGTTCTATTGCCAACTTACAGCAAAGTTTGCAAATAGGAGCACAGTTGGTCTGATGATAATATATGGAAAAATATAATCTTTGCTGAAAAGGAATTTTAATTGTTTTCATGTCTTCTCCCTAGAGAAAGAAACCCTGGGTACCTGGCCTTAAAGAGTGTGGTGGCCCCTAGCAATTTCTCTAATTACCTGTGAGCTAATTACGGACTATTATGTATTCAAAAGAGAATTTTATTCTTCAAAATTTGCATTTCCAGCAAAAAGCTCATTTTCTATGCACCATAAGGTGAGTGTTCCCTGCTGACTTTCTCTCTGTGTGTACAAGCTGGGCTTACTCTGGGACCACTATAATCAGAAGTCCATTAGGCAGAGCTTATGGAAGCCAGGAAAAGGGAGGAGATTTCTATGGTACTCAGTAGGGTCTAGAACTGTGGTAGCAGAAGCAAGTATTTGGAGGAACACAATTTGAACAGCTCTTTGTGGAAGCCACTTTTGAGTTTGCTCAGACACACAGACTTTCCAGAAGCAACCAGGCACCAGCTCCCACCCCCACCCCCCAAGTAAGAAATAGCCCTTGCCTTTCCCAGTTATGAATCAGGAGCTCTGGGTTGCACAAACAGGATTTGCCATGGTATATGTAAGAGTGCTAGCATGGGGAGCATACATAGTCTGAGGAGCCCCCCTTTTCTCTGGATCACTAGTTCTGGTTTCTTTTTGGTGTCCCAAAGGGCTACAGTCTAACAGTTGTCAACCATGTCACTGCATCTCAGAGTTGTGCCTTATTCCCACCTCTCTGAAGGACAAGGGGGGAAGAAGGAAGAGATAACCTTCTACTGGCCTCCTCTGAGCAGAGAGAGAGTGATCACAGGACTGTACCTCTTCGGGGAACATCTTTCCTCAGATAGGCCTCACTGATGTTGCTGCTCAGGAGCCAAGGGCTATTGCCAAGACCTGGGAATTTCGAGTTGTGAATCAGAACAGGGTCAATATTTTAACTCCACTGAGGTTATTACACTTGTAAAGAAAATTAGATTTGAGTGCTAAGTGGCTTGTATTCATAGTTGTAACTCCTCATTAACTGTTTAGCTTTTTCATTCCTGTATAAATGCCATATCTAAGTGACTAGAGCAGGAAAGCAGCTATGTGGCATCTATACCACCACTGCCCTCTTTTCTGACCATGCTACCAATCAAATATAGATTCATCTGATCATGAACCCAAAATTTTCCTTCCAGTTTTCTAAAAGCCTGCATGCGTACTTAGCCAGGACCAAGTGACCTCTAAACTCTTACATAAGATTCCTAACAAATGATTGTTTCTAAGTCGGTTAGCATCAGAATAAAATTCTAATTTATTCTAAAAATTTGCTTTGCAAAGCTCCATTTCTTTACAAATAATCACGTTGTAATTTCCCTCTGTCATGACAAATATTATGATCTAAAGCAGCCCAGAGGGGGGGAGAGTTTCTGGTGATTGTGTCTTCCTGCCTGAGCCAACTTTAAAAAAATATGAAGCAGTTTATGAATAAAAATATGCCAACTTAAATACACACTTTTATTTCTTTGTACAAAGTCAAAACTTCCTATTACTGGCCCTGCATTCTTTCACTGACACCACATGAGTGAAGTTATTAATTTCCAATTGGTCCTATTCAAGCCCTAAAAGAGACCCCAGTTTAAGAAAAGCTGATGCTATGCAATTCCATGTTCATTGTATGATGCAGTGGTAAGCTGATGTCCGTCCCTAAAGCTTGCTCATGGAAAAAGAAAAGGCATACAAAAAGGTGTTGTTGCAAGGGCAGTTTTATGCACTCTCAACCATATAAGGCATATCTAAAACAGGAAAGAAATGGTGATGGGGGAAGGAAGCCAGGGTGAAAAGTTATTTCAGCAGAAATGACCATGAATGACATGTAGCAACAACAGAGACAGCACACAGTTTGGATGCCAACTCATGCGAGCAAAAGACAGCACTAGCAGCCAACAAAACAGAATTTTTTACATTGGAGAACACATACAGTGGTAAAATAAGGGGATCTCAATAATAGGGAGCCAGGAAGTAGGAGAAACTCTACAGTGGATGTCACTGGATCTTTGAGGAGGAAAGACTGAGTGAAATAGAAAATGTGATTTGTGAGCCAGATCCAATGCTATGGCGCCTTCCAGGAAGTTCTTCGTTGGGGGCAACTGGAAGATGGATGGAAGGAAGAAGTGCCTGGGAGAACTCATTTGCACCCTAAACGCGGCTTAGGTGCCAGCAGACACCGAGGTAGTTTGTGCACCCCCCACCGCATACATCGACTTTGCCAGGCAGAAGCTAGATCCCAAGATTGCCGTGGCTGCGCATAACTGCTACAAAGTGACCAATGGGGCCTTCACTGGGGAGATCAGCCCTGGCATGAGCAAAGACTTAGGAACCGCATGAGTAGTGCTGGGGCACTCGGAGAAAAGGCACGTCTTCGGGGAGTCCAATGAGCTGATTGGGCAGAAAGTAGCCCATGCCCTAGCCGAGGGGCTGGGAGTGATTGCCTGCACTGGGGAGAAGTTGGATGAAAGGGAAGCAGGCATCACCGAGAAGGTTGTTTTTGAGCAAACCAAGGTCATCGCAGATAATGTGAAGGACTGGAGCAAAGTGGTCCTGGCCTATGAACCTGTATGGGCCATTGGTACTGGCAAGACTGCAACACCTCAACAGGCCCAGGAAGTACATGGGAAGCTTCAGGGTTGGCTGAAATCCAATGTCTCTGATGCGGTGGCTCAGAGCACCAGAATCATTTATGGAGGTTCAGTGACTGGAGCAACCTGCAAAGAGCTGGCTGGCAAGCCAGCCTGATGTGGACAGCTTCCTCGTGGGTGGTGCTTCCCTCAAGCCTGAATTTGTGGACATCATCAATGCCAAACAATAAGCACCGTCCATGTCCCCTGCCCTCTGCTAGGCCAGGACTAGGTTGCCCAGAAGCTTAGCAACAGCTCCCACCAGTCACATGCTTCTGATGTCATCTGCCCCATCTTGTGTCCTAATCCACGCTGTACCTTCCCGAACCTTTTACACCTCCCTGTAATGGTTGGGACCAGGCCAATCCCTATACCACCTAACACAATGGTTAGAATGAAATACATCACCTGTTTCACCAAGGGGACTTCCTGGTTTGGGGAGGAGGGAAGAATGAGTGGAACTGATTCTGTAACTTCAGGTGAGGCAGGAAAGTGAAATCACATTTCTTTCCCTTCCCAGTGTACAACAAAGTCGAGATCCTCTCGCCCTAAGAGGCTGGGATGTTCCCCTCTCCCACAGTGCCGAAGCCCTAGTATCATGTTTGTGAACCATCTTACATGTAAGGGAAATAAACACCTGGCCCTAAAAAAAAAAAGAAAAGAAAAGAAAATGTGATTCGTTAAAAAAATAAAAATAAAAACAGTAATCACTCATTCTAGCTAAGGTGCTGCCCCAACTTCTGGTGTCAACTGGATTCCTGTGTCCTGCTCAGGAGGGGGGTAGTAGGTATGGTCCAGCCTTAATCAGGATGCAGCAGAAGATGAAATTCAGACTGGCATGAAACATAAAGATCTCATGACTATAAATCATTATTATGTTGACATAATACAGTGGAAACTTTCTGCTTTCTTGGCTTAATTTCCAATGTTCATGACCTCACATGTGAATATAGCAGTATTACAAAGAAAGAACAATCTAGCATCCTTCCTAAAAGTTCATTGGTTCTGATTTGGTCAATTCTGTGTTGATTAAATATTGTTACATTAATGAAAATACTTCTTCAGGTATCTAGGCAGTTTATGCAGAAGGGACCTGAAGAAAGACAAGGCTTGCCCCAGGGTAGTGACTGTGACAGGACATAGGGCATGGGCCCTGTAGCTCAGCATCTCCAACAGAATTCCATAAACAGAACACATGGGATGATTCTCAGAGACAGTTTGTCATCTTTAGATCTGTAGTAGGAGACCACTTGTTTGTTTTCTGGCCACCCAGACTCCTGAAATAACCACACAGAAACTGTATTAATTAAATCACTGCTTGGCCTATTAGCTCTAACTTCTTATTTGCTAACTCTTACCTCTTAATTTAACCTATCTCTATTAATCTGTGTCTCACCACAAGGCTGTGGCTTACCAGGGGAAGTTCTGGTGTTTCTGTCTCTGGCAGGGCTACATGGCTTCTCTCTGACTCCACCTTCTTTCTCCCAGCATTCAGTTTAGTTTTCCCCACCTAGCTAAGTTCTGCTTTACTATAGGTCCAAAGAAGTTTCTTTATTAACTAATGATATTCACAGCATAAAGAGGGGAATCCCACATCACCTCCTCTTCTGTTTAAAAAAAAAGGAAGGTTTTAACTTTAACATAGTAAAATTGCATATAACAAAGCTTGTATTAAGCAAGAATTATAGTTACGGAGTCACCCAGACCGGTAAGTCCCTTCCAGCCCGGCCAGTCAGGGACCCGGG
>JAQHUG010000001.1:25419545-25435576 GCA_028555095.1 Dicrostonyx torquatus | reverse complement strand
TAACCCATTGTCAGCCACATGGCCAGTACCTTTTCTCAGCTGGGCAGCTTACATGTTGCCTCCTTGGAGATCTGCACAGGAATGCCAAGGGAGCTTCCTGCTTCCCAAATTCTCCTGTTCTCCCCTCTACTTCCTGTCTGGTTTTCCTGCCTATACTCCCTGCCTGGCCAATCATCATTCATTTAAAACATGATTGACAGAATACAGACAATTCTCCCGCACCAAAATTTTGTATTTTAGTGTTTAGAATTCCTTTCCAAGCCCTCTAAGGTTTTACGTGGATTTAGTCAACCACACTGCAGTGCCAATTTGTTATAGGAGGCTGCTTGTTTGTTTCCCAGCCACCTGGACTCCTGAAATAACCACACAGAAACTATATTATTTAAATCATCACTTGGCCTATTAGTTCTAACTTCCTATTGGTTAGCTTATACATCTTAATTTAACCCATTTCCATAATTTTATATTTACCACAAGGCTCATGGCCTATTGGCAAGGTTCCAGTATGTCTGTCTCTGGAGGTAGCCTCTTGGCTTCTTCTGACTCTGCCTTCTTCCTCCCAGCATTGTTTAGTTTTACCTGCCTAGCTATCTATATTCTACCCCATCACAAGCCTGAGACAGTTTCTTTATTAACCAATGGTATTCACAGCATACAGAAGGTAATCCCACATCATAGATCAGAGGCCATATTCTTAGAGTACAACACAGAAAAATGATGCTCATAAAAATGTCTTTTCTCTTTAAAGGATGCCTTCTATTTATATAAAAAAAATCATTGCTGATGCTTTGTTCCTTTGCACTGTGGCTCTGCACCATTGATTCAGTCTCATTTCAGAGATGCAGGAATTTATAATTGGTTTTACAATTGTCACTGAGGTACCTAATTGACTTTTTACAAAGTATTTGTTATATGAATGATATTACTGGAAACCAAACTGAAGAGGAAATTAACCCATGCTCTGACCACCACCACACATCAAGTTGTTTGTATTTAGCCTTGCTTTGTTCAAGAACTCAGCTGTGTGCATTCAAAATTTAATCATAGGACAGACAACGTTTTACTATTATCTGTTTATTATATATATAATTGGCAGAATTATATTTTCAGTGATTGTGGTGTCTATAACAGATTCATGAAAATGAAAATTGACTGGCTAATAAAAATATGCCCTCACTCTGTTTCACACCTAGATATGGAATTAGTTTTTGGTTGGTTTTTCTTTTTTCCTGTTTTTTTTTCCTTCTTTTCAGAAAGAGAAGTACTGCTCCCAGGTGAAGAACAATTTTCTGTCTTAATGTCTCCAGGGTAGTACCTTCCACTTCTGTGGGAAATTTTTAAAATAACCTTGCTATTTTAATTGCACACTTATTTTAAAGCTATTATTTAAGAATTATACCCCATGTATGTCCCAAAAGAGATGTATGGACTAGAAAAATAGAAAATATGAAGCCTAATTAGACACTTATCTTAAAATAGGACAGAGTCCAGGTCCTGGATAAAGAAGTGAATATGAGATAGTGTGTGAGTAGCTAATATGCCATTAAGCAATGAAACTCTTCCTGCCCATGACAGACATCCTTACTCGGTCATCATGCTCTTCCACAAAAGCATAGCTATAGTTTAGCACCTTTCTCAGCTCATCAACTATGAGGTACATTGCTACAGAGAAACTCGAATGGCCACCAAAGGTTTGTGTTTTAAAGGCTTCATCTTCAGCTTGGTGTTGTTTGAACGTGGTAGAACTTTTCAAAGAAAACCAATGGAAAGCCATATGTCACTGAGGCAGGAGGCATGCCCTTGAAGGGGATTGTGGGATGCTAGTCTCTTCTCCCTTTTCTTTGCTTCTTGTCTTTGGTGAATGACGCGGCTTTGTTCCATCATGTGCTCCTCCGTTGTAAGATGCTGCCTCACTACAGGCCCAAAGCCAGTGGGGCCAACCAACCATAGACAGAGACTCAAGAAACAGGAGCCAAAATTAAACTCTTTCTCTTTAGAAGGTGATTATCTCAAGTGTTTGTTATGCAAAGAACACTGACTGACAGAGACACAAGGTTCATTCTTTTCAGTGTTGTGGAAAATGAGCAGAGGTAGGGATGAACTTTTTTTTTCTGTCTAGATAAGAGTTTCACTATGTAGATGACCAGGCTGGCCTTGAACTCAAGGAATTCTGCCTATCTCTGCCTCCCTAGTGCTGGGATTAAAGGTGTGTTCTATCGTGCCCAGCTGTAAAGAACATTCTAGCTTTACCAGAGTTTAGTCACTTTGTGAGGGCATCAGAAGGGGTATATGTTAGGCTGGCCTAGATCTCCTTTGCCATGTACTTGATGGCCACCGGGTTCTAGAGCATTTGGTTGACTCACTTTTCAGAGCCATCTAGGATGCATGCTCCTACAGTACTCATTAGAGTTGTAGTAGTAGTAGACACATTATCCCCTTGGGCTATGAGGTAAAGATGGGGACTAGACCTTAAAATTGGGAGCATCAGCAAGTATCCACTGTGGACACCAGTTTGTTGTACAGCACTGTCCTCTTCCTCTGCTTGTTCCTGCAGAGTCCTTCCATAAGTTCCCCACCCTTCATCACAGCATAACCTTCTCCAGTTCACAGCACTGACTCAGCCATAGCCTTTCTTGTGTTCACTGTCACCTCCACTACCTCACACATAACCTTTGTCTAAAGTGTTTATTTGTCTAAATATGTGTTCATTCTAAAGCAGGATGTGAAGTAACCCGGTCCTGTGTGTTGGCAAGGTGGGGAATGTTTGGTTGCCTCAACTATTTTTTCAGCAAATGATAAAAAATAAGGCTGTTGTCATTATTTGCAGGCTATTATTTTGTGAAAATGAAGGAAAAAATAAACAACGACTTTAAAACTTAGAATTTGTTTATAAATGAATACTTTGAATAAAATGTCTGGTAACAAACCCATTCTGAATAATTAATCCACAGTGTACTGTGGGGTCAGGGAGGGTTATATGTCCATCGCTTTTTGATGAAAACATCTTCCCTAGTTCTGTCTGTATAACTGGGTAACTCTATTTCAATTGATCTGGAAGTAGTAGTCTGGGGATAGCAGTTTATTTGACTTCACTATGGCAGGTTGTGACTTGGACCTACATCTCCTTCTTGCTTTTCTCTTTAAAGATGATGGCCTTTGACTCCTCAGAATGACCAAGATCCAATAATACTTTGTCATCCCAAGAATTCATAATTTGTACACTAGATTAGTATCTTGTAAGGAGTTTGCACATTTTATTAACATGAGACTTTAGTCTTGATTTTTTTCCTGTTTTGTTTGTTTTGTATTTGTTTGTTTTTTGTGTGTGTGGGTTTTTTTTTTTTTGGTGTTGTGAAACAGAGTTTCTCTGTGTAAGAGTCCTAGCTGTCCTGGAACTAGCTCTTGTAGACCAGGCTGGCCTCACAGAGAACCACCTGCCTCTGCCTCCCAAGTACTGGGATTAAAGGTGTGCACCACCAACATCCGGCTAGACTTTAGTCTTCTTTCTTATGAAAGTTAATGTTCATCTTTCTGGATCTGGCCTCATTTAAGGAACACACATGTCAATCAAGAAAACCTTGCCCAAACCTTGTTTCCATAGTGTAGTGGTTATCCCATTGGCTTCATACAAGAAAGCCTGGCCCAAGTCATTGAAGATGGATGATGCCATCTTTAGAAAGTGTCAGTGTAACTTCAGTTTCTTCCTGGGAGGGGTGTGTGTGTATTTTCCTTATTACAAATGCCCACCTCCATATTGTTCTTTGTTTCTTCCTTCAGGTTATAGTCTGTGTTCACCAATCTTCACCAAAAAAAGATCATGCATTGGATGGTGTGTGTTGTAGTGTATTCAAAATTCCCATCATCTCCTTTTAATGTCTTACTATTTATGATAACTATATGTGCTGATTGGCACAATAAATCATTTCAGAAATTTCTGTCTTGAAAAAAATGTGACAATTACTGTCTCACTTGAACAAATAGAAGTCTGATTTATGTCTGATGAATTCTATGGGGGCAGAGTTTATGTATTGCAGTATTTCATATTTTGTTGTATCCGGGGCTGTTAATTTTTTTAATGAGACTTCAGGACAGTAAACTGAGTTTGTGAGTTGTGTCACTTAGCTAGGCTAGGATCGTGCTATGGTAATAAATCATGCCCAAGTTTCTCTTGTTTGAAACAATAAGACTCGATTTCCTGCCTGTGTTGCATGTTATCACAGCATGGCTGGGAAAACTTATATGTCTCATTCAGGAATGCAGGCCATCGGGGCTCTGCCATCTCCCTTTCTGTGATATATCAGGAGGAAGGAAGGGGATGGGATGGGTTACATGATAAATTCTTTTTTATTTAATTTTGATTTTGTTCAGCTTTATTGGGTTAAAATTGAAGCATCACGAACAACATCTTCCATCTCAATACATGTGTACCCTCTGTCATAAGACCTTGTAAACAAGCATTCCTGGCAAATTCCCCTCCCTCTTTTCCCTCTTTTGTAATTCATGGCTTTCTCTAACACACTGCTCAAACAATCATTAACTATTTTTATTTTGTGTTTTTTTATTCTTTTATTTTATTACAAATAGTTTTGCATATTCTAGATTTTATTTAAATAAATTCTTTGAATTTGTTTTTAAAAGAAACTTTAACATTTACTCTTTTTCTGCTTTCTTCTTTCATATAATTTAGAAAATCACCTATGATGCATGTGTATTGACAGCTCATTCCTTTTCACCACTGAGTAGTATTCAGTTGTATAAACATGTCATTTTGTTTACCTGTTAAAGGTTCGTTTCTAGTTTTCCATTGTCTCAAAGCTGATAACACTTTGGTACAAATCTTCTTGCAAATGTTTGCTTTTCTTTTACCTGAAAATGACTTGTGGAGATTTTCTAAAGTGGTTACAACATTTTCCATCTCTGTAGCAGCTATAAAAGTTCTAATTGCTTTACATGCTTGCCACCACATGACATGGTCAGTTCAAAGCATTTCAGTCATGAATCCAGTTTTATTTTTTTCTGGCAGTGATGTGATTCAATTAGCATAGGAGTTTTGTACCACAGAACCAGTTTCATTCTGTGTCACTCCTCTCTTTGTCTGGACCAGTTTGGCCATTTCATTTCCCTCATGCCTATGGTTGGTTATTAGGCTCCACATAGAAGTCCTCTTCCAGCCCCCAGTCCTGGGACACCTAGAAGCTCTCTGGGTATTACATTCTGTCCCTTTGTCATCTTAGGAGTTGAGTGGTGGATCTTTTACCTTAGATCTGAGTTGGTCTGATTTTTTTACCTTCCTGCTTGCTCCTTTTTTGATTTGATTGATTTTTGTTACATTTCAGAGATACCACCACCCCAGCGTTCTTTGAGCAGCAGATGACAACATGGTCTAGAGTTGAATAAGCTCTTTCCCTTCCTGTCACCACCTATGCCTAGACCTCCTCCTTTCCCAGAGGCACCCAGACAGCTTTTCAAAGAAAGCACTATTAACCAGTCCTGCTGGAAGCTGGCAAGGAATTTATGTGGAAACCATGGTTTTTCATCTAAAAGAAAGGAAGCTGCTATGTCTAGTAGAGGCTCTTGCCCCAGAGGAGTGACTTTTCCTGGAGAATCCTTCAGCACAAGACTGGAAATAGTTCCTAGCCTCCAAGAGGAGGCAGCTGATGATAGGGTGTCCAGGCCAAAAAAAAAAAAATAGTTGTCAGAGCAAAGGGGATGGCAGGCTGTTTGCACAGGTGGTGGAGGATAATGCAGGGCATGGAAGCAGGTGACATGCAAATGGAGATAGTCAATGCCCAGTGTACTGTGCCTTTGTGGGATTCTGTTAGGAGGAGCCGGTTTTCTATGGAAAGAAAATATAGTCAATGGGTCATACGGACATGGGCCTGATGGTTGGGTCAGCTCATTAGTAGCTATTTTGACCTTGATTAATTAGTTTCTTGTGAGTTTGCACACTAATCTGGGTTGTTGTATGAAATACGTGACCACATGTGAATGGTCTTGGATGGGTTTGTTCCATGGCAGGTGCTCACTGTGTCTCAGATAAAGTATTTTGATGAATATTGAAAGTATTGGGGGAGCTGAAGTGGTCTAGAGTGAGATCCTGATGACAATACAGGTTACACTGAAATAATCTCAAACACATCCCTTGAGCGATGTTCACTTGTTAAAATTATTCATTTCAAAGAACCCCCTGATTTGAAGAGTCTCATAACTAGAGGCCCTTAGAGACCTCCTGATCTAATCCCATTGTCCTCTATTGTACTCATGCGAGACAAACCGGTGGGTCCCACATCTCTCTTGGATTTCCACTTTTATAGCATAGGAGGGACAACAGAACGTGAAGACTGAGTCAGTTCCTGCTCCACCATGTGCATATGTAGTACTGAATATTTACCGGAATTCCTTCAGTTTCTGATTTCTATAGTATGGAAATAGTTTGTCTTGGACACAGTCCATGTGTTGAGTAAGTACAAGGCCAGCACCAGGTATATACAGCTATGTAGTTTGGACTCTTTCTTCTGTCAAGTTCTGGCTTTCCTAGCAAGATGGCATTACCTCACAGTCTAGGCTGACACAAGAACATGCAATGCCGGTCAGCTAGAAAGAATGACTAGGGAATACTTCCTTAAACCTTATTTGGTATTTATTTGAAATTGAAATTTCATAGGACATTCTATACTTTTATTTTCTGTACCTGTCAATTCTACTATGTACAAATGGACATTAAAATCCAGCCACCTACGAGAATTCCTCTGCCCTCATCCTCATTTGTAGCCAATGTGGTTGCGGTATTAGTCCCTCTCACTGACATCAACTTCAGAGGAGAGAGAATACAGAGTTTCCATGTGATTGGTTGGTTCCAGGTGAATGGATGTAAGTGACGGAGTCACTTAACTGCTTTGTGAGTCTCTGAAGATGTGATGGTAATTTCAGAAGCAGAAACCAATGTAAAGATTCCATGAGTATGGCTATCCAAGTATCTGTAATGGAGAAAGATCTCTGCTGACCTTCTAAGAACCTGATGTGTAATGGAATAAAGCTTATTTTAAGCTGGGAGTTAGCCAATGATGGTCTCAGCCCAACCTGTTCCACCACCTGTTTTCACATAAGCACATTTGGAGTTATTCATTTAGGAATCATCCAAGGATACCTTTATGCTACAGAGCCAAGCTGAGCAGTTGCAACCAAAAAACATGGCTCACAGAGACTAAAAGAGTCACCATTTACACAAAAGTTTGTTAACCTGTGTTCAGTTACTAGACACTGGTGACTGGTTTTTACTATAGTACACCTAGGCTCTCCTGACTGCAGTGAGTGGGAGGGTTCGATGATTAAAGCTTGCTAATCTAATGGTTGTAAAAAAGTAGGTTAGCATTGTTTTCAGTTTTATTTCTGTTTGTGCTCCATGCTTCTTGTAGGCTGACAAACTGGATTTCTTTTTTGTCTGTCTGTGTCCATCACCATTTTATCATTATGAATTTAGTGATCTTTCTTACTGATTTGATTCAGTTCTCAAAGGAGATAGTGTGTTAGTCCTTTGTAATTATATTTGATTTATTCAACCAATCCTCAGCTTAGAACAGAGATGGTCCTTCCCCTCTAGAATTTTAATAAATGTTTAATTATGTTGCTCCAGTTTTTTTTTTATTGAAGTTTGAAAAAGAATTTGTTTTAGTGCAATGGGTAAGATAAAGACCTAAGTGAATACTTCTCCCCACCCCAACCCCCCAAATTTCTCAACACCATAAGGGAACAAAGTCCCCATTCTCACAGTTTCAAAAGCATTTCCTTATAATTTGAATTTTTGTTCTGTAAGGAATGGTTCAGGTTTTGTTGATTTATCTGGTATAGTCTTACCAAAGTGCTTTTTTCTTATAATTTTAAGTTGAAAAATAAAATACAAAATTTACATGTGTTTTTGTGTTTACAGTTAATGAACTTGAAGAAATGCTGCAGGAGCTCCTTCCACTCCTTCAGCCAATAGCCTTTAAGATACCAGCCCACTGGGGCATGGTTTCTTTTATTTTAAAAAGCAGCAGCAACCCTCTGCTCACTCTCTTGCTTCCAGTTCCCATTCTGACTGCTAGACTCTCTGTTTCCTGTTTGCAACAAGAGGACTGTGGTGTAGGATGGTGTTCTGTAAGTTTTTTCCCCTCCAATAAATAACTCCTTTTAATCAAAACTGGTGTGGGATTGTTTTGACGCATTAAAAAAAATACCCAAATTGTTAATAACTTTAGTTTTTGTATGAGATTGAGTTTTTATAGATTTCTTGGTTGATTGTCTTTGGAGTGATACCTTGCTTAGCCTAGATATAGTGGGGAGGGCCTTGGTCCTGTCTCAAAGCAATGTGCTAGACTTTGGTGACTTCCATGGGAAGCCTTACCCTCTCTGAGGAGTGGATGGAACATAGTGGGGAGGTGGGGAGAATAGGAGGAAGGGAAGGAGTGGGAACTAGGATTTGTATGTAAAATGAGAAAATACAGTTTTTAAAAAATTAAAACGTTTTCTTTTGTCCCAGGTTGAGTATTTTTCAAATTCTCATATACAGAGAAATGGAGAATTATTTTATTTTATAGGGATAAAACCCATTCATTTAAATATGAATCCTGTTTTTCTGATTTCTTTGACAATTGTATTTTTTTTCTTTTCGATAGATTTTGCTATGATCCTAGAATGGTCCTTCTGCATTTTTGTTTTTGTGAGGTTCCATTGGCTTCCAGGTAAACTGTTGCCTTTCCAGCCACTGCCATTTTCTGCCTTTTAATTACCCTTGGAAAATTCTTATACTTCTTTGCTGGTTCCTAAGTCCTCCATATTTTTTTTTTACACACCAACTACAGTTTCCCTACCCTCCTCTTCTCCTGTTCCTTCCCCGCCACTTCCCTTCTACCCAACCTCCATCCACTCCTCCTCTGTCTCTGTTTACAGAGGGTAAGGCCTCTCATGGGAGTCAACAAAGCATGACATATCTAGTTGAGGCAGAACCAAGCTCCTCCCCCTTGCATCAAGGCTGGGCAAGGCATCCCACCATAGGGAATAGGTTCCAAATAGCTGGCTCATGAGTCAGGGACAGGTCCTAGTCCCACTGCTATGGGCCCCACAAAAGACCAAGCTACACAACTGTCACCGACATGCAGGGACCTGTGGTGGTACATACTAGTAGGATTGCTGAAGGATGCAGGGGCATGAGGATCACGAGTTTAAGGCCAGCCTAGGCCTCTATATTCTATTGAGATTTGGATACATGCTGGCAGGAGTCTTGGCTCCTGAACTAGTCACCACTGGCGATAGGGTGTACATCTGAACCACAGACTTGCCAGTAATTCTAACACCTTCCCAATTTCCTATCCTGATCTTCACCTTGAAGTGTTAATCTAATTAATCTTAACAATAAAAACCAAGAGTCAGATATTAGGGTGAAGGCTGAAAGATCAGAAGCATAGCAGCCAGTCACCAGAAACTTCTTACCTCTACTAAATCTCAGACTGATAGGGGCTCTTGTATCTTTGAATCCTCAGACTGAATGGGCCACCTAGCTCCTGTCTCAACCTCCCTAGTGCTGGAATTAAAGGTGTGAGCATCCTATATGGTGGGATCAAAGGCATGATCCTCCCAAGTGCTAGATTAAAGGTGTGAGCCTCCCAGAGACCTGCAAAGGAGTACTGGGCTGAGCTCCCAAAATCCAGTTGAAGAGTGGGAGGATTGAGAATATGAGCAAAGAAAGATATCAAGACCATGGTGGGGACACCCACTGAAACAGTTTACCTGAGCTAATGGGAGCTCACCAACACTAGACAACCCTGTTCAAAGAGAGGCATGTCCCATTGCAAAATTGTTGGCAATGGAGAATGGGCCATTATTGTAACTGTCTCTTATGATTATTTGTAACACGTACATGGTCTCAACCTTTCCTTTATTTTGCTACATTTTCTTGTTTCCACCCAATGGAGATAATGTATTGCCTTTCATTTCATCCATTTCCCATCTTAAAAAATGACTTCTAGCTTTGATTTTCTGGTTGTGATTTCAAGTTAGGAAGATGGCTATGGAAAGAAAATCAGAAAAAATGTAGGACAAAGGGAGAAAGAGGAGGAAGAGAAAGAGGAGAAAATGAGTTAGATACTCTATCTAGAACTGGAGGATGGAGAATAAATAGAATTCTAGAAGCCATTTTAATTCAAAATACAAAAAAGAAATTGTTTTAAAATTTCATTTTGCTGCTGAACTGTATTCCCTTCAATGTGATTTTTCTCTAGAGATTAAGTCACACAAGCCTTGAAATTTATTTGTACAAAATATGCAAGTTTCCTCTTAATCATATGAGGCATAATGATTTGTGATTTAATGATCAAAATTTCTTCCAGCTGCTACTTCCTTATCTTTTAGGCTAACTATGGCCATGTTTTCAACTACTCAGACCTACTTGTCCACCCCTAAGAGTAATACATTACTTTTTTTAGAAAGTAAGAATCTGGGCCTTGCTGTTAGATATGGCAGGAAAAAATGCTCCCATTTCCCCACTTCTCCATGCATCATTTAAGGACATAGATCCTGAGGACAGTGTCAAAACTATAAGCAGCACTAGCAGGGAGAAACCTCACAGGCACAGACTTCAGGGACTGCCAAACCACACAGGTCTGTTGCTCACTTATATAGACCCCTGGAATCATATTCTCCATATTCCTTGAGTGGCAGTATCCCTTTCAGCTCTCTACTTTGACAATAATATTTCCAGTCATTTAGAGGCCAGACATACTTTAAAATCTTTCCCAGGTGAAAATTTGAAATTGGATTCTTCATTTGCTTTGCTTACTACTTTACTACTTAATGTTCATCATTAAGAAAAGAAACTAGAACAGTCAACTTGCTGAGTGAATAAAAATAAATGAATGTATTTTTCTCCTGGGTTTTGGTTTGTTTGTTTTAAACATGAGCAGCAACAGTTATCACAAAGTATTATCAGACTATGAAAGGCTAAGTACATCTCCAGAACTTTATTTATCAGAAAAACAGAAAAAGAAATAAGAGTTAAACATTAAGGTCAATCCACAATGAACCAGAGTGAAAATGCACAAATTCATTTCTAAAAGAAATGTTAGTTTCAAAGCTTGAGAGATTCTATATAACATGCTTGATTTTATTAATGCAGCTAAAGAATGAATTTGTTAGTTGGAAAAGAGGTTGGTCCACCATAAAATACAAGCCTCAAAAAACAGTTAGAGAGGCTATATCCACCCAGAATATTTCAGCAGCAACTCCTGGCCATGGATGTGAGTGTTCTATTCCCATTAAAAGACTCTTCTGTAGTGAGGAATAGTCTTTCTCCCAGCTGAATGGAGTCTGGGACACCTCACACCTTCACTGGACCATGAGTTCCTGCTCACCAACAAGCTTTCCAACAGTAATGCCCCACCCACATTTTCTTTCTGGGAAAGAGTACCCTGTCGGGTCACAGGTCTTCGAGGTACACTGTCTCATAGATCAGGCCACACCTCTGTGTACTCCCTTTCGCCTCCAGGCTTTTTGGGATCCTATTCTCTTTGGAGGTAAAGGCCTAGATATAGTAAGGAGGGCCTTGAACCTTCCACAAAGCAATGTGCCTTACCCTCTTTGAGGATTGGATGGGTGTAGGGTGGGAGGGTGGGTGGAAGGAATGGGAGGAGGGGGAGGGAGTGGTAACTTGATTGGTATTTTTTAAAAATCTAATAATCAAAAAAAAAAAGAGCTGACAGGGTGCTGGGAGTAGATCAGCAGTTAAGAGAGACGACTGCTTTTCAGAGGACCTGAGCTCTATTTCAAGCATCCCCATCAGGTGATAACTCCAGCTCCAGAGGATTTTATGTCCTCTTCTGGCCTCTGTGGACAATTACACTCAGATTCAAGTTCCCTGACACAGACACACACACTTATACAGAGTTCAGTAAAATTTGATAAGTAAATAAGAAGTCTTTCTCCATCACACTTTCATAAAATCTTATCATTTGTCCTGCCCCTGAGAGCAGAGCTGGGCAGGACAACACCCAAGGCCCTGCATTTAGGTCCCAAACATCTTGACTATAAGAACACCCAAGCTCCTACATCTGGGTCCCAAGCATCTTGACTATAGTCACATATTAATTACCACTACTCCCCTATCCAGGACTTCTGTGACTCTTACCACTTAGTCTAAGTCCTGTAGCACAGGTCACTTATTAACTAAGCTGGCCACTGGTGATGTAGGAACAACCCCTCTCTCAGAAACCTTTCAGAATAGCCTGCATTTTCAGGTGGGATTGAAGCTTCTCTTACTTCAGCATGCCACTGTACTATGCTACCTTCCACTCTGCTCTGTCCTTCTCTTTGTCCTCCTTTTCTTTTCAGCTGTATCCCTAAGATTTGACCTATGCTGAGCATACTTTGATAAAGCATCTGGTCCCTGTCTCTCTTATACTTCTTGTAATGCAACTGATTGGAGTCTTGTGTTGGAACCTTTTGGCTTCCTTAAGTCCAGCCTGGAGATCCAGACCCATTCTCTCTATGATTTTGAACATTCTCAGCCATGACACTCTATGTTTTAAGTACTGCATTATAATAGATGCACTGTGAAGATTCTAAAGGAGTAGCCATCTTTTCTTAGAGCCATCACTGCATTACCATGGATCTCTTCCTTTGAGATAAAAGATCTCTAGGAAGAACTGAAATGCTCTTTGTAAGAAGGATATTATGTGGCCACGGTTATCAGAGGAAAGTGTTTTCCTCTCTACTGGACATGACCATTGGCCTGGATGGGTCAGAGGTTGCTGTGGTAACCTACAGAAGGATACTTGACCCATAGCCATGACAATGAAAAAAGCAGAATCATATAACAATAGATAAGTCTGTGATAATAGTCACTCTTGAAGAAGGAAATAAAATCACAGGATTCTCTCCTGGGATTCTTCCCACTTCCCTCTCTTGCCTCTCAGCTCTACTTGACCGTGGGAGTGCAAGAGTACATGGGAGGCAGAAGGTTAACTGAAGGTAGGACTCCATGCTGTAGCTTCCTTGATGTCATCATTCATGATGGGGTGGGACTTTGTAGTGATGCAGTTTGTTTTGGGTCACTCATACCCCTCTAGGTAACTCCTCACTATGCCTCTGTCCATGAGCCACATAAAGGTATTGATTCTACTTGAGGTCAATAGATGTTAATTCACAAACAACTGCAGATCTTGGGAAATACACCTTCACACCAGCTAGACCATCAGTACACTAAACCTTTTCTCATTTCTTCTTTGGGAATGATCTCCAGAGCCAAGTGGTAAGGTGGCCTAAGACTTCATTCAAGTTCAGTCACAGTACCTCTGGTCATGCCAGGGGGAGTGTAGATTCCTTAGGGGCAAGGAGATTAAACAGTATCTCTTGGAGACATTGGACTTAGCAGCAGCAAGCCCCCAGCTTTGTGAACTATCAACTGCACTCCATTTGACTTCATGTCATGGTTTATTGATTCCAGAGATTAAGCTGGTAACTAAAAATAAAAAAAATTCTCCCATCCAAGGCATTTTAATGAAGCTACCTCAGCCTCTAAGGCATTTCTCTCTAATAAATTTATTTTTCTACGGTGGCAGCATCATTAAAATAGGTTTATGGCTTATATTCACGTAGTAGCAACTTTAAAGGGACATAATTCAGATATATAACTCCCGAGATCTTTGTTCCAGGCAAAGCTTCTCTCAAAAGCTACTTATTTTGTATATTTCTTCTTAACTCAATTGTTGGACAGTTTAACTATGAATGTGAGCATTTTCCATTCCTAAGCATATTCTCGTTTTGCTAACACATGTGAAAAGAGGTTGTTTTATATTCTCATTCCCTCCCCTATTTAATCTTTGGAAGGCATTTTAAAGTTTCTCAAGGGTGAACACAGACAACTATTTTAAGAGAGACTTAGGCAGAGGCTGTTAAATTCTGGCTATGTATTAACATCACCTGGAGATATTTTAGAAGTCCCTGCCTAGGTGCCTCCCCAAAACAATGAAGCCAGAATCCCTGCCGATGCTTCCCTGGGTGATTCACTGTGTAGCCATGAATATGAGCAATTGAATTAAAAAGCCTTTGTAAAAAATTGACTCTTCTATGCACAAGATAGTACAACCAGAAAATTCTGAAAACCCAACTGTAGCTATTGGGTAACTTTTCTTCTTTACAAATTTTAATTAGTAATTTCATTTTTAATTGATGAATAAAAATTGTGCTATATTTTGTATGTATAGCATGGTTTTCTTTTTACTGTTCTTTACGAAGTGGAAATGCTGGGAATCAATAGAACATGTGCTCTGCCGCTGAGCAACTATACACCCCTAGTGCTTACCAAATCTTGAAGTATGTCTACATTGTGGATTTGGTGAACCAAATTAATTAATGGGTGCATAACCTCATATACTTCTCATTTTTATAGTGAGATGGATGGGGCACTTCATCATCTAGATTATAAGAATACACTTATACCTCATGTTGAAGATAGGAGTCTACACAAATGTACTGCTAATGGTTTATTTGTTCTGTTAACCATTAAGCTAGATGTCGTCCAGAGGACAGGCTCAGGAGGAAGACAAGACTCCATGGCCTTGTTGTTTTGAGCCCTACTCTTTCTACACAGAGGGGAGATATAAAGGAGGAAAAAGCGTATCACCATCCTAGAGATAATATTGACTACTTGATCAGAGGGGTAAGATTGAAATTTAGATGGATTGATTGCTTGTATTCCCTTCCAAAAACAGTCTACTGGTTAAAGGTGAGATGGGAGAGAAGTCTTTAGGATGCTAATCCACTGTCTTCTCAGATGGCTGACTCTCTGAATAAGACACAGCTTAAAGATTCTATTCTCAGTTCTGGCTTATATGACAGGCAGCATAGGTCACTTACAAGATCACTTAAATCTACTTTTCTAGGTGATTTTCGAAATGCAGCACCTTGTTATGAACTATAGTCAACATGTTGTATATTAAAAGTCTTACATTCATTCCTTCTATTTAACTGAAATTTTGTGTCCTGAGGCCACCTCCCCCTGGAGCTCCATCACATACACACATTCCAGTCTCTGGTAACCACCATTCTATTCTCTGTCTCTACAAATACAACTATCTTAGCTTGCACATATAAGTGTGATCACACAGCATTTGACTTTCTGTGTGTGACTTTTTTCACTTACTAAAGTGCTCTATAGGTCATCAATTTGTAAATAACAGGATTTGTTTCCTTTAAAAAGGTTAAATGGAATTCAATTGTGTATATACCACTCTAAAAAATTCTTTATCTGTTGATTACTTTATTTGACTATGTTTTATTTATGGTAAGTCAAGCTTCAATGAACCTGGTAATGTGGCCATCTCCTCAACATGTGAAATAGACTCAGAAGAGAGGCCTCCAGATTACATGACATTTCCGCTTTTAATTATCTGGAGGAACATTTATACTACTCTCCACAATGACTGTACTTATTTACAATTTTACAGTGAGGGGGAAGGCATCTCTTTGTCTTTACACTCATACCATTGCTTTTATTTAGTTATTCTTTTGAAGCAGTGTCTCATGAATACCCGGCAGACTCCTACATATCTAAGACTTACCTTGATGCTCCCACCTCCACCTCCCAACAGCTTATGCCACCATGTCTGCCATTCACTATTGTTTTCTTATTATAAAACTTTGCTTTGGGCCGCAGGGCGAAGGGCACCCTGAGTGTGACTGCGAGACCGGCCGCGGCGCGAGGAGCCCTTCTGCCTCCCTGCGGCCCGCGCGGTGGACGGTGTAGGGACCAAGTGTGTCCGCCGCACCCCTGGTCCTGCTCTCCGGTGGCCGGGCGGCGCCGCTGCCTCAGCCCGCTCCACACGTAGATGTGGGAAGACAAATGAAGGGGTTTAGATACCAAATAAATGTCAGTGGAAAGGAGAGCTACCAACACTAAGGGCTAAATACAAGTAAACTCACTTTTCAGAGTTAAAGAATTATTAAAAATAACAAGATGGGGACGCCTGGTTCTGGAAGGAAAAGAACACCCGTGAAAGATC
>JAQHUG010000001.1:25370615-25416888 GCA_028555095.1 Dicrostonyx torquatus | reverse complement strand
CAACTAGATAATAAAGTTAACTAAAAAGTGAAAAAAAACCAAACTTTGTTTTATCTTTATTTGTGTCTCTGTGTGCATCTCTTTCTCTTTTTCCTCTCTCTCTGTGTATTTGCTTTGGTGGAGGCCCTAAGAGTTTTGAATTCCCTGGACTTGCAGTTAGAGGGGTTGTCAGTTGCCTGATGTGGAGGCTCTAGTAACCAAACTCAAGTTTGGAAGAATAGCAGATGCTCTTAGTGCTTGAGTCATCTCTTTAAGCTTCTTATTTTCTAATTAGATAGAAACTGCCTGGTGATGGTTCTGGCCTATATTCCCTAATACTCGGTAGAATTTCCAGGCCAGTGTGGGCAACTTAGTGAGACCCTGTCTCTAAAAAGGTAAATAAAAGAGTTGTTTAGGAATATAACTCTGTCATACGGTGACTTTCTACTATGAAGTAAGCCCTGGATTCAATCTGCAGTACCAAAATGCATTTTTAAAAATATTCCACTGTCTTGTGTAGGGTGATCAGTTATCCTGACTTTCTTGGGACTGAGGGTTTCCTGGAACATAGAATTTTCAGTACTAAAATAAAAGTGTTGAAGTGAACTAGAATGTGATTTTTACCCTAAACTCTTTGAGACCCTGTAAGGCAGCATGAGGTGTCTGCGAGTCCCTCTTCTGATATCCAGCTCTTGGTTTATGTGTATTTGGCAATTCTGAGCTCATTGGTGGCCCCCTATTTAAAGCTATGGAACTCAGACACTTGGTTCACTCTGTTTTCTCTTCTCCAATATCAAATTATTATAAAAAGGAATTTTTCAGTCTAAATGCTTTGAATCTTTTTTAATTAAAAAAAATCTCTTGTTAATTTTCTCTTGAGTTTGAGTACCTCACATGGACTCTGGCCTTACTAAACCTTGTTTATAAGGGGGAACATATATTTATTGAGTGCTAGACGCTTACATGTGTGACCTCATTCTGTCTTCATAGGCACCTAGTGAAGTTGGCATTATTGCTTCCATTTTCTTTTTGAGATTAGGAAAATAAAACCCATGAGGTTGAAAAGAATTAACTGTGTCAGGATCAAACTCAGGGCTATTTGACTATAATCTATGTTTTCTTCACTCTGTTCCTCTTTTCAGTGCTTTATGCAGATAAGTTAAATAGAGAAATTAAAAGTTTCTAAAGACTTTGAAGAAATAATGGAAGGATAAATTAATTATTACCTCAATCTTTCTAGTCTTTGTAGAGTAACTCTTTAGATGGCTCTTGATAGGGAAAGCATTGAAAGTTACCATGGAGAATTGCTGGCAATCTATGATGGATACAGAAATAGGTAGACATCTAGATGCCAGTTTTTCAAGCTTTAGCCTCAGTTAAGGTGAATGACATTAGGAAAATCCAATTTTGCTTGTTAATACGTCAAAGATAGCTGCTGAGTAATATACAGAAATAGGATGTTTAGTGTTGTGACTGAAAAAGCAAAGGGTTCAAGGACTTAAAATGTTTCTTCTTTTTGGAGGGTGGGGTCTGCTCACTCCTAATATTTCTGGCCCAGGACTTCTGAGTCCGTGAACATGTTTCTGTATTCTTTGAATGACAGTGATAGATTGAACAAGATTCATAGATAGAGTTAGATGAGAAATATTCATCTGTGAAATGGCAGAAGGTAAAATGCATTTCCAAGTGCCTAGAAATATTTTAAATATAAATTTTATTATTAATGACATCTATTGTAGTTTTAAATAGAATTAATTTTGATAAGTGTTGATAGCATTTTTTTCAAATAAAAAGACTATTATGTTCCTCTTTGGCTAAACTCTCTGGTTAAGGCATCATGGTTATGATACAAGCACAATTTTTCTTTCTTAAAGATTTATTTGTTTAATTTGTATGTATGTATATGCATGTATGTAGTGTATATACACATATATGGACGAGGGTGCGTGCATAAAACCAGAAGGGAGTGCTGTGTGATTTCCTTTATCAATATCTACCTAGTGCTTTGAGTCAAATGGTCTCTCTTTGAAACAAACTGGGGCTCGTGTTTTCTCAGCTAGGTTGGAATACAGACACGTTGAATAGACAAATTGGACATTTCCTAGAACTTGCAGAGGATAATGCAAGGATAAATTAAGAGTTATTACCCCTTACCATCTTTGAAAAGTAACTCTTAAGGCTATTCTTGAATTTTTGGTTGCACAAAAAAACAGCACCCTTAACTTATTACAGTGGGGTTATCCCTAATAAAGGAAGGTCCAGCTGGTCCAGGAGCTCGTACTAGATAACCCAGGGAAGACCTGAGAGTTAGTTGTGCTTGGAAATCTGAAATCTGTGTTGGAAAGAAGGTAGTTCAAATCATGGCGAACCTACATCTGAGGAGCGAATACCCCATGGAGAGAGAACAAGGAACAGGTCAAAACAGGCATTTTGGAAAATAAAACATATTCAGTATGGTCTCTCTCTCTCTCTCTCTCTCTCTCTCTCTCTCTCTCTCTCTCTCTCTCTCTGTGTGTGTGTGTGTGTGTGTGTGTATGTTTGAGGAGATTGGAGTGGTAGGAGTAGAAGTAGAAGTAGAGATTGGATGGTAGGAGAGGATGCTTATTTATCTGAAGTTTATTATAAGAGTCACAAGGAATCAATGGTGAATATAAAGAAGTAGAAAGATCAGATTAGTCACCCTGACTAAAGCACCAGGCTGCACAGAGAAAGAGGGGGTCAGGAGACTAGCTGGAAGGTAACTATAAAATCTAGCTGAGAAGTGATGATCCAACTAGTGCGGTGCTATGGAGTCGAGAGTGAACGGCTTTGGGAGATATTCAGGGATAAGGCAGAACGGCTGGCATGAGAAAAGAAAAACAACATTCATATCTGATCATTTTCACAGGTGATGGAGTTGGGAATGAAGATGATGTTGACATTATCTGAGTTTCCTTCTATTTAAAGAACTTAACTTCCTTGAAGTTCTTAGCGTCAACTTTGGAAAGTTACTGATTTTAAGTGAGAAGCTTCTCTGTGGCTCCAGTTTGGGAGTAATCATTCAGTATAATGAGCAGTGTGGTTTATGCAAATAAAACAACCTGGCACTGTGGGCCAGGATATCCTTATAAGTCCCATCATGGTTGAGTGAAATCCTTCCACACAGTTCACCATCTGAGTTAAGTAACAGAGAAGATCTCATTTCCCTGTTTCAATACTCTGAGAAGTGTCTGATAGTGATGATGTTACAGATACAAGAAAAATCTTTACTATAATTGTATAAAGCTGTAAATGTACATATATTATCTTTAAGAAATTTAAAAAATAATATAATTAGTGCACAAAAGAGTCAGTAAGTGGATCAGGAAAAACTGAAAAGTGACTGCAGAAATTGGCTAGAGATGTGGCTAAGTAGTAGAGTGCTTACCTACTATAAGTGTGTCTTAGTTAAATTTTTATTGCTATGCAGAAACACCATGACCATGGCAACTCTTATAAAGAAAACACTTAATTGAGATTTTTTTTGCTTATAATTTCAGGGTCTAGTTCATTATTATCATGACAGAGAACATGGCAGCATGCAGGCAGACATGGTGCTGGAACAGAAAATTCTAGATCTTTCAAAAAACAGGAAGTCACACTAAGGGAAACTTGAGCAAAAGAGACCTCAAAGCCTGACCTCACAGTGACACACTTCCTTCAACAAGGCCACACCACTCAATAGTGCCACTCCCCTTTGGTGCCATTTTCTTTTAAACCACCACAATGAGGCCCTGGTGTCTTTAGCACAAAACAAACAAATAAAAATACCCCCAGAGAAATATGGTGTCATGAAATACAAGGTAAACATAAATTCTGAGAAGGAAGAAATCAAGAATTTACCAAGGTATCAAGCAAATAAGCACTATTTGCTTGACTAGAACGACTATGGTAATTAGCACAAGAATATTCTTGACCATGCTGAAATAAATTAGAGATGGGGAAAATAGTCCCATTACAGTAAGCTGGGATATCCAGGGAGACAAGAATGGGAATACATCTAGCATACACTTATAAGTTGGCTATGAAGGGAAGAGTAAGAGAGTGGGCATGTGGTACCAATTTTACTGTTGTGGTTGTTTGGATGATGTGTGCTTCAGACCTGATTAAAAGAAATCCAGTAGAAAAGGTTAAAGGCTAAGGAGATGGAAAGGGAGGGGATTATTGATCTAGGGAGGTAGACGAGAACATAGATTGTGCAGGGATTCCTTTTGGTAACAAGGGCCTGTGGAAAGGACGATGAATGATGTCACCAGGAAGTTAGGCATCAGGAAAAGGATGAAAGATAAGATCGACGTTCTCGTATGTAGGGAGTGAGACCTGATTAATTTTCAAAGGAGATGGCAGAGCACCTTGAAGAAAATTTCATAAAAATTATCAAAAGCAACTGAAGTAAAATATAATCTTTGTATTTATTTTTAGAAATCTGTTTCTGAAAACCAAGGTCTAACTGAGAACATTGTACAGTATCTTGTGATAGCAAATGTTCTCGAGTAGTGGAAGTGGTTGTATCACCTTAGGACTCCAGAGCTTAAAGAAAGGCCTATCTTGGGGACACTTTGCCTCTTTAGCAAAACATAGGCATCAAGCCTTCTGTACTGAATGACCACCTACTTTTTGACCGAGTTTTCTATCCTATCTGGTCCCACAGTCATTCAGTTCCAAAGAAACACACATAAACTGGTTGGCCTATTAGCTCAGGCTTTTTATTAACTCTTTATTACATTGTACATTAACCCATTATTCTTGTCTGTGCTAACCACATGGCTAGGTACCTTATATCAGCAAGACCCTATCATCTTGCTTCCTCTGTGGCTGGGTGATGACTGTAGACTGCATCTTTCCTCTTCCCAGAATTCTACTGCTTTCGTTGCCCTGCCTCTACTTCCTGACTGGTCACCCCACCTATACTTCCTACCTGGCTAATAGCCAATCAGAATTTTATTAAACAAGCACAAGAAACAAATCTTTACAAGGTAAAACTGTTGTCTCACAGCACCTACTGAGTGCAGGAGTCAAATCCTTACAGCATCTTTCTAAGACAGAGACTGCTACCATTGCTTTCCCCAAACAAGGAAGCAGAGACACCAAATGGAGGGAGTTCATTCCAAATTAATGCTAGGGTTCAGAGCCAGTAGCTTCACTAAAAGCAGAACATTCCTATTAGAAAGATTCATAGAGCTCATTTGTTATGGAGAAGAAAAAAATTCCTGGTCTCTCCCTACTTTCCCCATCATATAAACTGGATTTTTCTGTATGTTTAATGAGCCATTTTGTGTTTATAATTTTCAACAGTTGATTAAACATGGGTAGATTTTAATATGTTGATGTAAATGGTTTTTAACCCTTAAAGACATTCTTGGGAAACATTTTCTCAAACAAGAAAAGAGATTATTCCAGAATGACACTCAGGCAATCAGCTATCCATATGGAAGACAATCAAATTAGACATCTAAATAATGCCATATATCAAAAAAAATTGCAGAGGGGTTTGAGCGCTAAATGAATAAAGTAAAACCATAAAAGTTATAGAAGAAAATGAAGGAGGGTTATTTATAACTTAGAGACCATGAGTCCTTCCTACACTAGATGGAAACTCGGAAGCTATAAAAGAAAAGATTGATAGACTTGATTACATGTAGAAAGATACTAATTACAGCCTTGTTTATGATGGTGAAAAATTAGAAACAATCTACAGTTTCTGGAGTAGGGGAGCATTTAAATACATCACTGAGAATGTACAGCATTAAGAAGTAGTGAAGCCCAGGAGTTCAAAAATCTGTTTTATGAGGGAAATTACCTGAGTTTATTGCCATCATGTTGGGGGAAAATTACCTAACTTTCCTCATCTGTAAAATAAATCTAATGATTTTACTTATTTTATAAAGTAACTGTAAAATCTAAGGAAATTAATACAAAATGTTGTGGATAGATCTTTAATACAGTGTCATCATACCTATTGGTTGTAGTTATCATATATAGTAATTAATAAATTGAGGTAAGGCTGGGAGCATAGCTCAGTGGTCGAGTGTTTGCACCACACGTGTGAGGTTCTACATTAGATTCCCAGTACCACAATAAAAGAGAATGAGAAAAATTGATATACAGTAATGCAATGATTTCTCAGATGTGTTATTGAGAAAAGTGTTTTCAGTGGAATTGTAGATCATGGCATTATTTTAATAAAAAAATTTATGTTTGCATATACATATATGGAAACAGAGTAGACTGCAGAATCAGGACAAGCCACCAAGCTGTGAGGGCCTGTTACCTCTGAAGGGCAACAGAAATGGTAAAGGGAATATTTACATTTTATTGCCTATAATTTTGTATACCTCCAGTCGCTCATAAAGAGATTACCCACTCTTTGTTAATAATAACAACAACAACAAGGATGATGGGAAAAAGCTTGTCTTTAGTGTTCTCTGTTGTCAACATAGGATGAGATGAACATCATAAAAGCACAGACACATGTGAGGGTGGGGCACTGGCCCTCCTCTTCCAGATGCACAGTACTTGATCCTGGAAACATACCTAGAGCAAGGGATTTAGAGGAAGAACTGGACACTGATGGCCCAAATGATCTTTAGGATAAATAGAAAACCCAAACCCAGAGCCCCTGACACAAAAACCAGACATTCACTTAAAGCACCAGTTCTCAACCTGTGGGTTGTGACCCCTTTTGGGATAGCAAATCAGATATCATTTATATTATGATTTGTAATAGTAGCAAAATTACAGTTATAAATTAGCAATTAAATAAGTTTATGCTTGGGGTGTCACCCCAACATGAGGAACTATATTAAAGGGTCAAAGGGTCACAGTATTATTTGAAAAGTTGAGAACCACTGACTTAAAGGAAATAATAAGTTTCATTTTGAATTAATGATCAATTCTCTTTTCTCAATCAACCACTAATGCCTTCTTTCCAGAACTGCCCATGCCTTAAAGAAGTAGAGGAGAAGGCTCATTAAAGGAAAACATTGAGGTGTGTGTGTGTGTGTGTGTGTGTGGTCACCCTAATCAACTGCCTTGGTTTGTCATTTATTCTTCATATTGTCTTGAAAGAGGCACAATTTAGACAAAATGGTCTGGAAAGATCCTAGGCTTGGAGAATAAAAGACCTAATGACTCCTTCTGATTGCAGCACTTACTTGCATCCTTGAGTTTATTGCTTAAGTCATTTAGCTATAAAGAGCAGAATTGAAAGAACTTTTATCGGATTATTTTCATATCATCTAGGCAACAAGACTCTGATATTTGTAGGGTATTTTTATTCTGAAACAAGTCAATATGTCACCTCAAATGTCTGCAACAACAAACCTAGTTGCTTCTCATTTGGCTAATTATTGGGCTTTAATATCAATAGAAGAAAGAGTATGGTTTACTTGAAGGGAATGTTTTCAGCCTTTCATCTGTTGGGTTAGTCTGTTCAAGTCAGGGACTAGAGTTTGAAAGAAACACCTAAAAACTGAAATGCTATGCTCAGAGCTTGCGAGGGAGGTGACTTATCCTTCAGAAGCTGAAATGTAAGCTTGTACTACATGTGAGTGTCATATCATCATTCACATCCCATCTGGAGCAAAAAAACACAAGGAGAAATAACCATAAACCCGATATAAAGATGATGAATCTCTTAGGGTTCTGACAAAAGCAAATGTGGAAATATTTTATAAGGAAAGTTTTCACAATAGCCCTAGAGTACTTAAACTTATTATTAGAATATCAAAAGGCACAAAAGACAATTAGTCATCACAAAAGGGGTCATTAGGTATACCTCCAAGGAAAAGACTATACAATGAAAATGTTGAAGTATTTATGAAATAAATGGAGTAAAGGGGATAAAGGAGGGCAATGGGGTGAATAATTCAAAGCACATTATATGTAGGTCTGAAAATGTCACAATGAATTTCATTTAAAACGAAATAAATGAAGAAGCATGAATTACTAGTAGAATGAGTTGCTAGTAATGAAACACATTTTATAAAATGATAACTATATCTTAACTCAGCTGATAGGCAAGACAGATTAGTCACAGCAAGTGAAAGAATCAGTGAACTGGAAGATATCCATGAGGAGATCACTTTGAATGTAACATAGGAAGGTAAAGAAATAGAACAAGAAATAGGCAAGAGAGATTTTCATTTAAAGCACTCCAAATATTTATCTACTGGGGAATTTCACAAGGAAATACCAAGGTAAAACAATGAAAAAGGTAAAAATCTAAGATATTGGCCAAACATTTTACAGAATTGAAATAGACAGTCCTCAGAGTTAAACATTTTTACACTGCCCGACTTGACTATATTTCTGAAAGTTCATGCATGTTATCTATGTCCATATTTTTGTGCAAACATACATAATTTAGGGAGAGAATCCAGGATTGGAATTTTTTGATCATTTATTTTAGTATTTGATTTTGATACAGAATCTTATTGTGTGGCCCAGACTGGTCTGAAACTTTTGATTCACCTCCAAAGCAGTTTGACTACAGGCATGCATTACCACACCCTGATAAGCATATTCTTAATTATATACACAAAGGACAATGCATTTTTCAGAGTATCTGCCACATTTAAGAAAACCATCAGCACCACGTGAAAGTCCCAAGTTCTGTGTGTCCACCAACAGTTGGTATTTTCAGTATTTTTTTAAATTTTATTTGTTCTGAAGTATGTAGTATAACCTATCATGGCATAAAGTTTTCTCCTCCTAATGAAGGATTTGCAATAGCCTTTGTGTGACAGTTTTATTTAAGACACACAAGTTTAATAAGGGCCAAAATACACACAGATCACTATACCAGAGAGAGCTCCTCCTCCGAAGAAGCAGGCAGGTCGGTGATCTGCGCAGAGATAGAGCTTTCCATGTGGGCCTATCATTTTATACCCCTTGAGACCTGGTGGTCCAGCCCCATTAATTAATCAACAACTAATTAGGGGGCGGAATAATTAGCTAATGGCGGGGCATGGCTATAAGCAGAAATGGCCAAGACCACACCCCTTCACCTTTGCCGAACTTAATTCACGTAATATGAAACTTGCCCTCTCAGTGTATATAATTTAGTGGTTTAGGGTGAGAGTATAAAAACAAAGTTTTGTAGCTATCATCACTAATTTCAAGATGTCTTCATGACACTAATAAACTCTATTCCCATTTTTCTCTCACCTGAGCCCATGGCAATTACTAATTGACTTTTGTCATCGTATTTTCCAAGTGTGGGTGTTCTAACATAGTGAAGTGCTTGCCATGCAAACACGAGTACCTTCTTTAGACCTCTAACTGCCTGCAGCAATGTCTTACAATTTTAGGACATAAAGTTTTCATTTCTTTCATTACATTTTTTACTAAGCATTTCATTCTTTCTAATGACTTTTTCTAACAGGGTTGTTAAACTTTATTTTTGCATTGCTTATTGCAGAAATAGTTTCATTTTCATCATTTCAATTTTGTGTTTTTGCCTTGTATCTCACAACATCACTGAACTCATTTATCCATCATAATAGATCTCTGTATATGGGCTTATGTGGCTTCTTTATTTTCTATATATATATGTCACATGCAGGTTTCATTTCTTCCCTTTCAGCCTACATGCCTTTCATTTCTTTGCCTTGCTTGCTCTTACTAGAAACCACAGTGTAATATTGAATAGAAACGGTGGAATGTATACCCTTGTTTTTCTCCCATTACAGTCTTGTACAATTAATTCTGATGCTATCTACAGTGGTTCATTTTGGTTTTTTGGATGTCCTTCACACCCAAACTTGTGTGTGTGTGTGTGTGTGTGTGTGTGTGTGTGTGCATGTGTGTGTGCACATGTGAGCACATGTGCACATGGTCTTATGTGAGGGATATTGTACTTTTAATTTAACATTCCTAAAGTTACCCCTAATATATGGGAAGGTAATTAAATCTTTGTGAGTACTTTACATGCTATAATGATATTATCATTGTGTATTAGATATGAGAAATGTGTGGTTTTTGTTTTTTATTTATTTGACTTAACACAATCATGCCACATTGAAAGTTAAGACAGGTTTGTTTCTTCTATGCCAATTTGTGTATATTTCATTGTTTTTTGTCTTGTTTCATTAGCTAGGTCTCTCAAAATTATCTTGAATGGGAACAGTGACAGAGGACACACTAGGTTCTCTTATTAAATATAAGGGTACCTGTTCATTTTTCATAGCTGTTATTTATCTAATTGAGGATATTTCCCTGTATTCCTAGTTTGCTAAAAATTTCTTTTTGAAATTACAAATGAGTCTTGGATTTTGTCAACCATGTTTTTATTATTATTGATTTGATCATGTGACTGTTCTTTAGTCATACAATAAATAACACTAATTGGATTTTTGAATGTTGAATCAGAATTGCATACCTCTAACAAGTACTACTCGGTCACAGTGAATAATTTCTTCTACTCATCCCACATTTAACTTGCCAATATTTGGTTGAGAGTTTTGACATCCATGTTTATAAGGTTCATATTCTTCTAATGCCTTTGGTTTAAATTTGTGATGCTTCATTTAAATCAACTTGATTATACTAAGAAGGCCTGGGGTATAAGTGAATCATACTTTTGGATCTATGTGTAAGAGTGTTTCCCGAGCAGATTAACAGAAATGGGAAGACCCATCCTGAATGTGGGAGGCACCAAATCATAGCCTGGGGTTCCAGATTGAATGCAGGGTGGAGGGCTGAGGAAGATGTCGAGTGACAATATTACTCTCTCTGTTTCCTGTAAGCCACTTAACATTCTTACCACAACAGATATAAGCTACCCCTACTCATGCGTTCCTCATTATAGACAGAACTCAGACCTTGACCCCAAACAAATCCTTCTCTTAAGGTGCTTCTTGTTGGCCTTTTTGACACAGAAATAAGAAAACTAACTAGCATAGAAAATGGGTACTAAGAAGTGGGGTCACTGCAGTGATAACTGACCTTGTGGTTAATAGGCCTTTGGAAATGGTTTACAGGTTTGCTTAGAGCTTCAGGCTAGAGAGGCTCTTGAAGGCTGCAGTGGATCTTAGGGGACCATTCTGGTATGCATTTGGAAGACCAGAATGTTAAAAGAAATGTGAACTTTGGGAGCCATCTTTATGAACTTTCAGAGGAGAACAAAAGCCAGTAATATGATGTTGTGACATGAATGTGGCTACATTCTGCCTGTTCCCTAAAATCTTAGATGAAGCTAAATTAAAAAATAATGGACACTTATTGGCAAATAAAATTTCAAGTCAGCACCATATGTGTGTAACTGGGTAGATACAACACACACATCTACTTACCCCATCTTAAGGAAGCAGGGGGAGGGCGGTGGGGTAGGGGGGGAGCGGGAGGGCCGGGAACAAGGGGAGTAAATGTAAATTTTTCTTGTAATAAAAAAAAAGAAATAAGAAAAATAAGCCAGGTAAACATGGAAAATTCACAGAATGTCTGGATTATGTATTTTATTGTGTTTTCTTTAAATTTTTTGATTGTGAAGGAGCTAAGTAGAGAAAGAACAATTTTAAAATAGAAGAAAGCTATCAAGTCTTTGTGAACAGACAGGTAAGAAGATACCCAAACTGCTGAAGAAGTCAAGAAGGATGTGCTTCACAGTAGCATTAACTTTATGTACTGACCACTAGTGTGGGTCTTTGTCACGATGAAGAATGGAGACGAGGGTAAGTGAGGATGTCTGGAATTCTCTTGGGCAAGAATAAGAGGTTTGATGAGTGATTCTCTTGATTCAGTTTCCTCAATTATAAAAGAGTGCTGGTGTGAAGGAGCTGGATGACTCTATCTTTAGGGTCTTCCAAGATCTCCTGGTCTGTGATTGTGTTCTTTGAGATGTGTGTCCAGTTGCTCTAGACATCATTTGTAGTGCAATCTGTGCACAGTATATTTATATTTTCAACATTGTATTTTCTGCTAAAATAATTATGAAGGGCGTGGTTTCTACTATGCTTGTGAAAATGGAAATGTATTTTCCTATACATTTTTTTTCTCTGCTCTTCCTCTTATGACATGAAAAGTTGTTAGCTGTACATTTCTAAGTGTAAGAAGCCAGATGGAAAAGGCCTCACATTATGAACAGGCATGAAAACAAACTATGTTTTGATTATGTGATGTGTGGTTTTATGGGGATCAGAATAAAATGGCTAGAATTTCAAAAAATGGAAATGTGGAATTTAAAGATGTATCCATGGAACTTCAATGTCATAATAATATATGGTTTTCTTCATTCATCTAAAAATACTATTTCGGGATGGAGAACACCAAGAAGATAGCAGAGAAAGATGGGGCAGTCAGGGAGGAGATAAGCAACAAATAAGAATAGACCATAATGACATACATGTTTGAAAATATCATAATGAAAGCCATTACTTACATGCCAACTCAAAACAACGAGACGACTCAGAGAGTGAAAACATTTACCACACAAGTGTGATAACCTGAGCTCAGTTCTCAGACCTCATGCTGGAAGGAGGGGGCTTATTTTTACTAACTTACATTGTATAAATATTTTTAGAAATTTTTTCCTTTTCTCTTTGTAATTATAATCTCATCATTTCCTCTTTCCCTCTCCTCCATCCAAACCCTCTTTTCTGTCTTTAAAATTTATAGCATCTTTTTCATGAATTGTTACATACACACACATACATACATACATACACATGCATATTCCTAATATAACCATTTTAGTCTGTATAATGTTATCTGTATGCATGTTTTCAAGACTGACCATTTAGTATTGAATAACTGATTGGTGTGTTCTTCCCTGGGTGAGATTATCTCCCAGTAGGGGCATTAATCTTACAAAACAACATTGCTTTGGTGCCTATTGTTCTTTGTTGAAGCCCCGTAGTCTTTCATCCACTTTGACATTCCTATTGTTGTTTTGGGCAGTTATGTTGGTAAGACTTTATGGGTATAACTTCTGACATAAGTTAGCAAACACAGTCTCACAGAAAATTCTCTGGGCCCTGTGAATTACATGGTGTCTTCAGCAATAGTGACTTACATCTCACCTCTTGAGTGTGGGCAACCAAGAGCAATAGCAATAGCCTGTAACATTTGGAAATCTTTTGGACAATCCTGACTAACAACTCAAATGAGTATTTCTCATACCTGGTGTTGGGGATTTTTGTTAGATGGTTTGGGAATTTTGGAAGGAGCATTGTCAGCGCAGATGACAAAATGTCATTAAACTACATATGCACATTTATACACACTTATATGCACTATATGGTATTTCTAGATGAATAGTTCATAGCATGATTTCTTATGACTTTTTTCAGACATCTTTGCTGCTTATATTACAATGAAGGCAAGTTGATTTTTAAAAGTTTTTATTTGACCTCCTCACGACTGTGGTCATAAGCACCCAGACACCCCCACAGAACTCTACATCATCATCATAATGATATTTAAAGTGGTACTAAAATGATGTTCTACACTAAATCATAATTGTAATTATTAGTACATAATTGTTGAAAAGTAAAATATATACTAAGAATTCATTAACATTAAGTAACTTTATCAGGAGTAGGGGCATTAAAGCTTTAATCATTTACTATATCTCCACAACTATGCAGTGTGGGGAACCCAGCATCTATTGCTTTATAATATTCTTCTTTCTGTATTGATGAGCACTAACAAAATGTGTTCAGGTAAGAAAGTACATGGAAATAAAGCTTGCTTGTCAGTGTCACTCGAGTCTTTGAACTTTCTGAATAATTTGCCAAAACTTACACAGAGATTTATCAAAATTACGTTAATGTTGTTATAAGCAAGGAATGGAGAACCACCTGGCTTGACTTGGAAAGTGAATTGTTATTCATTTTATAAAGAAATTTTCTCTTATTCAATTATTGGGAATAATATAGAAACCTTTATGATATTATTAACAATTCCAGTGGTCTTTCACTTAGAAAACTTGGTTAGCCAGGCATCTTTTTAAAAAATGAAGGAAATCTAATCCAACTTCTGCAGCACAGAATGCTATAGAACTTTCATTCTTATCATGTACTTTGAATATATTTTCAGGCAAACCGTGGAACTATAAATCTGGTTTATTAAATATATATGACACCTACTGTATAATCTAATTGGCAGATCCAGTCCTCCCTTCAATATCATTTATCCATGTCACTCTTGCTTTCTGGCAACATTGTTTGATTTTACCAATTCAACCAAACATGCTAATAAGCATTTCAAGGACTCTTGTAAATGCCACTGGAGAAAAAATTATGGAAACCATCATGTAGGATAGATAATAAAATCAGTCAAGTTAAGATTAAAATGATGCAGCACTGATGTAATTTATCCACTTTATAATGTTTTAAAAATAAGGTCATAAATCAATGTGCACTTTCTCTTTAGTGAATTCATAATAGAGCGATGTGGTGTGTTTGCAAGAAGACAGTTATAAAGTAAATTCAGCAAGTGCAGATGCAGACACATATCAAACATTGTTTTTCTATTTGGAAGAATAATTAAATGAGTGAAATATAAAGATGAAAAATAACTCCATTAATTTTATGATACAGAATGGTCAAACTTTCCTTATAGAATCCATAAGTAGTTTTCAGATACTCAGTGCCTACTAGAAACCCAGCCGTCTGGAAGCTCATTTTCTCTTTCACTACTAGGTGGTGGAAAATACTAACTATCCAACCATGTGGGGTTTCACCAGTTAATGCTTCACCTTCTTTGGGTAGGGGTGATAGAGACCCATGACTGGTGCACCATGAATGGAACAGACTCAGAGATGGATACAGGGACCTCAGTGCCTAACAGGAAGTGATATTCCACAGTGTGTATAATAGGTGAGAATGACTTAGAGCAGGACATTGGGTCTTCCCGACTAGAAGCAGAGGGGCCTTTGGTGGGGGGTAGGGGCAGAAGGTTCCTCTTCTCTAAAACCTAGCAGCTTAGTTCTCACACTTTTTGTTCTTATTATTCACTGGATATTTTCTTTCCAATTATCTACTGCATATTATCTTTCCATAAAAATGACTTTAATTTTCCTGCCCTCATCTGACCCTGTTCACATTGGATTTTCCTGAGTCTAGTCTGGGTTTTTCTACCTACCTTTCAGCTCCAATAGCTGGCTACCTTCCCATGAGCTTGGCCTAGGGCCCAGAATCCTGTCTTCCTCTCTCCCAACCCAATATTCTAGGCATGGCTTAACCTCAGTTAGCAGGTGATCTCCCAAGGGATTCAGTCTCGGAGGCCTCTCCACCACTGGGCACCATTCTCCAGAGACACACATGTCTCTTGTCTCCTAGGATCTTCCCAGCTGTAGATTGATTCTGTTTTGTTCCCCTTGCTAATACAAGCAGGTTCTCGCCCAGGGTTTCCTGTTGAGGTGGGAATTAGGCTAAGAAGAAGAAGCTATCATCCTACTTCCTGTCTTTTAAGCTACAGCAGATTTCTTCCAAATCCTTCAGTGCATTCAAAAGTATAAAAGTCTCTGAAACACAGCTAGCCATCTCAGAAGGCATTTCTAGCTACTCTTGGCCCTCAGTGTGCTGGAAATGCTGATGTTCTCAGTCAGATCACAGTCCCTGCCCCTGACCACCAGGGATGATGGCCTGCATCTTGGGGGCTCTGCTGACTCTTAGTTACTAGAGCTTCCTGGATACTCATTCTTCTAGTGATCTGCTCCACACAGGGTGGCCCAGCTAATCCAACACATTAGTTTTGTAATGGCTTCCACTCCCATAAGTCATAGACCCAATACTTAGGGTAACCCATTTAAATCTTTTGTCACCCAAAAGCTATAAACTCAGTAGCAAAACTCTCTTGTTATCCTGTTCCCCTGAAAGAATCATTTGTCCCTTACATGTAACCATCTCTCTATCAGGGGCATTAGATGAATTCCACAACATCCCATATTAAAGACTTTGGAACTTAGTGGGATAGAGAAAATCTTAGAAAAATTGACCTAGCAGGGACTCAAAGGAGTTCCTTGACCTCTGTTGGCCTGTGGAGAGATGTGAGATGCAGTGGCTTCCTTCCACAGCAAGGGAGGGGCCACATATTTCCAAGATCCCAGAGACTAGACCATTTGTGGGTCCAACAAGTCTCCCTGAAGAGTGGGTGCCTCAAATTCAAATTACCCTTCTCCAAGAAATGTAGGCAAGATCTGCTTCCTATGGAGGCTCTGTAAAATGACCAGTAGTAGGGAGAGATTCTAGTGTAGATGGGCTGTGTGACCACAGGCAACTGTGGGCTCAGGCGTTATCTTTCCAGGCTAACTGGGGGCATTTATGACTTTTCTCTTTTCCACAAAACTGGCTGCTTATACCTGCCATGAAACTCTGCATGTGAACAGAGGGCAAAGCTTGACAGTTGGAGGTACAGTCATAAACCAGTCACCTTGTGGAGCAGTAGCCTCTGATCAAGTATGTAGAAGAGGCAGCCTTGACCATCCACTCTTCCTCCTTTGTCTGCTTTGCTCTCATAGTGACAATGAATGCTTTCACAGCAGCCTGGGGAGGAGGAGGAAGAATTGTTACAGATAAATTTAATAGTTTGTAACTCCCAGGATTCCTCTCTACATCTAATCAGAACATCCAACAGGGGGCAGATTCTTACTCTCCTGCCTTCAATGGGACATGAAAGTCGGAAAAACAGGAAGCCCTAAGGTTCTGGGTACTCTCTGGGGTACCTTCCTTCTGGGTGCTCTGGGGCTTCTACATTCCCAGCAATGCTACAAGGAAAGAGTGGAGATTTGGAGGTATTGCTTTTGTCAGGTGGTTATGGGTTGGTGAGCAAAACCACTCTGAGCATAGGATGCACAGATTGAACACCAGATGAGGATTTATCCATTCTCATTCATCCTCTATCCATCCACAGGGAGGAGACCCTGAGTCTCTGATCACACCTCCCTGCTCTAAAGCCACTGATTCAGCTGGAATCCTAAAATGATGAGGTCTCAGTTTCCACTTAGAATGCCCAGCACTCATCCTGGAAGTGACTATAACCTTGGAGCAGTTGCTGGAGATGGCTGCTTACAGATCTAGTAATGCCTTTCTTAGGGAACACAGACCTGAATAAACAGCCACAGGGGAGGGGGTGTTGATATAGACAGAAGTTAGCTCACTGTAGGCAGTAAGGGAAAAGGGGACCACAATGAAAACTGCAAGTTATCTACACATGCTTCAGTGGAAATGGCTATTAAGGCAAAAAGGGAATATAAGGGTTAACTGTAGAGCTGCCTGCAAGTTGGTCAGGGAGCTCCAGGGATGCAGCTTTCATGAATCCTTACCCATACTGAGAATGGTCTTTACAGTGATGCATCTGTCTTTGAACAGTCATGCTCCTGTAAGTAACACAAATCAACTTATTAGTCCTATCAAGATGGACATGGGTGGAATCACTTCTTTGGTCTGTTGTTGATGCCCCGTCTGGGATAAATAGTCACTTGTTCATGTCTTCCCAGGAAAAGTAACATGGCAACAGGCTTTCAACAAATATCGGTTGAAAGAATGAATGAGTGGACTTAACTGAGAAAACAAACTTGCTCTGCGAGGATGAAGCCTACTGTTATCATCTACTGCTGATGCACAGGGGCTTCTTTCCTATTCTTTTATTCTTACTTTTCTTGTTCTCTTCTCCGTTTCCTTCATCACTCCTCCTTTTCTTATGCTTATTTACCACATAGCACACCAGGCCCTGATTGGCCTGTTTTTCTCAAATATGATCATTATATAAAGTCTACAAACCAGAGACCATTTAGGCAAAATTTGATTTATAAGCATGTTTTTCTAGGTGCTCATATTTACCCTCATAGTATTTGGCATTATAGAAAACAAGCCATCCATTTTTGACAATATATAAAGATTTCATATATGAATCTAAATGTCTGTCTCTTGAAATAGTCATATTTTGTCAACATTAGCAGTAGCTAAGTGTTAGCTGTTGTGGAATATTACTTTACGTAAAGACGTGCTACACTTGTTTGTGCTGCCTTTGTTTAACTATGTAAAGATGTGGTACATTTATTTATGCTGCATTTGTGTATGTAAAGATGTGTTAAATTTATTTCTTCTTTCCTGCCTAAGGCACCTACCTGATTGGTCTAATTAAAAGCTGAATGGCTAATAACTTCACAGTAGAGGGATAGGTGGGTCTGGGTGGTAAAGAGAATAAGTAGTAGGAAGAATTTAGGCTCAAAAAGAAGAAAGAACAAGGGAGAGAAAAATGGAGATGTCAGGGGCCAGCCAGCCATAGAGGAAGCAGGGAAGAGAGGACATACAGAAAAGAAGATAAAAAGCCCCTGAGGCAAAGTGTAGCTGAAGAGAAACAGATTAATATAAGTTATAAGAGCTATCAGGGCAAGCCTAAACTATGGCCAAACATTCATAACTAATAATAAATCTCAGTGTCATGATTTGGGGACTGACAGTCTGAGAAAAGTCTTCTATAGCTAGCTGCTACTTTAAATGGGACACCATTCCCTGCTGCCATAGTTAAACTGTGGTCCTGATGCTGACACCAAGGATGCTGACACTAAGATGTGCAGCCTCATGGCTTCTCCCATATCCAGCTCCACTCTGATCCATGTGCCTAATCTCTACAGCATTTGAGTTTACAACCCTTGATTCTAGAAGTAATGGAGAGATGTGAATATTTTAGTCTGCCATTTCAGGCCTTTGCCAGAGAAGTCTTTCTATCTGGGGTACTCATCTTTTTCTTTATATAGTCACTGCTTGGGCACTACCTTTTACCCGACCATAATTTAGTGTTCTAATGTTGGAGCGAGCATTCTCCTGAGTCCTCTCAGCTGTTGGGAAGCTGAGAAGGTCATTCTGTGTTATCATTTCTTGTTTTCTCTCCCAGTAGGCTAGAGTAATTTTAAGTTAAGAATGTGCTATGCTCACTTTAAGTCTAGCAGGGAACAAACTACCGCAGGTGAACTGTTTATGAACATTCTTCATTCTAAATGGTTTCTGTGTTTTGAAGAATGCTTTTTAAAAAGTAATAAAATAGTATGCATAAGAAACTGTGTGTGGTCCACAAAGCTGAAAATGCTCAATATCTATCTAGATCTTTACAGATAAGCGATCACAGATCTGTGCTCTACCATCAGGCACAGAAAAAGAATTGAATGTGAAAGGCATAAATATACATTGCCTTGGGCTACATTCTGTTCAATACAACTGTTCTGCAGAGTCCAAATTCAGTAGACTTACACAGCTTAGCAGTCTGTAATTATTTAACCTAATCTTACACCATTCCACTGAGGATGCCCCACAGCACCACCCCCATAATGCTTCAGTGCTATTTTATTACTTTTCTCTGTTTTCAGACAGTCAGAACTTCCCATTTGGTTCTAGGCACAGGACCATTGCACATTTCACAGGGCCGTGCACTTTCCTTTCCCTCTGCTGGGAGCACTTTTTCTTGATTCTTGGACAGCCAGTTTCTTCAATGTTCGGGAGGCCTTTGTCCCCCATCACATCACATCACTCCTGTTTTTTCATCCTCATAGAATAGTTAAGTTTGAAACTTTCTTATTCCTTGCTTACTTCTGAATGATCTTTCTTTCCACAGAGAATGCAAACTTTTTGAAGGCAGGCACGACATGTCTTTCACTGAAGGTATTTATCAGCTGTAGAAGTTCCTTGGTAGAGTTTTTGGGATCGCTTATGTACACTATCATATTGTCTGCAAATAACAAAAGTTTGACTTCTTCCTTTCCAATTCGAATCCCCTTGATCTCCTTATGTTGTCTTATAGCTATTGCTAGAACTTCAAGCACTATATCAAACAGATATGGAGAGAGTGGACAGCCTTGTCTCATTCCTGATTTTAGTGGAATCGCTTTGAGTTAAACCAAAAATTTCAGTCTTGTACTGAGAATCTTTTCTCTTCCCATAAGGGCATAAAAAGAGACCTCCATGTCTGTCATATGGACTCTCTGATTCCTCTACAAAAAGTCTCCACTATGTCATCTGTCTCTGATGCTAGGGCTTTTGTCTTTGTTTGCCCATGGCGTTAACAACTTTGCTATTAAACTTACTATACTCCAGTAATTTGTCTCAGCTTCTATTTGAACTATGCCCTCCTAAACAAAACAAAGCAAAAACTAATAAAGGCAGCCTTTCACCCGTGACTCAAGGGAAAAGAAATCTTTAAGTGATCAAAGTCGATTGTGATAAAAATGGACTGTTTGAGGTGTGAGATGTCACTGGACAAAAGACAGGTTTGAGAATAAGCCACCACAGGCTGATGTGAGAACAAAGGTGTTCCACTTAGCCTAAAATCCTGGAAACCCAGATCACAGAGTATCAGCAATGAGCCACGCGAGTGTGGGTGGGCGGGTGGGTAGGAGAGAGGTGGTGTGCTTGAATGAATGAGCTGTTCTGGCTGGTCTGTTATCCTCAGAAACAACAAAACCACCAGCAGACAAGCAATTTTAAGAGAGACAAACAAGAGCCAGACTGTTTCTTGTGAGCAAGGGTGTGACACACTTGAAGGCCTCTCAAGGAGAGGGTGTGGGCCCTTTTGACTATTGACTCAGCTCGTTCAAAGGCAGTCTGATCTAAACTCTGAGCTCATTTAGTTGAGATGTAAAGGAGATTTGACTCTTCACAATTGAGAACTCTGTTATCCTAATGCTTTCTAAGAACAAAACTCTGAGAAAAACAATTTTTCCAACATAAAATATATCTGAAGATGGATTAGAATATACAGAATCTGATTCCAAGGAATACCATGGAAGATTTACATTAACTAACTGCTTCTGGGATGTTTAGTGACACAGTAGATTTTAGAAAATACATTATTTCCCCCGCCCTTTTAATTCATTTTTGCCATGACTTCTGTCTTATATAAGCTTTGATACATCAGTGCTTGTTCTACTGAGTGCTTAGCTAAAAGTTTGCACACTCAGCATGGAACCTGGAGACAGAAACATTAACCTTTCTTGATGTGGTCATGGGATTTGATATAATGATTATTTTGCCCTCAGATACCCAAATGTCAAGCAACATTTTGTGAATTGAAATTGAACAAGAATCATTTGGCAGCTATAAGCATATGTTTCATGCAGGGCAAGCACCCAAGTGGTACCCTATGCTATCATTATAGACAAGGTGTTGGAGGTCATGTCCTAAGAGCAGCTGACACCAGTGTTACCAAGACCATTCCTTGTCAGACATGACTTAAAAACTAAACATCAGTTGGTGCTCAGTGAGAATCAATCTGTTTCCTCTTAGGTTACCAGAATCATTCATTCTTTCTGTTTTTATATGGTTCAATATGTCAAAAATTCTGTGTTTACTAAAAGTTATGTAGAGATAGAAGAAAGAGGAACCATGCAAGTTCAAGACTGGTTTGATCTCTAGAGGGTGTTTCAGGCTAGCCTGGGATACAGAGTTAGAGTGTATATTGATTAGTCCAAAGGACAAAATTCATAAACTAGGAAAAATTAATTACAAGTGAAAAGATGAGCTATCAGATAATATGAGCAGCATAATTTCAAAACCAAAAAATTGACAGAGAAGCAAACAGACTGATAGTCAGATGTAATTTCTGGGTTGTCAAATGTATAGCACATACATTTAAAAATGAGTGAATATGAAAATAGATTACTCTGAACAAAGTGTGTAAAACAGAGTGGTGCCATACCAATGTCACTTTGAGTTTTGAAAATGTATTATATTTGCTGAAAGGTTACCAATAAAGGAAGCCAAATGGTGGTCCAAGTATCCTTTCTGTACTATTGGTGCTTGCTGAAGGCAAGTACAGAACAAGTACTAAAGAAAGTAGTTATAAATACCAGCTAAGGTCAAGTGTGACTAGTTGCAAAATCAGGGACTATAACTGATATGAGTGTTTCTGTCCTACTTTGTTAAGAACGTGTTTGTGCATATATACACATACATTAAGCAATGTTTATGCTTTCTCTCCTCTATTTCTTTTATCATGTAATAGAACACCAATTGAGATAATATTACTAGCTATCGTATTTAAGCTATGAGACAGTAAAAGAATGTCCTCCAAGGGACATTGCTACGTATTCCAAATTATAAAACATGTTTGAGGTTGTATCTGGGATAGTTATATCATGTCAGGTAGGATTATGGCCTTGGCTCTTGTTTTCATTTGGAAGTTCAGGATGACACAAGTAGATGCAGCTATGTGTCAAGTTCACAAAGGTTGGATTTGTGAAGGCTGATCTTGGATTTTAATTTAACTGCATCTGGAATCAACTCAAATATAAGCAACTGGGCATGGTTGTGAAGGATTTTCTTGATTGGAGCATAAGAAGTGAGAATGGTCACCCTAAACCTGGGTCACACCTTCTGACAGTAACCTACATAAAAAAGGACATAGAAGAAGGAAGCTTTTTCTTTTCACCTGTTCACCCTCACTTTCACTGAAAAGTTCATCTGTTCTATTGATGAGGCATTCCTCTGTGGGTCTTATAACATGCCTCTTTGGAATTCCAACATAGATGGAGATTGGCAGCTCTCTAGGACCATTGGACGCTAGCACTGACTCAATCTGCTGAGATATCTAGCTTGTGGAATGAGCAACTGCTGGATCTTTTGCCTTTCCATCAAGAGACATCCAGAGTTGCGCTACTCATACCACAGCTTATAAGTCACTCTAATAAATCTTTCTGTTATGTTCCTTTAGAGTACTATAAGGTAACCCCAAAAGAGAACAAACAGACATGCTTAAAGTTGAATAGAAAGTTTTTATTTCTATCTGGCACCTGCATGGAAAACTGGCCCAAATCATACAGCATCGAGCCTCTCCATTCTTTGCCTTTTATTTACAAACACTACATTCTGGTTAGGCGCTCTTTGGTTAGCAAGAGCAATTAGTGAGATGCACAGACCACAAAAAGCAAGGTTAGTACATTTAGGGACTTTTCTGAATCCTGGAGCAATGATCTACGTCATTAAGGGATTAGGTCTTTGTTTCCTTTTGGTAGGTGTTGAAGCCTATTGCTTGGTTTTGAGGTGCCTCTAACATGACATCAGTTATGTTAAGGTCTTGGTGCCTGTTTCAATAGAACCATGGTGAATACAGACTGTGGTACCTGGAATGGCTCTAGAGAAACAGAACTGTGAGGATGATTTTGTTAAGGTACTACAATAGGCTTTGCAGTTCATTGACAGATACAGATACCAAAGACTCTCCAGGTAGCATGGAAAGAACAGAAAGTGGGGCTTTTTACTTTCCTTCTTTCCTTCCTTCCTTCTTCCTTCCTTCCTTCCTTCCTTTCTCTCTTTCTTTCTCTCTTTCTTTCTCTCTCTCTCTCTCTCTCTTTCTTTCTTTCTTTCTTTCTTTCTTTCTTTCTTTCTTTCTTTCTTTCTGTGCATCCTACTTTTGCTGCTTCCTTTGTGTCTGGTTAGTTGGTGGCTGCCTACCTGGCTGCACCAAGCATTTCCCTCACTTTCTGCCTTGTTCTCTTCTCCTTACTCTCAAGCCTAGATTCCTCTTCCTACTTATTCTCTTTGCCCACCAGGCCTACCTGTCCCTTTATAGTCTAACTATTGGTCATTTAGCTTTTTATAGACCAATCAGATGCCTTAGGCAGGCAAGGTTAAATAGCAACACATCTTTACATAGTTAAACAAATGCAACATAAACAAATGTAACACACCTTTACATAGTTAAAATAATATTCCACAATAGATCTCTACGAGTTTGAGGCTGACCTGGTTTACATAGGTTTACATAGTGAGTTCCAGGACAGCTAGGGCTATGTAGAGAGAACCTGTTTCAGAGAGAGAGAGAGAGAGAGAGAGAGAGAGAGAGAGAGAGAGAGAGAGATTTGCTAAATCAAGACCTAACCTTGAGGTAAGGACACTGATCGGTAGGGAACAAGATCGTATAATGGGATTTAGACCAGGGGTTTATCTCAGCTAGGAAGTAGTCTTAATCTTACTCTTAGTAGAATATGCATCTCAACCCACCACTTCCTGCTATAATGCCCTCTCTGCCTTGTGGTTGTTTCTCCAGACGTGAGCTCTCAGCTACTGCTCCAGTTTCAATGCTGCCTTCCTGCTGCTGTGCTCTCCACTATGATGATTATGAGCTCGAAACCTCCGAAACTGTAAGTCCCAAGTAAACTCTTTAAGTTTCTTTAGTTATGGTGTCTTATCACAGCAAACGAAAAGTAAGAGTAGTGGAGGAAGTTAGAGGTGGTACAAGAACCCTTTCTGGATTGTTTTTGACTTTTTGTTAGACTACAAGTATTTCAATATTAGAAAGTTAAAAACCTACCATTCCATCCAAATTTGCATGTGATTATTATATACCAGATATTAAACCAGCCCTAGGTTAGAAAGATGAGTCAGACATGATGATGATTGTTCTTAGGAACTCCATAAATTAACATGTATATAAACAATGAAATTGTACAGCTGGGAACATTCCACCCAACAACAACCTGCATGAAAATTAAGGTCTGTCTTCTGGCCTTTGTTTTTCTGTAGGAGGAAGGCCGCTTGTTTGTTCCGGCTGCCCAGAACCAAAATAACTACACAGAAACTATATTAATTAAATCACTGCTTGGCCCATTATCTCTAGCTGCTTATTGGCTAACTCTTACATCTTAATTTAACCCGTTTCTATTAATCTGTATATTACCGTGAGGTTGTAGCCTACCAGCAAAGTTCCAGCATGTCTATCTCCAATGGTGGATCCATGATGTCCCTCCCTGACTCTGTCTTCTTCTTCCCAGCATTCAGTCCAGTCCTCCCTGCCTACCTAAGTTGTGTCCTATCAATAGCCCATGGCAGTTTCTTTATTCATTAATGGTAATCACAGCACACAGAGGGGACTCCCACATCATTCTTCTATCAAGTAGGGCATGAATTGTCTTACTCTGCCTTCTAAATCTCCTGCACATCTTGCTTCCATTCCAATGTTCAACATGGGAGGATGCTCAACACAGAGATGACTGAATGCTTCTTACATTCTCTTGATATCTGACAATGTTGTGGATAATTAAAACACAATTTCTCTATAATTAAAATACAAAGTCTCTCCAAGTCTCTATTGAGCTCTGTTTGTAACTCCTATGGTGCTTCAAAAAAATCCATATTTATGTCCCAAGAGATGATGCCATGGGTTGGAAAGACATTGAGGAGTATGTATTTGTAACATTTTACCTTCGTGATTCCAACATAAGAACAGACCCTGGAAAGACATTGACAAGAAGTGCTGGCAGCCAAACTGCACGAGTGCTAGAGTTCCACTGAAGTTTCACAACTGAGAGAGGCAGAAGGATAGGACAGAGCGATAGAAGTTGAGGTTAGACATTTGAGAGGGGTTGACTGAGAAGATAGGCATATGGGAAAAGGCTACAGAGTTTGGTATTGGTTCTGAAAGAGAGATAGACAGTGATGTGTTCCTGCCAGAGTTGAGGACGTAACACTGACTGCAAAATTATAAAGGGCTAGACTAGTGGGATGAGGCCAGTGGGGCTAGAGACCAATAGACAACCTGTACCCTTGAACATGTCTGTTTATACATAAACATCCTCTGTTCCTACTTTGTTGTGGAACAGGGGTCCAGCAGGATGGAAGTGGCTGTTTTACTCCACAGGGCATTGACTGTGGTCTACCTGGTGGCCAAACTGGGTTGGAAGGTCTAAGAAGGATTCATTCTGCTGCCTTGTAGCACAGGGTCTCAGTTGTGTTCTTGGTATCTCCCTTACCCACCCTGAAAGATACAATGCGTTCTGGATACTGTAATTTGTTGAAGTGAGGACATAATAGAGTAGGTTAAGTCTCCAATCCAGTGTGATTGGTGTTCTTCTAGGAAAACAGTTCTGTAAAGATAGGTACACATAGGGGCAACGTGACAACAGAGCAGAGACAGCATTTTCATAGATACAAGCTGAAGACTTTTTGAAAACTGCCAGAAACTATAGGATGTAAGACTGAAGTAAGATGGAATTCTCCTACAGTTTTCAGAGAGAACATGGTTCCACCCACACTTTCACATCAGACATCTACCCTTCAGGTCTGTAACATGGCAATTCTCTATTGCTTTAACTTGTGTTGTGTCTATTGCTTCATTAACAAAACCTGAGGAAACTAGGATTGTACTCCTTATCCTACTCACCAGCAGGTCTTTTTGGTTCCTTACCTTTAAAGACTGGGTACGTGTGTGTGTGTGTGTGTGTGTGTGTGTGTGTGTGTGTATAAGAGTGAATGCATTGGGCTCGAGAGATGACTCAGTGGTTAAGAGCATTGCCTGCTCTTCCAAAGGTCCTGAGTTCAATTCCCAGCAACCACATGGTGGCTCACAACCATCTGTAATGAGGTCTGGTGCCCTCTTCTGGCTTGCAGACATACACACAGAAAGAATATTGTATACACAATAAATAAATATTTAAAAAAGAGTGAATGCATTAATTAATACAAGAGCATGCATGTGGATTAGTCCTCTTCTTCAACCTTGTTTGAAACAGGACCTGTTGTTTGTTGCTACTGCTTCATGTGTCTACTGGCAGCTTCTAGAGATCTCCCTGTATCTACCATATGGCCATAGGAGCACTGTCCTTAAATATTTGTGCTGTCATGCCTGGCTGTACATAGTTTCTGGGGATTTCAACACGGGTCTTCACGTTATACAAGACCTTTATCTACTGAAACATCACCCCAATTTATTACTTCATAAAATCCATCAATATTGTTTTTCTCTAAATGTTTCACTTTTTTGAGACTCATAACTGATAACAAGATGGAGAATCAGACTCTGAATATGTCCTAATTAGCTATACCTGGATAATCTGGACTTTAACAGTACTAGTATTTGGCCCTAATTAGGAAGAAGATTTAGGAAATATTGATAGGTCATCAAGGGCAGGTGCAAAAGTCCTTTCAAACATTCAACAAAAATGACAAATTTTGGATCTTCTTGTTGAACTTTTCCAAGTGACACCATTGAGATTCAGCTAAACTGTGGAGTGCCCAAAGGACTTTTAAGCCAAGCTGTGAGATACTGAGCTGTCAATGGGCATCATGTAGAAAGTAACAACTATCAGTTGGCACAGATGTGATGGCTGTATCATTTAGATAAAATATTGATGACTTCTAAGAGACCAGCTGGTAATCACCATTCCTTTTGATTGTGAGACTGGTGATTCTACTGTGTGGGCTTTGCTGTAATTACTCAGTGAATTTCGCTTGAGGAAATGTGTATTCATTTCATGTTCAATCTTTGAGCAGAACTTCTGATGAGAGTGGTCTTATTATCAAATCTGTGGTCAAGAGGAACAGGTGCCCCTATCCTTTCCTATCTCCAAGTTCCAAACGCTTCTTCTCTTCAATTTCATAAGCAGGTGACCACATCAAGAATTAGAAGCATATAGGAAGTTGTGATTTGGTTGAAGATCTGGTAACAGAGTTCTATTTGGGCTTCATTGCATTCCGTTTTTGAGTAGTGGAATCTGGGAAGAGGAGCCAGAATAAAAGATGTATAGAATTCAGGCTGGAGAGAGGCCCAAGTGGTGGGGTGTATAAGGTCATTGCACACCCATGCCCCTCTCCCAGTACAGGCTATGTTGCATACTCTCAAAACTCCAGAAACATTTGATGGAAGCAGCACTTTCTTGTTATTCCCTGTATCAAGAAACAGATGGGCAGAACACTCTGGAACAAGGAGGCATAAAATTGAATTATCCCTGAACTCAGATATCAAAACAACTTGAAGTATCTCCTCCACCTACCGTGATGCATGATGGGCATGAAGGAGATTATTGCCAGGAATTCACTCTCATCCTAACACCAAGTGTCTTAGTGTTTTATTGCTATGAAGAGACGCCATAACCATAGCAACTCTTATCAATGAAAACATTTAATTGGGGTGGTTCACTTACAATTCAGAGTTTCAGTCCATTATCATCATGGCAGAGAACAAGGCAGACAAGGTACTGGTGAAGTAGTCCTGAGAGTCCTACATCTTACAGGCAACAGCACATGATCTGAGACACTGGGTGGTATCTTGAGCATGGGAAGCCTCAAAGCCCGCCCCCATAGTGACACAGTTCCTCAAACAAGGCCATACCCAGTCCAATAAATACATACCTCCTAATAGTGCCTCTCCCTTTGGTGGCCATTTTGTTTAAGTATCTGTTTTGTTTTTTGTTGTAATAGGCGGAAGCAACGGGCTGTGTCCCGCCCGGCTCCCGGCCACATGTCCACATGGCTATACCCGGAATACACAAATTACACACAAACTGGATTCATTTAAATTACTGCCTGGCCCATTATCATTAGCCTCTTCTTGACTAACTCTCACATCTAAAACTTACCCATTTCTGATAATATGTATCGGCACTTGACTGTGGCTTACCGGCATGAGTCTACCAGTGTCCATCTCGGGCTGGAGCATCATGGCATCTGCCACACTTCCTTTCTTCCCCAGCCTTCTGTTCTCTTTCCCCCGCCTATCTAAGTCCTTCCCTATCAAATGGCCAAGGCAGCTTCTTTATTAACCAATGAAAGCACACAAAATACAGAAGAACCCGCCTACATCATTTCCCCTTTTTCTGTTTAAACAAAAAAGAAAGGCTATCATTTTAACATAGTAAAGTTACATATAACAAAACAGTTATGAAGCAAGAATTACAGTTATAATATTTAGATCTATTTTTATCTTTTATCATAACTAAGGAAAACTATAACTATCCATTCTTCAATTCCATCAAAGACTCCAAAAGAATATAATATTACCTAAGTAAACAAGAATTAAGCAAATTCTAAAACTCTACAAGTGACAGAGACATCTGGCTGCCTGTACAGTCACCCAAAGTTCTTTTTTATCGTTGGGGCATCCATCTTCAGCCTACAGGTCCATCGCATCCAGCAGGCATTTCCATGAAGCAGGAAAATTCAAAGACAGTTCAGTCACTTTCTTTTGTGTCCTGTGGAATGTCTCGTAGACTCTTTTATGAAGCAGGAACCCTGAAGGTCCATCTCACCATTAGGCAAGTTCAGCAGTCCTCTTTCTGTGGGTTCTTTGTGTCCATTTAAGCAGTCCAGGCAAGAGCAGTTTCTTGCCCAAATGGCTAGCAAACTCCATAAGGAGCCTCTCTGATGCCCATCTTCCTCAGGATGTAGCTTGGTGATGCCAGGAGCAGACATGTCTCATTGTCATGAAAAGCCCTAAGTTATTAAAACATTAAATGCCATATTCTGTCGCCTTTGAAAGATATGAAGAATGCCTATCTAACTGATATATATGCATATCTAGAAAGTCTAACTAACATGACCACATACTTGACTACTATAGGTGATTATCCATTAACAACCTATATTTCCTATTTATACATTACATTTTTAATGAACTACACCATCACAATACCTTAATCAAGATCAGAAATATATATATATATATACATATAATAAAATTAACCTTATCAACAACCAAGATTCATGCCAATGCAAATTAATTATATCTATATCACTTCCACCTTTAAATGTAAAAAGAAAAAGAGCATTTATAAACAATATTTGGGAATATGGGCACAGTTATTTCTCTGCAAACTGCTTCCTGCTGTATGGGGGCACTGTTAATTAGGTCTTTTATGGTATAACCTGTGTGGCAGGTACATCTCAGTCGGCAGTTGAGTGAAGTAATTTTCTGAAGTTGTTCATGGTGACCTTTCAGGAGGGTGTGGTCTATCATACCAGATTGGTATAGAAGAAGTCCACAGGTTCTCATCCTCTATGAAAACAAATGAAGAACCTCTTTCCAAAAGCATTATATCCTTAGACCCAAATTGTGAAGCAATAATATCTTTATAATATCCATGTTGGTTTAGTTTGACAGTCCATATAATGAGATGTCTTTTTGTATTTAACTCCTTCACAGTCAAAAAATTTAAAGAAAACACAATAAAATACATAATCCAGACATTCTGTGAATTTTCCATGTTTATGTGGCTTATTATTATTTTTTTAACCTATAACTATCTGTACTCTGTCTCTTTAAAAACTTTACCCTTTTTTTAAGGCATTGTTTATTTTATTACTCTCTCCATATATATATATATTTTTTTTCCAAGCCTATGTAATTCATCTACAGTATGAGGCATTCAGAGGTCTTTCATGTCTGAATCTGTCATATTATGTACCTGTAATTCTTCACTGTACAGGAGCAGTTCTTAAAATGCTGAGCAGCTTTTAAAAACTTTAGTTGCACCATGTAGGGGTAATTAAAGTACCACCTGTTTCCTGGCCAGTCTAAAACTTAACTGCACTGTTATTATTATAATTAAGGCAGTTCTTGCCTGAGATCAGCACAGTTCAGCATGGTGGAGCCACTTCTGCCTTGGAGTCAGTTGTGCCTCTGAGCTGTGCAGTTCCAGGCACACAGCACTCACAGCGAGCCCACATTGTCATCAAGCAAGCAAGTCATAGCATTTTACTTAGAAAACCCCATTAAAAGGCTCTATCTCCCATAGAGCCAGAGGTTGCGCTGGCAGCACAGACCAGAAACGGGTCTTTCAAAACTGCCAGTTTCCAGTAGAGCTGATCCTGCAGGCTAAGGCAGGAAGAGCTGAGCCCGGGTCACAGTCTCACTGTTTTACTCCCGACCCTGAGTGGGCACACAAGCATCCAGTCCCAGAAAAGCCATTGAAATGCTTTATAGCCAGAGTTTGCACTGGCGACAGAGCCCAGGAAGCATCATTTTAAAGCCGCAGCAGCTTTTTATCTGTTGCTTTGCTGAGCAGGAAATCTCTCTTAAAGGAACTATGGCAAATTGCCAGCTGTGCTAAACTTTGTATCTGTGTCTAGATTTCCTTTTTAAGCCCCCTCAGGTTTTACATGGAGTCAGTCAACCACGTTGGGCAGCCAAACTGTTATAATAGGCAGGATCAGCGGGCTGTGTCCTGCCCGGCTCCCGGCCACATGTCCACATGGCTATACCTGGAATACACAAATTACACACAAACTGGATTCATTTAAATTACTGCCTGGCCCATTATCATTAGCCTCTTCTTGGCTAACTCTCACATCTAAAACTAACCCATTTCTGATAATATGTATCGCCATTTGACTGTGGCTTACCAGCATGAGTCTAATCAGTGTCCATCTTGGGCTGGAGCATCATGGAGTCTGCCACACTTCCTTTTTTTCCCCAGCCTCTGTTCTCTTTTCCCTGCCTATCTAAGTCCTGTCCTATCAAATGGCCAAGGCAGCTTCTTTATTAACCAATGAAAGCACACAAAATACAGAAGAACACTCCTACATCAGTTTTTGAAGTTGTTGTTGAAGTTGTTGTTAGTGTGATCTCCCTTTTATATGATAGTGGGATTGAGGCTTCAAGCAAAGTGTGCTCATTAAGAAAACAATTCAGCAGTTGAGAGTACTTGCTGCTCTTGCAGAGGACCAGTGTTCACTTCCCAGCATTCACCTCCTGGCTTACAACCCTCTATAACTCCTGTTCCAGGGTATCAGACGTTGTCTTCCAGTCTTTGTAGAAAGACTGGAAAGTATATACTTGAAAGTGGTATGCATATGTAATGCAGGTAAAACACTCATGTGCATATAATAAAATAAATAAATCTTTTTTAAAAATTAAGAAAGAACACCCCATATAAAACCAGAAGAGAAATTCATCCCAACAGATGTACAGATTTCAGTGGAAAAATACAAGAAAAAAGGAAGCAAGGCCTGGTCTAAATGTTCATAACTTTTCCATAGCTCAATTAAAAAACAACAAAATTGTTCATGTGCCAGACAAAAAATCTGGAAGTCAAATTTGAAAAAAACAAAACGAAACAAAAAAAGTCAATGAACTCAGTAGGAGAAGAAATGAACTGGTAAGAAAGATAAGTTAATTTATGCCATTAGTATCTTAGCTTTTTACTGTCTTTTAGGGAGTATGGTTGTTTACTACTAGACAGGAAATTTATCAGAAAGATGGATATCTTGAAGAAAAAAAAGAAATCTTAGAAATAAAGATCTCAATAAATCAAACATAAAATTCATTGTAAAATATCACTAGTAGCATTACTAATAGATCATACACAAGAAAGAATTTCAGACATTGAAGATAGATTTCAAGAATTATTACATCCAGACACCAATAAAGAAATGAAAATGAGCAAGTAGAGCCATACCTTTCAGAAATCCACTAGGAATCAGAGGGCAGTCCTATGGATCTTTCACATATAAAAATGCTATTGGTGCAGGACAATTGTCTATATTCTGTCAATTATGTTTTAAATAAATGCTGATTGGCCAGAAGCCAGGCAGGAAGTATAGGCAGGACAACCAGACAGAAAGTAGAGGTGAGTCAATGAGAACAGGAGAATTCTGGGAAGGGGGAAGCCCATTCTTTCCCAGTCCTGTCCAGATACCAAAGAAGGAAGATGTGAGCTACCTGCCCCACTGAAAAAGGTACCAAGCCATGTGGCTAACATATACTAGAATAATGGGCTAATATAAGTTATAAGAGTTAATAAGAATTCTGAGCTAATGGACCAATCAGTTTATAACTTATGTAGACCTCTGTGTGATTTTCTTTGGGGCTAAACGGCTGTGGACCTGGTGGGAGGACAGAAACCTCCGACAACACACCATAAACTAGAAAGAGAAAGGAATCACCCAACCATGAGGGAAGATATGGACATTTAAGTACAGGAGACATTTCACATTTAGAACACCAAATGCATAGCTATAGAAAATAATTTTCCATGACATATTATAATCAAAATGCTGAGCATAAAACACAGAATATTGAAAGCTACAAATAGAATTCAAAAGTTACTTACCAGGGCAAGTTTATCATAACAACAGACGAACTCTCAATAGAGTCCTTAAAAGTCAAAAAAAATATAAGAAACTGTATTTCAAACATTGGGAGAAAGTAACTGCCAATGAGATTGCTATATCCACCAAAAAATGCTTTAAAACTGAAGAAATAAAGATCTTCAATGATAAGCACAAAATAAAGTAATTTATGACCACTGCACATGATAATTGCAGAAATGATTCAAGGAGTCTTGCATACAGCAGAGGAAAAATACACTTATAGACATATGAGCTTGTGAGAAAAAAAAGATCTCATGAGGAGAGTAGATGAAAGACCCAGGAAACAAACAATCTCTAAGATGAATAGGGATAATGAAAATAAAGAGTACTCAAATCAACCAAGTAGAAAAAATCCAACAGACGGTAATTAGCATATACTTCATTTTATGATTTGAACATGAAATGATTCCCACTGGCTTATATGTTTGAATACCTGGTTCTCAGTTGCTGGCACTGTTTTGGGTCATTGTGAAACCTTTGGCAGGTAAGGCCTAGATGGAGGAAATGGGTTACAGGTGGGGAGTGATATTGAAGATTATAGGCCAGCCCTACTTCTGTAGGAATGTCCAGTTTCCTGGTGAGCTGAGACATGAGCAAGATACACTGAGAACTCCTGTCAGTACTGATAGAAGCGGATCCTATTGCCTTTCCTACCATGAAACAGCAAAAAGAAATCCTAATTTTAAGCTGCCTTTTACCGGGTGTTTGATCACAGTTATGATGAAAGTAACTAATATAACTCCCAGTCATGACCCTAAATGTAAAAAGACTAAGATTTCTAATTAAAAGATGTAGATGGTCTTATTGGATTAGAAAATAAAACTCACCTATTTTCTGTCTGCAAGAAACATACTTCAATGACAAAAAAGCACTTAGAGAGGAAAATGAAGAGATAAATTGTGTAATTATGTTATAATTCAAACAAATGAAAGGAAAAAGCACACAGACTGAAAATGAGATGATGATGGAAAAAATATTACAAATGAAAAGTGAGAGCAACCTGGAATACCTATACTTATATTTGACAAAGTAGACTTCGAGTAAAAATCAACCAAAAGAGATAAAAAGTCTAAATAATAATAATAATGAACTATCAATCAAAAAGATATATAAATACAGTGCACCAAACATTGGTATACCCAAATACATAAAACAAACACTGTTGGACATAAGAAACAAATAGGTTCAGAAGCAATAGTAGCTGAAGATACCACACCCTTCAACAGCTAGATCATGCAGACAAAATAGTTAACAAAAATACTTAGAATTAAACTGTACCATAGATACAAAGATGTAACAGCCACCTATAGAATAGTTCCTCTGAAGATACTGTTAAATATACATTCTTCTCAGTCACCTATAGACCTTCCTCCAGAAGTTAGACTATAAAACAAGTGTTAACAAACATCAAAGCTGTCAAATTATTTTCTACATCTTATCTGTTCATAAAACTAGAAGTCAGCAACAAGAGAAACAACAGCAACTATGTAAAGGCTTGGAGTTTTAACAGTATACTTTTGATCAATCAGTGAATCCTTGAAGAAGATAAGAGGGAATTAAAACTCACAAGAACCAAGTTGGTGTGAGAATATCATGTACATGAATGTGTGGGATACGGCAAAGGAAGTTCTACAAGGGAAGCTGAGAGCTATGAGTGCCTACATTTTAAGAAATGGAAACACCTCAACAAAATAGCATAATGATGTACTCCAAGGCCTACCTCAGTCTGAAATGGTGATCCTGCATCCAAGAATCTTGGAATGAGATTGAGAATGAGAGCTGTCTGTTCCCGTTTTATAATTGTCTCAATAGCTCAGATCAAAGGTGTATACCACTAGGATTAAAGGCATGTACCTCCCTGTTTCTATGGCAAACTAGTGTGGCTGCTGGGATTAAAGGTTTGTGTCACACTGCCTGGTCTGTAAGGCAAAACAGGCCAAACTCAAAATTAGTAGAATTAACAATGATCAGAAGCTAAAACAAAAATCCAAAGTGTCAATTAAACAAAGGTTTGGCCCTATGGAAATATAAGAAAAAATTGACAAAAGTTTAGGGAAACTAATACACACAGAAAGTCCACATTAATAAAGTCTGAGGTGAAAAATGAGATATTACAACATGTTAGGAGGTCATTAAGGTATATGTTTAAAAATTATTATACTCCAGTAAATTGGAAATCTATAAAAAGTTAACAAATGCATGTGCATATATAACAATCAAAAATTGAAACAAGAGGATATAACCAGACTAAGCAGATCTATAATGACGATACATTAACTTCAATAATTTTCAAGTGAAGAATTGCAAATGTTCAATAAATACATGAGAAAAAGTCAACACCTTCAGCCACTAGAGAAATTTAAGTTAAAAACCACATTCAGATTTTGTCTTCCTTTAGGCTGTTACTGAGAGAAAAAACTAGTTGAGGGGTGGAAGAAAGGAACACACACACACACACACAGACACACACTCTTATACACACACTACTGGTGGGGATACAAATTAACTTAGTCAGTGTGGAAATAAGCATGAAATATTCTGAAAACATTAAAACTAGAAAGGCCATATAACCCAGGTGCTCTTGGGTACATACTCAGAACAGTCAAAGTTGGTTTACTATTGAGATACCTTGTGTGTGTGTGTGTGTGTGTGTGTGTGTGTGTGTGTGTGTGCGCGTGTGTATGGGGTGTGGTGGACTGACACTCTTGTCATGTTGTACATGTGGTGTTTAGGGGACAGCTGTAAGAATCTGTTCTCTCTTTTCACCATACAAGTCCTGGGAATTGAACTCTGGTCCTCAAACTTGTTGGCACTGAGCTGTTTTGCCATTGAGCTGTCTTACAAGACTCCATCCCCATGTTTTTCATACAGTATTCGTAAAAGCCAAGTTGTGAAATTAGTTTAGGTGCTCACCAATAGTTGAACAGATAAATAATACATGTTGTATCTACACAATGGTATTTTATTCCCCTGTAAAGAATGAAATAATGGTCATTTCAGAGATAGAGCTAGAGGCCATCATGCTAAAAAAAGTAATTCAGACTCAAGCAAAAGTGTCCCATTTTTTTTTATCATATGTGGAATTTATAACACTAAAGGACATAAAAGTAAACGTAGCCTGTGAACGCTTTAGGAGTGAAAGGAGGAGGGAAGCTATGAGGCCAGTAAGGAATAAAATGGCCAAAGTAAATTACATATATGTATGAACATGTCATAACAAGACCAATTATTTTGTTCATACAATAATACACAATAATAAAATTCCATAGAGTTAAAAACAAGTTTTCCAGTTCCTGGAGCCCATAAGTCCTCTGATCATTATTCTAAGTTGGAAAATTAGCCAGGCTTTATACTAAAATTACCCATGCTCAAGCCCAACTTGCCCATATTTTTCTTGATATTTTGTTTTCAAGTTGTCAAAAGCTTATCAATGATATTCATGATGGGGCCTTTCCCACACAGATAATGGTTTTCCTAGCATGATGTCCTCTACTTCCACAAGGCCTTAGTAGATTGTTTCCACTTGTCTAAACTCTGCTCTCATGATGCTCTCCCACTGAAATGTTCTCTTGGCCCTCTTCTCTTCCATCCCCCCAATCCAGGACATCTCTACTTTAGAATGTACTGATTTTTTTTTTCTCTGTGTCTATTAAAATTTTGTATACGTGACCAGGACAACTTCTACTAATTTACCCATCTGGGAAGAATAGCTGATGCCTAAACTTTAAGCAGTCTGATCATTTCTCCTTATAAATATGTTCCCATTACACTGCCCCTTCCTCTGGTACCCAGGGCATTGGCTTTTAAAAAAAACAAACAAAAAACCAAAGCCAACTGTTCATTGAGCTTTTTTTAAAAAAAAATGTGTGTGTTTTTTATATGTGAAAGCTCATATAAAATAGCTCTCAAAATGACTCAAGGGAATAGATGGTATTTTTATCTCCATTTTGCACACTCCTTGAATCAGCAACTTCCATTTGTAAGAATTTATCACTAGTGTTCTATTCTTGTGATTTTATATGATAAAACTGGCCAGTCACAAAGTTGTTCATGTTAGCAGTAATTGTGATAAAGGGCAGACACTTAGCTAGGGTTTGGCTAACAAAAGTGTGCATTTTTTAAAGACAGGGTCTCTCTGTGTCACCCTGACTGACCTTAAACTCTCTATGTAGACCAGACTTGCCTTGAACTCAGAGATCCACTTGACTCCATCTCTGGGACTAATATCACACTCCACTACACCCAGCCTTAAACTATGGAAAGTTTAAACAATGCACCATTCCTGCATCTGTTGGAAACAATGGCTTTCTGTTACCTTTGGGAGAGTCTCTGAGACGTATCATACTAGATGGAACAGGGCAAAGCAGATAAGTTGTAATATATATGTGTGTGTGTGTGTGTGTAAAACAATAAATGCATGCATATATTTGCTTATCTGCACATAGATTATTTATGAAAAGATGCACAAAAGTTAATAACACAAGTTTCTTCTAAGGAGAGGAACCTGGAAATAAGCTACCACTTTAGCCTGATGTAGCCCTCACACTGTCTTCCACCTGCAGGATACCTCAACTCCTTAAGCTGGAATCATACAGTCTCAGTATTCTATTGCTGTCAAGAGACACCATGACCATGAAAACTCTTATGATGGAAAGAATTTATTTGGGTCTTGCTTACAGTTTCAGATGTTTAGTGCATTGTCATTGTGGTGGGGAGCATGGCAGCATGCAGGCAGACATGGTGCTGCTGGAGAAATAGCTAAAAGTTCTACCTCTGGATCCGCAGGCAGCAGGAAGAGAGTCACTGAGCATGGTGTTGGGCCTGAAACCTCAAAGCCTATTCCCAGCAACACACTTCCTCCACAAGGTCACACCTCCTAATCCTTTTAAATGTGCCACTCCCTGGTGACCAAGTATTCAGATTTTTGAGCATATGTGGGCCATTTTCTTTCAAACTGACACACATACCATCAATGAAAATGGGCTTAATACCTTTGATCTTAAATCTAATAGACATTGGGCTTAATACCTTTATCTTAAATCTAATAGACGTTGGACTGGAGAAGTAGGTTTGAGAGAGTCATTTTTTAACAGTAGAATTCTTTCTTTTTAATTAAAAACTGTAAAGACCCAGGTTGCAGCTTAGTGGTAGAGTGCCTGCCTACTCTCCCCAAGGGCCTGGATTTGATCCTCAGCACTGCAATCAACTCAAACACCAAGGCCATGCAGCATCATGTTAAACCGTAATATTTGCAGCATGTCAAACCATAAAATTAGTAGATCCCTTTAGATAGAAACTTCTAACGTCCGTCATATTAAAGATATTTTTGATCTGGTAAGGCTAGGAGCCTCTCAGACACCCCTGATAGAGAAAGGAGATCTTCTGTGAACTCTTCTTCATGCTTATTCATCTCCCTTTCAGGTGTGCATCCCTGACTTTTTCCTCTAAAGGCATACCAGCTGAGCTGTCAGCCTCCAGGGCTTTCATGACCACTGATTGCTGCTATTTTTGTTATTCTCCATCTTTTTGATGCTGTTCCATTGTCCCTCCTGTGGTTGCCCTTGTCTGATCTTTGGTATTTTAATTAATGTTGCTTAATTATACTTGGCTCCCTGGGGTTTTTTAAAGGGTGAATTCAATGGAAGGGACTCAGTGAATTCTCCAATCTCCTGCAGTTATTGAGAACTTTATATCCAGGGGCACACCTAGTCATTTCTGATATGTCAGTCATGCCACAGAAAAGTAGAGTGGGACATTTGGGAGGTTAAGGGAACTGACAAATGACTATCTTATTTTAGCCCACAAGATGAGATTACATGCTTGGTATGGAGGAGGTAAAATTGTACTTTTTCCCTGTTGCTTATATTGGAGGGGTGTTGCTTGGAATTGAGAAATTGATTCAACAGGTAAGAAGGCTAAACACACATACACACATTTTAATATGCCTTATATGTCACATTATCCTTCATAAAGAAAAATAAGACCCAGAGAGACAGTTAAGAGATGAGTATATGTGTATTGTAGTAGACAAAGCACAGAAAGTTGTGTTGAGACAAAGAGGCTTTGTTTAGGGTAGTTAACTATGTGAAGAAGTAACCAGTAAGATATGACTTGGTGCAACAAGGTTTGTTTGTGAAAACTTCTCTTAGCAACAAATTTCTATCCTTGATGATAAGAACAGCATCTTTCTTTTCATCTGGGGAAGAATATTTCATATGAAAATTTTTTTTCTTGCTTTGGAAAAGAGGAAGAGGAAGGAAAAGAAGCAACAGGAGGAGGAGCATAAATAATAATAATAATAAAGAGTAAGAATTTTCTTATTGTACCTGCTGTTTTTTAATTGTGTTACCTCAAAATAACCAAATTACCAAAGTGACACATTTTGGGGTGACATGTTTTTAACTCTCTCAATATTAAACTAATTTGGCTACATCTCATTGGGTGATATCCATGGGACATTGTGAATTAAATAGAACCTAGAAGCAGATGAAACCTTCTGGGTTTCATCTTAAGTCCTGTGTCATCTTTATCCCTTTAAAGGTGATGTATATGGTACAGTGTCTTACACTATGTCCTCATGGTCACCTTCAGCTGTCCCTCATGTTGAGGATAATGTTCTTAAAACATTTGAAGTTTATCCCTTCTGTGAAGTAGAACTTGTCCCCTATTCTGATTTCTTATGGTTGCAATTTGACATTCTTAGAGTCTTTGGTTTGACCAGATATGACGTATTTGGATCCCCTTGGTGTCCTCATCTTGATTGGCCTCTTTATCTGTTTTGATTTTACCACAAAAGCATTTTTTCTTTAGATTTTAATTAATCAGTCTCTGCACATCTATTCCTCAGGTCAGGTTTAAGTTGTCTTGCTGCTGCAATGTTACAATCATTTGTTTCTTTCTCTTAATGTCTCCTAATCTAATATTCTAAGTTGTTCCCATTATCCAGAAAGTAACATTTTGCTGAGTAATGCATGCTGCAATGTGGAGTATACTTTGCGCAATGATTGATTCTTTGAAAACTAAGCAAAGATGGATCAATGCGAACAAATCAAGGCTTTCCATCCAGAGCATGCTAGGACAAAGTCAGCCCCCATCTCTTGCATTTGGCTGACTCAAATAACAGTGGGAATAACAGTGGGAAAGCATTATAGGCTGGAAAGACAACACAGCCAGTGTATCCACCATAGAGTGGAGTGGAATAGGGAAGCTACAGGCTCTCCAAGGAACATGAAAGTGTCCTATGATGGGTAAAGATGCATTTGTACTTATCTGACTGGTCCTAAGTTAGAAGCAGGGTGGGAGATAAGAAGGATGTTGGTCATCAACAAGTCTTGACAAGCTAGGTATAGTTGTAACATTGGTTATAGTCTGGCTTACTGGGCTGTAAATTCTACAGGCTATTCCATTTTTTCTATAACCTGGCTATTATCTAATTATATATTCAATCTCTCAATTATAAAATGCACATTTATTACCCCTAATGCTTAAACACATCTGAAATTAGATTATATCCTTTATATATTACATGTCTTTTTTAAAATTTTTATTGTTAAAAGAAAAATTTACATTTACTCCCCTTGTTCCCGGCCCTCCCGCTCCCCCACTACCCCACTGCCCTCCCCCTGCTTCCTTATGATGGTGCAGGATACCCTGTCCTATGGGAAGCCCAAGGCCCTCCCCCCTGCATCTCAGTCAACTAGCTTAATTCTTATGCAATCAATAAATTGGCCAAGTCATGAGAAGAAAGTAAATAACTACATTTATTTAATCTTCAACCCAATCGAAGATCTGAGAAGGGAAATAACATTACCTGAGTGATTAGGAAGTGCAATCAAACAACTTCCAAAATATGTAACAAGTCACACATGTCATGTTTTAGTTGGCAAACGGTTTCCTTTCTTTGTAGTTAACAAAATAACCTTTCTTCATGGTGTCTTCGATTTGATAAAATATAATATTGTGGTGAAAAAGAAACTATGATAGATATTCTTCTCAAAATTTCATATCATAATGAGGACATTCATTAAAAAAATTCAATATTTATTTTAAGTCAGCTTTAAATGGTCATTCCTGGAAGTGAAGTTCCCTGCAAGAGCAAAAGCTGCACCTATATTAAAGATTTTGAAGGCTGAAAAACAGCATAGAACTTCTGTGATTGTAGACATCCAGGATTTTGCAGGTCAAGAGCTAAATTATCTTGGGCTATCTTTAGACCCCTAATTGTCACTCACTACCCAGCCCTGTGTTTGACCACTGTCCATCCCTGTGACTATTAGGAAAATATTTTTGAGATGCACTAACATACCATCAAACTTCCATTAACTGCACTAACAGACCCAAGATTCCGTCAACTGACTGAGCTATCTCCACAGCCCCATCTTTCTCTTTCTTTAAAAAGAATGGAGTCATTGGGCGCTGATGGCACACACCTTTAATCCCAGCACTCTGGAGGCAGAGGCAGGCAGATCTCTATGAATTCAAGGCCAGCTTGAACTAGTCTACAAGAACTAGTCCAGGACAGGCACCAAATCTACACAGAGAAACCCTGTCTCGAAAAACAAAACAAATGAACAAACAAGAATGAAGTCTAGGCTGGGTATGGCAGTGTGTGCCTTTAATCCCAGCACGCAGGGCCAGAGGTACCTGGATCTCTATGTGTTCAAGGTCATCATGGCTTGTGTAGTGAGTATCAGACCAGTCAGGGCTACATAGTGGGGTCCTGGAAAAAAGCAGGGAGGGGAGATAGGATGAATGCAAGAGTATGAATTTTTTTCATTTATTTATAATGTTTTGCCTGCATGTGTGTTTTTGTACTACAAGCATACCTGCTACCCTTAGAGGTCAGAAGAAGGTGTTAGACTTCTCTGGGACTACAGTTATAGATGGTGGTAAGCTGCCATTTGGATGATAGGAATGAAGCCTAGGCCCTCTGGACAATCAGTCCAGGCTTTTAACTACCAGCTCATCTCTCCAGCATCCTGGAGTCTATTTTTTATTTGTATGTTTATTTTTAAAATCATTTATATAACAACCACAGTTTCCCATCCCTCCTTCCCTCCTACATCCCCCACCTTCACCCTACCCATCCACCCCTCAGAAAGGATAAGGCCTCTCATGGGGAGTCAACAAGGCCTGGCACATTCAGTTGAGGGTAGGACCAAGGCCCTCCCCTCACTACCCCCATCAAGTCTGAGCAAAGCACCATATGGAATGGACTTTAAAAAGCCAGCTCCTGGTCCTACTGCCAGGGGTCCCACAAAGAGACCAGACTACAAAACTGTCACCAACATGCAGAGGGCCCAGTTGGGATCTATGCAAGCTCCCCAGTTGTAGGACTAGGGTCCAAGAGCTCTCACAAGTTCTGGTCAACTGTTTCTGTAGGTTTCTTCATCATGATCTTGATCCCACCCCTTACTTATATAAACTATCTTCCCTCTCTTCAACTGGACTTCCATAGCTCAGCAGGGTGCCTGGATGTGGGTCTCTGCATCTGCTTCCATCAGTTACAGGATGAATGTTTTTATAATGACAGTTAGGGTAGTCACCAATCTGATTACAGAGGAAAAACCAGTTCAGGCACTCTCTCCACTATTTCTCAGGGGTTTTATCTTGGGTCATCTATGTGGATTCCTGGGAATTTCCCTAGCATCTAGTTTCTCCCTAGACCCCTAATGACTCACTCTGTCAAGATATATCCTTCATTGCTCTCCCATCCCGTCCTAGTCTATAATTTTATGTGACTAGCAGTGCATTTTAGAGCAAAACACAAAGCAAGTAGGAAAAATATGTGCCTCTGGATCAAACGCAGCCTGCATTTAATGAGTGTACAGGAGGAAGGGAGTCAAATCTGCTTGTTCACAGCCCAGACACTGCCTCCAGAAAAAGCCGGGTGTCTCTGCCCCTGCTTTTCCACATCTACTCTGCTCACCTTTGTTAGAGTCCATAGTCACGTCTTGCTCAATGACTTTCGCTGAGCCCAGGGACTATTTTTGGTACCACTTATCTTTATTGAGAGAATTGGCTCTGTGTGTGTGTGTGTGTGTGTGTGTGTGTGTGTGTTTGATGTTTCCCATGCCTGCCTCAACAAAAATACCTCTCACCAGGGTAAGGGCATGGGGATTTAGAAATATAGTAAATAATATGAAGACATGAATAAAAATAATAGAATGGAGAAACATATAGGATAATATTGGGAAGGAATTTTTCAGTGGGTACTTAAAATTCACCTGCATTTAATTTCCAACTGCTTAAAATACCCTGACCCCAAAAGGTAGGAGTAAGACAAAAGACTGCATTCCCATGATACAAAGAAATGAACATACAAATTGAAAGTCATGGGCTACATTCATAGTTAAACATTCTGTTGCTAGGACAAAACAAGTCACACTTACAATGTTCTGTAGGCAAACCACTTCCTGGGTAGAATCCCAAGTTATTTCCATAAAAGGAACTGGAACTTAGCTGTATCCTTAGACTTTTGTTTGAGGTAGGAACAAACCACTTCCCTATTCTAGGAGCACTAGGTCTGGGATTAGCCACAATGGTTGACCTGAGAACTCACTGATTTACAACTAGGTGGGAACTTTGTCTGAGGTAGAAGCACTATAACCTTGAAAAAGCTAGAAACAAGCCCCAACTCTCCGACCTTTGGTCAAAGTGGAAATAGACCTTTTTGGGCCTCCACACCTGACTGAGGTTATTGCCATAGGGCAACAAGAACAGGCTTTCCCTTTTTCCTCTCACCGTCCCAGCATAGGTCTTAAAGCCTTTGAATTAATTTTTCATGCATAACACTTTGAGCTGAAGTCATCTTTTGCCTTCTGCAGACTCTCCCACCCAACGCTTCCCCTATCCCTCCTCCACTCTAGGGTTTGTGTCTTCTCAGGAATGTTTCCCTTGTTATTGAATAATGGGAGCTCCCTGGGATTCTCTAGTCCCTGATCTCTATGACTTAACACCTCAACTTTTTTTTTTCTCATGGATTCTGATGAATAGAGATCATATGTGGATGCTGCAACCATGCATGAATGTGGGTCACGCAGGGGAGTCTTTTTAACATCCCCAGGGCCACTAGGCACTTATGCCTGAGGGCGTGTTCCCACATGCGTGGCCCTAGAACCCAGAAGAGTCAGCCTTATTGTGGCTGAAATCATAACATTATCCTTTAGTTTGTGCAGAAAATATAAGGGAATTTGGTTCTACCCTTTCCCTATCATTCAAACACTTATTATTCTTTGGCCAGACTCCTTCCTAATCCATGTCTTTTCTTTCCTCATGTCACATCATTTGCATTAACCTCTCTCTACATCTGACCTTTTGGCATAATTATTTTTCCCATGATAGTTCAACTGTAAACAGATTCATTAAAACTGCAAAGAGAAAATGGTGCTTGAAATGTGGTATGATTTCAGTTATTGTGATAAACACTATGACCAAACACAACTTTAGAAAGTAAAGAGTTTATTTCTGCTTATATATTATAGTCCATCATTGAAGGCAGGAGCTTGAAGCAGAAACCACAAAGGAACACCGTTTGCTGACCTGCATGCAGGATTATGATTAACTAGCTTTCTTGTACAACCTGGAACCACCTACCTAAGAATGGTGCTATCTACAGTGGGATGGACTCAGCTAATTACATTTATACACTAATCCAGTCTAGATGATTCCTCATTGGGTCTTCTGCTTTCAAATGGTGCTAGACTGTGTCAAGTAGAGAATTTAGGCTAGCCAGAATAAGGGCATAGAGTGGGGGGACAGCAAACAGTGCAGTAGGACCAATAGATCTGTCTATTTGATTTATTTGGATTTCAGACATAATCTATGTATTCCCAGATGGTCTCAAACTTGCTATGTAGCCAAAGATGACCCTGAATTATTTTTTCTCCTCCAACCCTACCCTTAGACTATTGACACTTAAGGATTATAGATATGTTCCACCATGCCTAATTTTATATGATTCTGTGGATTGAATCAAGGCTTTGGCATGCTAGGCAATCATTGTCCTAACTGAGCTATGTCCCCAGCCTGTGTCTACTTGTTTTGGGAGATAAAATTTTATTGGAAGGCACACTTATTTGTTTATACTCTTGCACAGGTCTTGTCTTAACCTACAGTAAGGAGCTGCATGGTTCTAATAAAAGAGCTTATGGAGTCAGGAAGATGGCATATCAGTTTGAGGACTAGTTTGAATCTCTAGAACCCAAATAACAGGTGGATAGGGCATCTTGCCTGCAATTCATGTGCATGGAATGTAGAGGCACAGTATTGTTGGAGCAAACTGTCTAGCCAGACTAGCTATAATGATGAGCTCTGGGTTTAACCGAGAGACTGCCTCAATGAATAAGATGGAAAGTGATGTCAACCTCAGGCCTCTAAATGCTCACATAGGTGCAAACGTATACGTGAATACAGTTGTGGCTGCACACATGTGAGTGCTCACACACACACACATATGCAATCCACACATAGAAAAATAAAGAAGAAAACCTATGGGTCGCTAACAGCTGAAATATTTTCTATATGTACTTTTACAGGCATGATTTGCTGATCCATGAGGTAGAACATTATTAGGCTAGTGCCAGCACATCTGGCTTCAAATCCTGGCTCTGGCACTAGGAACTGTGTGCTATTGATGGAACCATTTTGCACTTCAGTTTCCTCATGCGTGGAGCAGGGATGATACCTCTCTGCACATGACTCAAGAAGGTCCCAATGGCTAGTAAATGTGGAAGCTTCTATAAACTATAGACTGTTGCATAAACATTAGGAACTGCACTGCCTTTCTTTCCTCTGAGCTTTTGATTGCTCCAGTTCCTTAATTTAATTCTCTCCGGTTATTTCTGTGGCTGTGACGAGTGCTATTAGAACCTGCAATTTGCAGGCAGTGCTAATGCTAATTTTCTAGTCAGCCCTACCTTTCTATAGGCTGTTCAATGATGAGGATATTTAAAATAAGCACAGATTATGTAAATAATTGGCTCATGAATGAAACCCACAATCACATGTTTTACTCCAAGCGTTTAAAAACATAGTTTATATAGGTTATGTTCAGTAAGGAAACTGCGGTCTTCTGGTAACTATATTTAGTTTTGTTATTCCACTTTCTCTGGCCAAATATTCTATTTAGTTATAGGAGCAGTTCTGTGCATGCATTCAGGAAGAGATGCTCCAGGGACTTTGAGGAGGACATGCTGACCTGGTCCACTGCTAAGACACCAGGCATGCTCTCGGCTCCATAGCTAAGATGGCATGTATAGGAACAAAAAAATCAGATCTGGTAGTCTTCAGTCCCAAGCTTCCCTGGGAGTTGAAAGGAACAAAAGGAACAAATAGCCCAGATTATAGGTACAAAGGAATGTCTGTACATTGGCCTAATTTTTGCAGTTTTTTAAAATTTATTTATTTATTTTTGTTAAAAGCAAAATTTACATTTACTCCCCTTGTTCCCGGCCCTCCCGCTCCCCCACTACCCCACC
>JAQHUG010000001.1:25300939-25345918 GCA_028555095.1 Dicrostonyx torquatus | reverse complement strand
TGACCTTGCATTTATTGTCCCTCTCCCAAGATATTCATGCTCTGAATGCTCCCCCAACTCTTGAGGAATTTCCTATTCATATTCCTTTTCCGGGGCACCTCCTCACAGCCCATACATATCTGCATTCCTTTACCAGCCTTGGAGTCAGCTACTTCTCATCAAGCAATCTACAAGTGAAAAGGAAGGCTGGAGCCAAACCCTTGTCTATTGTTTTTCTAAATTGTTAGCTTTCAGCTACCAAGTTGCATGGCGTCATCAGGCTGGTGGATATTGGAGCCCACAGAGAATGCTGAAGTTTCATACAAAATAATAATTAGTTTGAAGTGTATCAATGCCAGGTAAAGATTTAGTTTTTGCTGCTGCTTCACTTCAAGCAAATTCTTCTTGTAAACAATGATTTATTGAATTCCTGCTCTACACCAGGTACCACTTCAGCTGCATTTCACTTATAATCCATTCTTTGGAGTGACCATAAAAGTCAGGAAAGCCATAACCACCATGGAGGATTACATGAAAACTCAGACACCCCAGATGGGAGCTTTGCTTTTTCCCTTGTCAATTTTCTTTTCCTTTACTCACTTACATCCTACTCCTTGGCTCAATGGGCTAACTCCAGCTACACACTCCACAAGGCCCTAGGAGGGAGAAGAGCATCAATTTTATCTCAAATGCCTTCATTAAATGTAGGTGACAGCCACAGAAAATTGAAAACAGCTTGGGCATGAGTAGTTTGGATATCTTGTTTACTGACACTACATACATTTTTCAGAGTTTACATCCACTCTCTACAGTCATATTTTTCATGACATTTTTTGAAAGTCCTCTGAGTTGGTATAACTTGTTTTCCAATTAAAAATAAATAGTAAATGAATGGGCAGGGAGAACCCAAGAATGGTGGGTTAATGGAGAAGGAATTTATGGCATCTCCCTTGCTCATCATCAGCAAGCCCACCAGCATGTGCCAGTTGCCTTACAAATGCTTGCTGATTTCCTATTTGACACAACCTCTCTCGGAGGCTGAGGAAAAGCCCAATTTTCATTCAAAGAAAAAAAATGAATAATGATTTGGCAAATATTATTGGCTAAGCCACTGCAGAATATGATGTATTTCCTCTGAGACTTTTAGGGATCCACTAGAGCTATTTATAAAATATAGATTGGCTACTAGATGACTAATAGGTACCATGGGACATTGTTGGAAGATTGTTTTTATTTTTATTTATTTTTATTTTGTGCATTGATGAGCACATTTGGAGCCCTTTTTTCACCTGAGTTCTAGGCACTAGCCACTTGATGGAGTCAGTTAAATGAAGCAAGTATTTGCTACAGGATGTCTATCATGGTTAGTATAGAAACAACATAGTACATGAGATTCATGATCCCACACATAAAACTTAATTCAGAGCTGTAAACATCAGAACAGGTGTGCTTCCCTTCCAATCACTTATGCCCAGGTTTCACTAACAATGAGGTTTTTTTTTCCTCCAGTTCAGTCAGTTTGTGTTCCCAGGAGACTTCTCAAACAAGTTGTGCCAAAGGCTCAATCAATAAAAAAGAAGTGGAATGCTTGATGAAACGTATTTGTTCTGCTCATTTGAATTAAGTCCCTGGACAGGTACATGCAAGTGTCTATTCTGTGGCTGACCCCTAGCCTGACTTCAGTTATGTGGTGAAGTAAAGAGCTACAGCTCCATCTAAGAAGAAGTTGACCATCATAATGAACAATGGAAGATGAGCAGATAATACACAATTGCTCACTTCATCATGATCATAAGAAGGGTTGCAAAGGAACAATCAAGAGTGCCAGACAGTTGGGATTCTTATCTACTAAAATGGACATAATGCTGCCCCTTCCTTGAAGGTATCAGTGAGAAGCAATTGAGACTATGTGTGATTGATCTGCAACATAGTACCTGGTGCAAAGTTAAAATAAAAAAAAAAACAAGCAAGCAAACTGAAACAAAAATCAAAACTGCAGTGCAGCTGTGTGCAAAAGGAAGCTACCAAGTAGAAATTATAGAAAACTTTTCAATGTGGGCCAACCTTCTGTGGCATCTTGATGCCCTTTCCCTGAGTGTATTATGAGTATGATGACTGGAGCAGGTGTCCCTTATGGTGAGTATAAATTAAGACCCAGGACAGTCACACATACAGCAAATCGCTGCCCTTCTGGAACTGCTGTACCAAGACAAGTTCTGCTCTAGACATTGTATGTGGAAAACAACTTATTGGTCAGTTCACAACCGTGTAGGTTTTCTGTAGCCTGATACAAACCTAAGAAGACACACCTCTTGAATTTGCAGGAATTTCAACTTTCTATACATCTTCTACTAACTAAAAGTATAGTAATCATTGCATCTAATATTCCTTCCATAGTCTAGAAACTTCTGAGACAAAATAAGACTTACCAAGTAAAGAATTATTGTTAAATGTCACAGGATTAGTATAAGACTTGTTTGAAATTTATATGCTAATTTATAAAAATCAGCATAGCTTAAACAGTGGTGCTATCCTGTAGAGAGGAAGAAAAAGAAAAAGAAGCCAAATGTATAACTTGATTACTAGTAGTCACCTTTTAAGTTTAACATAAAGAGATAGGATTGGATTTAACCATTTATCCTCACCAAATATATGTAAAACATCACCAAATTAAGTGTAATAACCATCACCTATCTGAAAAGGCATTTTCCATTCTGCTGTCCTTTTAATTCAAATCTAATTGATGCTCTACACCCAAGCACAACTCAGTTCAGGGCAGCCTCTAATGGTGCTTCATAGTCTGAGTTCATAACTGCTTTATTGGACATGGAGTTGTGCAGCAGATGTTAGGGTTCATGGAGGAATCTGAGAGCCAACATTAGTTGTGGGGATAATAAAATTATTTTAAATGGTCTTTGCTCACTTAATACACAAACTGATTTCTGTGTCTTACACATTTATGATTTCAGTTATAATGACTTTCTCTTAAAAATTAAGATGAAATTCTCTTTGCTAAATCAATGCATCTATGCTAAATTGCAATATAATTAAAAAAGAACCTCAAGACTCCATGGAAGCAATGAGAAGGTGGTTTGCATATATTATTCTTTTTTCCTGTGTTAACTACCATTTCTACCATCCCTATCACTACTAACCTAAACTCAAGCCATTGTATCCCTAGCCTGTTATTCTAGTATTGCTACCAATCGGTTAGTCATATTCTACTAGCTCAGTTACTGAGCCCAGAAGGCTTAACCACATCTCCCCCACCTTGCCCACTGATCTTACAGCTACACTCTCTGCTGCTTTTGCATCTCACTTATCTTCATCTCCACCATGGCCTGCAACACAAGCCCTGACACTGTAGACCCACACTACTCAATGTGTATTCATGGGTCCTTGGCCCTGCCCCTCTCTTTCCCTTAGAGCCACAATGGAGATCTTTTCAGAACACAATGTATTGTGATAGCCCTGCCATTGTGCTGTCTGGAGGTGAGTGCCAAATTGCTTGCACTTTTCCTTTCCTGTGCTCATTCCAGAGGAGCACCTGTTCTTGCAACCTTCCACTGGCCTGAAACACTGGGCCTCTTCTCCCTGTGCCTCTCTGACTGCTTCTTCCATGATGTAGGAGGGTTCTTCTGTATTTTCTGCTACTTTCATTGGTTAATAAAGAGAATGCCTGGCCTGTAGGATAGGACACAGCCCTTAGGTGGGCGGAGTAGACAGAACAGAAGGCTGGGGAAGAAAGGAAGTGGGCAGATGCCATGATCCTCCAGCCCAAGATGGATGCAGGTTAGAATCTTCCAATAAGTCACGACCTCATGGTGACATACAGACTTTTATAATGGGTTAGTTTAAAATGTAAGAGTTAGCCAAGAAGAGGCTAATGATAATGGGCCAGACAATGTGTTAAATGAATACAATTTTCATGTGGTTATTTCAGGCATAAGCAAGCGGCTGCAGCCAGGAACCAGGTACTGGGAACAAATAGCCACACTCCTCTCAGGTGCTGGGAACACAGCCAGCCCCTGCCTTATTACAACACTTCCAGGTTCTTTGATTGATGACTCTTTGGCTGTTGCTTGGACAGTGGTATTCCTGGGGAATTCCCTCCTCAGCCCTTTCTCACTGACTTTCACATGTACTATCTAGGTGTTCCAAGCGAGCAGCCCATTTCCTGCCCCCTTCACTTACAGACCTATCTTAGCTCACTCCTTATATCCTTCTTCCTTTCTTTTGTCTTCATCAGGATCCACTTCCTATTAGCCAAATTTTCTCCATCTGTACCCTAGATGCCATTCCCTTTCTCTGACTCTACACACAGGATCCACACTACATCAACTACTAACTCAACTAACTAACTATACCTTCAACCATTCCCCTTTATTCATTCTACCTCGGAATATAAACCAACTTTCTTCTTTTAAGACCAAAATCTGCCTTATATATTTGTTCCAAGTCTCTCATTGCTCTCTGCTGCTCTGTTTCTGAGTTTTACTTAGCTTTGTAAAAAGTGATCTTTTCTATCATTCAGTCTTTGCTACTGAAATCTGTGGGGTTTTTTTCCCAAGCATCATCTTGAGAGCAAAATGAAGCTAGAATATGTTGCTGAAATGAAACTAACAGAAAGATGCATGTCCTTGTTGGCCACCACAGCAGGAACTAAAGTTTGACCCCAATGGGACCTTTGGTGGAGCCAGTCAATTCATCTCATAATTGTCTGTTACGGGATCGATCAGGATGTCAAAAATTTGTTTATTACCTTTTAGCCATTGCTCAAGGGTTGTCCCTGGGGGTATTGCCTCTCTTATGTGTTAGATTCAGGCTGCACATATGCTTATCTAAGCAGGTTCCCAAAGGCTTTTCATAGCTTAGCACTCAGGGGAGCCAAACACTAAAGCAAAGAGACACAGGGCAGGTGGAGGTGAGGCACTAGTACTGCATTGAGGTCAAGTAAATGTGTGGCAGTGCCAGGGGATATGTGGTGTGCACCCCTCATGTCTGCCAATTTTCTTCATTAATCCCAGACTGTAGCTGAATCTTTTTTGTAAGTGAAAGGCAATTCAATTATGAGCATTCACACATTTAGTCACGTAGTGTAACAGATTTGATGGTAAGACAGGTCAACCAAAATGGTGATGGTATCACACTATAGTGGTCAAAGATTAAGCCCCTAAAAAGGGCAACTCTTAGTAATAGTTAGTTTAATGTTAAAAACAAAACTAGTGATTCACTCTTCTCAACCTGACTGTTTACCATGGCTGAAAGAGAGTTTTTAGGCCTAAGGTAACCAGATAGCCACAAAATCATCACTTGGTAATTTCTTGAGTACTTGTGCTGGTTGAAAGTTAAGTTAGGCTAAGAAGTTAAATTCAAATCCAGATAAGATGAATGACTATCCTCCTTCTAACATGGGAAGAATTTAATTCAGTTCACACCAAGTGTCTGGTCTTCTTGGGGACTCATACTGTATGTATCAAGGTTTGTGTGGCTGGGAAGCAAGTATATAGTTATTAACACTTTCTGGGTAATTTTGATGAGACAGAGCCTACAGCCTTGGGCTCATGGATAGCTATTCTCTTTACTATCATGCCTTGCCATCAATTCAGACCACTATTATATAAGCCTTGCAGTGTCCAAATAGAAAATTTGGCTGACTTTCATTGTATGAGTCATCTTGGCTACTTGAATGTCTCCCCTAGATGATGCTTTCTCATGAATGAACAAACACACAAGCAATGTTTCCCATTGTTTCTTTGTAGTTTTATCATGCACTAATAAAAATATGGTGGGTTTGAATTGTATTAACTGAACATGTATAGAATTTACTTACATAGGAAACCTATCCATGACTCAGGACTTAATGACCTAAAAATAAAAAAAACTGGAATGGTCTAAATAGCTACCAAGATGACTTCTGACACAACAATGACCTGTAGTAAATTAGGTGGAGATGTAAGAAATTGCCAGGGACGAATATTGGGGCAAGGATCAGAAGATACAGAAAGGTTAGCCTATTAAAGCAGAGTTATTGTATAAGATGGAAAGTCTTCAACTTGATGATGTGCCCTTGGAGGACCATACCTTTCATTAAGCCAATAAAAATACACTTTGGCAATAACTCAATAGAGATTGAGACCCTCTACAGTGACTGCCCTTGGAGCTTCCATGAGTCTGGCTCTCTCATACCAAAAAGAATGACAAGATTACTTTTGAAACAGCAGGGATTGCTAACAGAGATAAGGAGGGTAAATTTTTGTTGTGGATATGGGTTGTGAAGAAATAACTTGAGATGATGATATCACTGTGTCCTTTTGGGTAAGATGAGCATTTAGCAAGGATTGGCTTGAATATTTAAAATCAAAACCACCTAAACCAAATTAATATCTTAACTGAAGAAGGCTGATATTAGTTATTGTGATAGAAGGTCAGGGTCTGCTACCTAGTTTCCAGATGCAAGACAGAATTCAATGACTCAAGGGGAGATGAGGTCCTCTTCAAGATGCTGCTATCAGCATTTTTAAAGATACTTCTAATTCTATTAAAAAATGATTCACAGGCATTTGTCAGAATAAGAACTTATAGAACTCAGTTAAAGAATGGAGTGTCAGACCCCGCCTACATAGATGGAGCCTGACAGACCATTGTAGCTATTGTATTTCTGGTGTTGGAGTGTATAATTGGAATGGATATATTTAGCAATTGTAAGAACTTTCTCCTTGGTTTCTTCACCTTGGAGTCAGAGCCATTGTGATCAAAAGGCCCACATAACATCTGACCCTGTCTTCTAATACTCTGGCAAAGTTTGGAACTGAGAGAACCTGAAGGGAACACTGTCTTTAATGAAGACCTAAATCAGCAATCCCCTTGAATACAAGGGTTATATGGGAACATTCTCAAAAGGGAAATTTGGGGGTGGGAGGCTGTGTGGTTAAGAACACTGGTTGCTCTTTCAGAGGACTCATTTTTGGGTTTGATTCTTGGAATCTACATCATATCTCACAAACATATTTAACTCCATTCTTAGGAGATATGATGTCCTCTTCTGACCTCTGTGGGTACCATGCATGCATGTGGTGCACAGACATACAAGCAGGCAAAACTCTCATGCTTATAAAATATTACATTGATCTAAATATTAAAAGATTTATTTTAAAAATGCAAATTTGGGGGAGGCAAACTTCCAGAAATCTATAATTTAATGAGCCTTCCAGTTGATTCATATTTAAAGTTTAAAGCTAATGTCCTAATGGCAGACATTAGACATCAAGACTTTTCCCAGTCTTCATCATTAAAATTGCCGACTAAAGGCACTTTCTCATTTAATACTAGATGTTTGGCAGTATCCATAAACCACAGTAAGCTTTATCAAGATAGACCTAATATACCTTCTCTACTTGATGTGGTTTCTCTATTGGAAAAGTTTCCCAGCCTTTGTTCTGGTGATGTTCCTCTTAATTTCTCACCACTAATGAAGAGAAATGGTAGTTCGCACTAACATGGAAAACACAGAATCACATTTTCACTCCTTTGCCCCAGGGCTTGGTTAACTCTCCTCCCACTTCTCTGTAACAACAGTTTAAAGGGATCCTGGCCAGCTTGGCATTCACACCAAGATATTCTATGAGTAACAATACGATAATTGGACCTAGGATGTAACAGCAATTGGCAAGAACACTGATTCCCTTACAAGTACATCCAGGGATGAGAGAGAAACGCCACAAAGTTTCAAGGGCTTGACATATTGACTGACAAAGGCTCTTTGGAGTCCAAAAGCTCTAACACCTTGCTCTTTTGTAAGGACAAATTTTGGCAATTTGGTCTCCTTTCCACAAAGAGACAGAATTGGTGAATTTCTAATTTTGGAGGCACTTGGGAATGTGGAAGGAGCTCCATTTATCAGGCAAAACTGATACCTTGAGGTTTAGTAAGAACTCTGCAGCAGAGGCAGGCTATAGGGAACCTGCTCTTCTGTCTCCATCAGATGTCCCTGTAGATGCAGTGCTACACTGGCCATCCACAGTGCTTGCAGGGGCTGGGTGGGGTCTGACTAGTTCCTGTAGAGACAGTGAGAACTGATAACCATAAAGCCAGGAGGCACTGTTGCTGACTGCACCTGAAAAGTGTGTGTGTTACAAAAGTACTTCCCTTACTTGCTTTAGACATTGTGTCTTTTCATTACTTATTAGTCCAGACAGGCAAGCTGACACAATGGATGGCCTTGGATTTAAGTCATTAAATCCAATATGCTTGTCCCTCATTCAAGAGTCTGATAGAAATGTTTGCGTGTTGGAAACTTTTCCTCCCAGCTGTGACTCAGGAACCCAGGTTTACAGCTCTGCCCTCCATCAAAACCTCAGCTTTTCTTCTTCTGACCCAAACAAAGGGACAGAGAATGGAGAATTATACACAGGCATGCTTTGTTTCTTCTTAGGTATACAGAGTCACAGGATGTAGAAACTGAGAAAGGTGGGGCAACTGAACACAGCTGTAAACAGCTTGCTAAATTAAGTGTCTGTTGTGTGCCTTTACTCCTAGAATGATCTTGAGGAACAAGGGGACACTGAGGTATAGTATAGACAAGTTCTTGTGCCTTCTAACAGAGTCTGGTAAAAGTCACAGATGGGTTCTCAGGATGCCCAATCCCTCTCCGGAGTGTTCATATTGTGTCTGGGCTTTCTATGGGAGCTCCATTCTTTACCTTATAAAGAAGTGGATGAGAGCTTCAAAATCCCTTTGGTCAAAAGGAAAAGTTGCATGTTTTAAGTGGAAGTACACAGTGTATTCTTATTATTATGCCTATGAACTGAAGGAGGGTTCATCTGTATTTCTGTGCTTTGATTGGTTAAATAAAAAAGCTGCCTGGCCCATTTGATAGGGCAGGACTTAGATAGGCGGGGAAAAGAAAAGAGGATGCTGGGAAGAATACTGGGTCAGAGACAGTCTCCATCAGGCTCCCCCCGCAGATTGAAGTACTGTAGATCTGTCCGGTAAGTCACCCACCTCGTGGTGACATACAGACTTTTATAATGGGTTAGTTTATGAGGTGAGGGCTAGCCGGGAAGAGGCTAGAGATAATGGGCAAGGCAGTATTTAAATTAATACAGGTCTCATGTGGTTATTTCGGGCATAAGCAAGCAACCAGTGGCTGAGCGGGCCAGCAGCTGGGGGCTTGGGAGCCAGGCGCTGGGAATATAACCCACACCTCCCCACCTAATTACAACAATGAACCACTTGTCAACATACATGGGAAGCAAAAGCATCTTGCTTTCTCTTTCCCTGAAGTCACTAAAGCAGAGAAAACAGACAACTTCATATTCGGGTCAGGCAGGTAATATGAAATAAGGAAAGTGGTGCTTGGGTAAGCAGTTTTTAAACAATAATGAACAAACAAGCAAACATGTAAACCGGGATTATATCTCAGTCAATAGCATGTTAACATGTTTGCTTTGGAAGCACAAAGACCTGAGTTCAATCTCCCAGCATCTATGGAAAACAAAACCCATTAACTAACATGCAAATAATCAAAACAAAGTAACAGACATTGTAATGTATGTTACTTTGTATGTTTCCCATGTATGTTGACAAGTGGTTCATTGTTGTAATTAGGTGGGGAGGTGTGGGTTATATTCCCATTCACTTGTAAAAACCAGTACCAGCAGAGAAAGGCACATTCCTGGGGCTCACTGGCCAACTAACCTAGCTCTCGAGCAACTCTAGGTCCCACTGACAAACCCTGTCTCAAGAAACAAGGTGAACAGCTACTGAAGAACAACTACTAAGATTGTTCTCTGACCTTGATGTGTGCGCGCACACACACACACACACACACACACACACACACACATGCATGCACGCACAGCTCTTTGTTCTGTTTCTTAAAAACGCACACCCATTATTTCAGAGTTAACGAGAGACAACTGTTCTGGAACACAGCGCCTGGTTCTCAGCAGGCATCCTCCTATGAAAGCCACTTCAGACAAGATCATATTTGTCAAAGAGGATTATCAGCCAAACATCTGGCTTCTACAGTCCCAACAGCTGCACACATTTTCAGTTTAAGCAGTGTCCATATGGCCCATATGTGTGTCATTAGCCTCCAGATTGACCCCCCAGGATCTGGATGTGTGACAGGGCTGCCAAGGAGTGTGGAAAGAGTTCACAGGGGGTAAATTGAGAAGAAACTCCCATCTGTCTGTGAACCATGGGTGTCCGTGCACTCGGTTGTCCATGAGTGGTTCTGAGAATGGTGTGGACAGACCAGCTGGACTCCTCAGGCTCCCCATTGGAATCTGCAGACCCTGCAAATGCAGAGCCCGACCACCACCACAGAAGTGCACGACTTAGGACAAGACCAACCCTACTGGGGTAGAGGAATCACAGACCTAATTGTGACCTCATGATCTCTTAGGCAAAAGACTTCAGTCAAAGTGGAGTCTTTTTGTACTTCAAAAGTAAGTAATAGTAAGAATCGGCCATCTGAATTTTTCATCAATTTTTATTTGGATATACATACATATATGCATACATATAACTGTATTTAGCACGTCAATCATTTTTTAAAATGCACTATTATTTTATTTGATGTATATGAATGTTTTGCCTACATTTATGCCTATGCACCACATGTTCACGATGTGTGTTCTGGGAACTGAATCCCAGTCCTCTGTTAGACCAGTTAGTGCTCTTCTTGCTGAGTTGTTTCTCCCATCTCTAGCATATTAAATCACTTTAAGGTGTATAGTTCAGTAAACTTAATCATATTCACAAATATGATTATCACTATTTCCAGATTCCTTTCATCACCCCAAACAGAAACTCTGTACCCATTAAGCAACGATTCCATTAGGTTGTCTTCCTAAGCCCTAGAAACTGGAATTACATATAATGGCATAATTTTATATGTGAGTTCTTTTAACTCTCAAGATGCGTGCCTGTGTTAAATTCCATACCTGGTCTTACTTGAGAATAAACTTCATGCACTTGGAGTAAATTGAATGAGTGCTACTGTAGATGTCTGGTTGCCATGTCACAGAAAGAGACCTTGAGAAAGGATAAAAATGCAGGTTGTTAGTTTTGGATGTGACCCCCAAAACAGTGGTAGGTGATTTGGAGAGAAAACCAGTGAAGGGAAGGAGGGAAGTGTGCCTCTCAGCAGGTAACCAGTGTGGACAACCTCAAGTCCTGCAGAAAGTACTGTATGATGATAAATTATATATATATATATTATATATATAGATATACACACACAAAGTTTCTCTATCAGGGGGTAAGGGGACTGTCACCACTGACCTCCACCAATAACTGTTAAGGGTTGTGGAAGCTGTACCCCAACATCCTAACCTCAGGCCAGTCTCCAAAGAAGCAAGCTCTGGGCCCTGGGGTTGGGAGCACAGGTTCTTGGGGATCCGAATTTGACCCTGATAGTCTGATACTATTGGAGAACACAGGGGCAGGACAAGAAAGGAAGATATACTTCGTGTGAGTACAATCAAAGGGTCACCATCAGCAGGAGGAAGACGGAAGAGGAAACACGTCTAGAGGGCAGGTGACAGAGAAGGTGGTGTAAAAAAACCATTAGGAATTCCGAAGGAAGCTCGTGGGTTAATGGCCTGCCCATCTGGTATGGACACTGAGTGGGTTCTTTATGACTGCTCAGAGTCGCTGGGAATACACCTCTTACATGAACAGAGTCAGCCTGAAGCCGGCTTCCACCTCATTATCAAATCTCTACTCAGCCTGTTCTGAATAGACTTGGCAACCGGGGTTGGTAAACTTCTGTTAAAAAGCTAGACAGCAAATATTTTATTCTTTATGGGCTCTTCAGTCTCTGTCAGAGCTACTCACTACAGCCATTGTACTGCAGAGGCAGCCTCAAATACAGACATGAATGATCATAGCTGTGTTCCAATAAAATATTTACAAAATAGGCAGCAGGCCCAATTTGGCCCATGGGCCATGATTTCAGATTCCCATATTTGTGAAATGAGCAAGCCCCTTCCTTTCCTTACAGTAAGTGGCATCTGAGTGCTGTTGAGGAACCCCTCTGGCTTCCAAAGCACAATTTCAGCACCACTTTGGATCTAGCTTGAACTTTTCCATATTGCCTGCTGTCAGCAATGAGAAGGGAGGAAAGGGAAGGGGTGAAGATGTCTGATAATCTCAACAGTAATGAGGTACTATTGCTTAAAATGTTTCATATGTTCTCTCATTTAATGTGGACCCAATTCTGCAAACTTTTTACATGTGGGGAAACTGAGACTGGGGGTGTCAGTTCTCCTAAGTCACATAGCCAGCAACTGACAAGGCATCTCAGTCCTAGAAGAGATGGGTTCCAGAATGCTTCGCACTATGCCCCCTTGCTACTTGGACTCAGGTGAGCACAGTCACTAGGCAGCTAAGCAAAATGAAACAATAGTAACATACTACAAAGAAGATGCCCCTTTGCACTTTCCAAGTCACAAGAATCAGGTGGACTTAAGTAAGAGAGCCATTGTTGGAGTAATACAATGGGAAAGTGGGCAGCAGGTAGCTGTAGACAGAAGAATGGCTGGCAAGGACCTGTGTCTGGAATACTGGAAAGCTCAACCATTTAGTCTCTTGTTTTTATTCTTTAAACTTCTTTAGTGACTCTTTGGTAATTTCAGATCATACACCCTAGTTCCGTTCACCCTCCCGTCTCTCCATATTCCCCCTCATCCATGCCACATGCCTCCACATAAGAAAAAGAATCAAAGTAAGCAAACAAGTGAACAAAAACAGAAAACAAAAATAAAACAAAAACCCCAAACCAAACCAAAACAAAATTCACAACAACAGAAAATCTCCTTGTTTCTCTTTCTTTCCTGCTCCTCCAGTACCTCTTCATTTGTCCTGGTGGCAATGGAGGTTGCAGTGTGCCACATCACGTACCTCTTTGTCCATCAGTTTTACTCGCTAATGTTTATTGCAATGAGCACTGATCTGGTTCAAGGTCTCTGGTTTCTGGAACACCATTAACACTGGATCCTCACCAGAACTCTTCTGGGATATCCTGTGACTGCTACAAATCTTAGAGAGCATATGGGTGTCATTCCACAGGATCAGTCCCTTCCCCAGCTCCAGCAGGTCCTAGATGGGGTAGAAGCTAGGCTGAATCATCCCAAGATCTGGCTGTGGGCCTGGATAGTAATCAAGCTGGTCAGTCTGGTCTCCTGGGGCCACCCACCTCAATCGAGAAGGTAGAGTCAGCTCCCCTACATACATTCCTTCAGGGTCAGTTCACCCTGGCCTGTGGTGAGGGATGGGGACCATCTTTTCAGCATGCAGGGGCTAGCTCTTTTGCTATAGTGCCCAGTGTTCAGCAAGAGGCAAGGTCAGATTTCCCAGGGCCAGAAAAGGACATAGCTCAGCATAGCCCTCTGATTTCATCTAGCATGGTTCCTAGGGCCTCCTGAGGTGACACAGGCCACAGACATCCACATAGATTCCAGATGTAGCTGGACCACTGACCCAGACATGGCCAGTTAGTCTCTTATCTCAAAATTTAAACCACAGACAGGAAGCATCCAACTCCATGCCTCTCTCTCTCTCTCTCTCTCTCTCTCTCTCTCTCTCTCTCTCTCTCTCTTTTGTGTCTCCTTCCCTCTCCATCTCTCTCTGCCCCTCTCTTTCTCCATGCAAGTGTGAATGTGCATCTGCACTTGTGAAAACTGATTACAGAACAGTAAACTTGTAATAATCATCGGTCTAAGGTATTTTAAGAGCTGCTGTAGAGTGGAAATTGACGATAGGTGGTCAAAATGCAAAATGCAAAAACAAAACAAAAAACTAAACCAAACCAAAATTAAAAAAGAAAGAAAACAATCCTATACACAAAGCAAAGGGGAATCATAAAGGGCTAGAAAGCTGCTGCTTCCTGGGTAAAGAAAGAATTATCATCTAATCTTCAGAGACATTTGCCAGTTCTGAATTCCAACAATTGCAGAGATTTTCACATAGTGTCAAATAGAACTAAGATGTCTCCATGGTAGTTTTATACAACATCTCTCTATTAAAATGAGTCCACAATGAAGACCCAAGTCAAGCAATTAAGCTGTGGCAAGTCAAGACATTTTTACAAGGAGCCATGGCAACAGAGTCCAGCCTAGAGTTTCCTGGTGAGTCATTTTGAGATTAGAAAAAAACATAGAAAGGCAAATATCTGCAAATTTCCCCACAGGTAGTCCATCTTGGTTCATACTCTGGTGCAAGGCCAGGTCAAAAGCCAGTCCATCCAAAGGACTTCTTTTTTAAAATAAAATAAATAAGTAAATTTATTTATTTATTTTTATTTGGTTTATTATTTTATATCCTGGCCGCTGTTTTCCCTCTGGCTTCTTCTTTCAATTACTCTTCATACCCTCTGTTCTCACTGTACCCTCCCAATCCACTCTCTTCCTTTTCTGTTTAGGAAAGGGCAGTCTCCCATGAGAATCAACAAAGCATGGCATATCAAGTTATGATAAGACTAAGTACCTCCGCATATATTAAGATTGGGCAAGCTGACCCAGTTTAGGAGAGGATCTCAAAGGCCAGTAAAAGAATCAGAGACAGCCCTTATTCCCGCTGTTAAGAGTGCCAGAAGAGGACCAAGCTACAGGACTATACTTTCTGAAGAGTTGGTAGCAGGTAGTTTCCACTGAGAACTGAATTTGGCCCCTGAGCATTGACTTCACCTTTCCTTAAACACTGTAAATGCCAGAGTAAATCAAAATGCCTGGCCACTCTGAAGCAGACCTGGGGCTTGCCCTGATGTCCTTTAGGTCACAGCACCTCTCTTGGTGCTCTCATGAAGCCCCCAGGTAGTCTCCTTACTTTACCTCTGTCCCTTGCATCGTGTCTCAAAGTCTGGCTGCACAGCATCCAGTGAACTCTGAGTGTGCCTTAATGTCTTCTTAATAAGCGAATTAAGCATGCCAGAAGTATCTACTGGGTGTAGCCAAGAGCGCTGCCTGAATCAGAGGATTGAGGGGTACCATTAATGCTGACAGATGATAGCAAGCATGAGAATCAGAAAAGCTCAGATTTCGACCTTCTAGCTTCAAGAAATAGAATGGAACTTGGGAATGTTTTGTATTAATGTCAAAGTCATCTCAATTCTTATAATTTCAGAAGTGAATTAACCAAATTGTATAACCAAAGAATTTGACATTTAAGTTTCTTCACACCGTGCCCTGTAGCACACTGTCTTTACTTTGTCCGAAGTTCTATTTTCCCTCCAGTAACCAGTATTGCTAATAGTAGGAATTTTCCTAGTCTGGGACTATTGTATTTTGCTCTTATATCATGAATCAAGAATATACTCTTTATTTTTATTGATTCTGTTTGCAAGTGCACAGTGCATGTGAGAATACACACTGAGGTATAGGTGTGTGTGTACACATGCATGTGTGTGTGTGTGTGTGTGTGTGTGTGTGTGTGTGAATGTGGAGGACAAAGGACAATGTCAGTGCTGCTTCTTAGGTGCTCTATACTTTTTTGTTGTATTTTAGAGACAAAGTCTCTTACTAACAGAACTTTCCAAGTAAACTATGCTGTCTGGCCAGTGATCACCAGAGACCTGTCATGGGAGTTACAAGCATGTACCACTACACACCTTTTAAATAGGAGTTCCAGGGACCAAGCTCAGTTACCAACTGATAACTCCCAGCACCCTGGAATTTCTGCTTAAAATCCAAAACATGTTTGGCTAAAATGTAATGAACTATAACCATATGCCAGACTCTGACAAAGGCACTTTGGGGAGCAGACATAAGTCCTGAACTGGGCCGTATACCCACTAATGGAATATGGAAGTTTCATGCACAGAACTTGCCATATAAAAGTTTGACCATGATAGTGAAATGGAATAGCCAGATAAATATATGCATGTTAAGAAAAAGATTCTAATTCAGACTGCATGGGTGCAGGGTTTTCACATTGGAGAAAGGCACCACACAGGTCCATGGGGGTGTCTCTGAGAGCCAGATTAGGAACCTGGACTTTGCGTTGAAATTTTAAAGGGGAAAATGAATGTAATCCTCCGAGCATCAGAGAAGGAAAGAGAGAATTAGTTATTTGGATCTCATTAGGTGCAAATTGAATGAAATCACTGATCCATAAGTCAATCTGATGCATTTTCTAGAGCCTAAGCTCTCTTCTAGGAAGATTGGAGTCAGTGATGGATGCAGAGGTTGAACACCAAAAATGAAATGCTATATTTAAATCCACAGTGCTAGCACACAGTACGTATCTTCCAACAGCACATTGCCTTCAGTTCTTCCCAATCACCAGAAGAAGGCATTTCATTTAAAAGACACATTATGTAAAAAGTCTGGATAATATAGTATTCAAAAATAGCACTTTGTTCCCCAACATATTCCAGGGCTTAAACATGGCTGCATAAGCTACACATCTGTAACTCCCCTACAAATCGCTTCATGCTCTGATTCCATATTTCATCTGTAAAGAGCAGTACCTTTGTTGATTGTCTGTAGAGGTTCGGTCTGTAAATCTTAGAGAAATGGAGAATCTTTGGCTAAGAGAAGAGTCCCAGCCTAGAGACAAGGTGGCCCTGGGAGCAGGTGAAAGACTCCTCAGTGCCTTTCAATGCCTTGCTAATTGTCTTCTTCCCCATAGACTACATAACCTTAATGATGTCTAGGGCATGAACATGGGTCCTCTGTGTAATAAATCATTTATCCTTTCCATTCTTGTTTATAGCACAAACTCTAACTGTTCCTTCCTCACCAATATTGCCTCTCTTGGGAATTCTAAAGTCTAATTTGAAAGTCAAAAAATTAGAACTGTCTCTCTTCTTTTTTTCTGTCATTCAGCTTCTGTCTGGCTTGCTGGACCTGTCAAGGGCAGAGTGATCTAGCTGTGCCAGAATGTCAAGAAAAGGTCATGGGTGGAAGGGAATGAGAAACGTGTGGGTTGCTATCATCATATGACTACAATGTATTCCCTCTGGTTGGGCCCAGAAAGAAAGTGGAAAAGAAACGAACGGCCCTTGTCTTTGGAATGATGTCACTTCTCTATCATTTTCTTCCCCTCACCCACCAGTTTCCTTGAGAGGTTATTGTACCATCTATTGTGGGCTGAATTGTATCTTCTTCCTTCTAACTAAAATGTTCTTATATGAGTTTATTTGGAAATGGGATTATTTCAGATGCACTTGGCTAAGTTAAAATGAAGGCATGTTAGAGTAGGGTGGGGGTCTTACTGCAATATGAAATGGGGCATTTGAACTCAAATGCCTGAGGGAAGAATGCCATGTGGTGAGGGAGACAGAGAGGGTAGCTATGCAATTGCAAGAATTAATGGTAACTTCAGAAACTAAGGGCACAGACCAGATTTTCCTCTGCTGACACCCTTGAGTTCAGGCCTCCAGAACTGTGAGATAACAAGTGTCTCTTATTTTAAACTATCCAGTTTGTGGTACTTTGTCATAGCAAGAGTAGGAGGTATATACCTTCTTTTCTCCTCCTGCCCCACTGTCCTTGTCCTTGGTCAGAATCTTCTAAACTCCGAGTTCCCAGTGGCCTCTCTTCAGAGATCTCATCCCTTTAGGTGCTCCGTGTTTTGCAACTTTTCTTCTCTTCCAACTCTTCCTCCTTCACACAAACACATTCCCCTATACACATAAACATCTGGAAAGTGTCTCTGGATTGTCTTCCCTTCATCCACAGCCTTTCTAACCCTCCATTTCAGAATAACAAAAAACATAAGTTTGCAGCTGGATCCTTTTTATTTCACTCCACCCACCTTCAAGTCATTTGAGTGCACATCCCCAAAATTATTCTCATTGAAAGTCCCCAGTTGATGGGGAACCACTGTCAGTCAAACTTTTAAGAGGTTTGACCAGGTAAGAGCATGACCTTTTGGGTAAAAAGATAATAGGTGATTAATATAAACTTACTACTACTACTACTACTACTACTACTACTACTACTAATAGAGTAAATATTTATGTTATTATTTATAAACAAATTACATTGGTATAGTTTCTTGTATATTGATTCAAGTTCAAATATATTTGTTATTTCTGTTTACAATATTTGTACAACTATGCAAAGTTATTTTGTCAGATTATATGCATGCATATTTCTACCTCTAAGACATTTTGATTATCGATACAATTTTTAGGATATATTTATCATATTACATTATACATTTCAACCTCTGATCAAGATATGTATGCATTGTTCATATTTTGAGGTCATTGTCCTATTTTATTGCACAGTTTAAAGATTGTTTAATATTCTGATATGATGTCTTAGTCTTTAAGTTATACAGATATTAAGTATTATAGGTCAATAATCACTCGTGTTTGTTATACATGTAGTCAGATTAATTAGGTGGTGTGGAAGAATGGTCTATATTCTGTCAATTACATTTTAAATAAATGCTGATTGGCCAGTACCCGGCAGGAAGTATAGGCGGGACAACCAGACAAGAAGGAGAAGTGGGTTAATAAGAACAGGAGAATTTGGGGAAGAAGGAAGCCCATTTCTCAGCAGTCCTGGCCCAGCCACAGACCAAGCAAGATGTGACTACCTCACTGAAAAAGGTACTGAGCCATGTGGCTAACACAGATAAAAAATATGGGCTAATATACATTATAAGAGTTAATAGGAACCCTGAGCTAATGGGCCAATCAGTTTATAACTAATGTAGACCTCTGTGTGACTTCTTTGGGACTTAACAATTGCAGGAACTGGGCAGGACAGAAACCCCAACAACAATTTGGTTCTTTAGATGCCTAGAGATTGTATTCTGCGCAGATCTTCAACAACTTTAAGAATCTGTGGAACATGGCATTTAAATAAGTTAGGGTTCTGTTGACGTGAGACACGATTGCTCCTGACAGAACTGATCTATTCCCAAGAGAATGTTGAGCATGGAAGACACTCCACTTGAAGTTTGTATTCTTCTTGGCACAATTGGCCTTTGGGCAAGAAACTGTCTATGCCTCGACCATTGACAAAATACAGTGTCTGAACTAGATAAACATAACACAAGAAAAAAGACTGCCAAACCTTGCTAAGACAGGGTAAGATGGTTCTAAAAATTTTCCTGCCTCTAAAAATGGTCTGTCAGTTATGCTAGGCCTTAGCCAAAGTTGGTTGCTTCAACATTGCAAATGAGACTTTGGGTGATTACTCAGGTAGCCAGTTGTCTCTGTCAGATACTGCACATTTTAAAAGCTGCTTGATTGCACTTCCTGCCTACTCAAGTAATATTATCTCCCTTCTCAGGCCTCTTATCATTTAGCTAAGCCATTTCCAATACAAGGCTTAGACTCTTTAGGAAAAGTGTTTATTAAAACATTTAGCATGTATTCCTTATCTTAATATTGTTTATGGTGGTTGTAATCCTAATTTTATCCTTGATATCTGTTCCTAGTGCATATAGTTTTGTATTGTGTTTGGCATCTCTTATTTAGACAAAACGGGTAAGTGATGGAGAATCACTGTTAGCCAATGATGTTTAAGAGGTTGGACCAGGTTAGGATGTAACATTTTGGGTGCCAAGAGAAAACTGCCAGCCCGGCCAGGGCTCTCCTCTCTCTCTCTCTCTTTCTCTCTCTCTGGTTCCCTGAGGTTGGACTTCTTGTTCCTATTTCATGAGTTTGCCCCTTATAATAAAGAAAATATATTTAAAATATTTTGCAGTTAGCCTGGGATTCTTTGACCTGCATCCTCACCTATCATTACCCAGTGATGTCTTCCCATACTTCACTATATATGGCATCTTGTTGATCAGTTCACAGAAATGTTTTTCATTCCAATGACTTCAAATTAGCAATTACAAATATATGCAATGACCTTAAGGAAGATATAAATAAATGTCTTAACAAAGACAGTGAAAATGCAAACAGTTGAACACAAACCAAGACATGATATCATAATCTAACAAAGGAATAGAATCACTAATAAAAACCCAAACTGAATAAAACTGAACATAAAAACTTAGGTTGTCAAACAAAAACCTCAGGGATAAGTCTCACCAACCAATTAAAAGACATGAAGGAAAGAATTTCAGGTCTTGAAAACAAGATGGAAGAAATGGACAGCTCAGTCAAAGGAAATGTATAATCTATAAAATCTAAGCACAAAAATTCAGAAAGTTTGAGATATTATGAGAAGACCAAACTTATGTAAAATAGATATTTAGGAAAGAGAAGAAACCCAGGTCAAAGGTACAGAAAACATTCTTAGCAAAGTCATAGAAGAAAATTTCTCCAATCTAAAGAAAAATACGTTTCAATGTACCATAATAAAAACTAATTGAAAATCAAATGTATAGTAAGAACAAGGTATACCTGGCAACATTTATTCATAAATCTCAGCATGCACATCTCATATCACACTGCACAACACCAACTAATGATCCCCAAAGCACCTTGTCTTAGAAACTTTAAACTATTGGATACTATAAGTCATAGCATTTTTACGGTTCATAGAAAAGTATGATTTGGTTATTTTAAACAAAGACTTTTATAATATCTCAGTATATAAATATCAGTTTAGTATATCTTTAAATTATGTTGAAATGTTCAATTTTAAAAATGACCTTTTGAATACTTGACTTAAGTTCCAAGACAAAATTCTCAACAATTTCTGAAATGGTCCTAAACAGCATTTACCACCATTTTCTACTGCAAAGTGACATTCTCAGCATTCATATAAAATCAAAATATTAGTCAATTATGAAAAACATAGGAGATGTTCTATACCCTACCTTTGTCATGATAGCCTTTTAATACTCAGAGCAAGATTCTCATTATGTCTGAAACCATTTTGTGATTTTTCTGTCCCTGGAAATGCTTCTTAGAATGCTGTCTGATATTCACACATTACAACCTGGGGATATCTCCACCTTCTAATTTCTGCAATGTTCTTTCTGCCTGAGGCCTCAAACTGACTCTTTTGTGTGTGTTTATGTGGAATGAATATGTGTGTGCATGTGTGTGTGTATGTGAGAAAGAGAGAGAGAGAAAGAGAGAGAGAGAGAGAGAGAGAGAGAGAGAGATATATGCAGGTGTGCATGCGTATGCAAGCCAGAGATCTTTGCTTTTTTGAGACAGGGTCTCTCTCATTTGGCTTGAAACCCACCAAACTGGCTAGACTGAATGGCCAGCAGGCATCAGGGATCAGCCTTATCCCACCTCCCTAGTTCTAGGATTAGAATCATACACCACTATATCTGGCTTCTAGATGTTCATTCCAAGGATTCAACTCAGGTCTTCATGCTTCCATAGCAAGAACTTTACCAAATGAACTATTTTCTCAGCCCCAAGCCTCATTCACTCATTATTTTTTATCTTGACTCTTTATTCATCCACAGAACTCCTTTCTGTCTCTTTAAATTCGGTCCAAATCTCTAGAAGCCTTTGCTGATGGCAGTCCAACCCCTGAGACATCTAGCTGTTCCTCTTTTTGTGTCCTTGCCACAGTTCTATATGGTAATGACCACCGAACATCACTCATTTTTACTCTGGCCAGACTCTGAACCCCAGGAGATCAGAGGACACATCTCAGTTGTCTTCCTAGCCTCTGTGCTGACAGTCATTGGAAGCTAAGCCAATGACACTTGCTAATGACCATACTATTTCATTATGTAATGACTTCTTTGAAGGTTGTCATTTATATCTCTCAGATTCAAAAGTTTATTTCACTTTAATTTTTATTATGTATAACACTAATTATAAAACCCTCCCTAATCCTACCACACAGTTGTGTATGCTTGTTTGTGTGTGCACATGTGCAGTAGGTATATATCATTATTCTTAAATTAAGTAATGATTGAGGAACACACTTATTTGAAATACAAGTAAGGAACATGCAGTAAAAGCCCTTCAGATGCCCAACTTTTACTTTCCAGAATTTCAACCATTTTATTATTTAGAGAGAAAAATATAACTTTCTCTAATCCTAGAGGATGTGAATTTTTGACACAATTTGACCCAGATTGTAAGTCTTTTCTGTAGACCTTTATCCTCTTGCCCTATAAACAAAAATAACATCCATTGCTATTTACTTGACCAGGAATGTGCTCATTGTTCATGGGTATTGGCAATAAGCATAATACATTGCTTTTTCTAAAAATCTCCCAAACTCATGCCCAACTCACAGTCTCACCATAGTTCTGTTGAAAGAGTTCATTATGGTGGATTTAGGCTGGTGGAATTGTTGAATTATGACGATCCTATGCAAACCTTCTTGATACATTTAAATACAGGAACTGAGTCTTGCAGAATCTGCATTGTGATTCATGCCACTCAATAAATTGCCATGTAAAAGGAAACAGAAAATAAAAAATCAGAATGGGAAGCACAAAAGGGAGGAAGTGCAGAGGAGGGAAGTTCTATGAATAGAAACTATGAAATCACCGTTTCTTGTTGTGATTTGAATGTGTCTCCTCCATAAGTTCATGTGTTAAAGTTTATAGTCAAAATAGCAATATTAAGAGGTTGTTAAATTTGATTAAAATTCATATGTTGATTGAGTTTGGAGATACAACCTTTGGGAGGTATTTAGAGTTAGATGAAGTCTTGAGCATGGGTCTTTCTGTACAGAGTAGCTCTGTAAGAACAGAACAAAGAAAAAAATAGATAGAAGGACTAGAGCTCAGATGTTGCTCTGCCTCTTCATGTGCTGACCTCTTGCATGAAATAACACCACAGGAAGGGTGTCACCAGGCAGATGCAAGCTGCATGCTGTCAGACTCCTCAGGCAGCAGAACCATAAACCATATAAATATTGCTTACAAATTCCCTGGTCTTGAGTATTTTCTTATGCAACACAAAAGAGCAATAAAACACATCTATGTACCACAGAATATTACATAAGGCAGTCATGAAGACAGTTTTCCATTTTTCAAAAATATATCCTGTGATTTAATTCTTCAAGTCTAAGGATTTATCACATATGTTAAGATAGATAGAAGTATAGTAATTATAAGAATCTTTGACACTAGGCGGTGGTGGCACATGCTCTCGGGAGACAGAGGCAGGCAATCTCTGTGAGTTCGAGGCCAGCCTGATCTACAAGAGCTAGCTCCAGGACAACTAGGAGTGTTACACAGAGAAACCCTGTCTCAAAAACAACAAAAAGAAACAAACAAACAAAAAGAATCTTTGTTTATTTGATTGTTAACTCAACCTCCTTTTAACATAGTTCCAATCTAGGTCAAATGCACAACTTCATTTTCTTCTGTGTATAAAGCCGATGGTGCCTGGGAAGAGCCAGAGGCATCAGGTTCTGAAGATTCAGAAGATTCAGAATTGGCCACTAGCAGCAGCAAACCACCCCTTGCAAGTCAATGTGACATATAGAAAGTATCCAATAAGACAATATAGCCTTCATTGCTTTGACTGCACCAGAGACATGAGAAAGAGAAAACCTATCCCATTCAGCTTGTCTTCTTTCCTATTCAGCAAGACAAAGTGAAATATAATGTAAAGTAGAACTATTTCTTCCAAAATGTCTCTAGGAAGTGGTCATCAGGGAAGCTTTCCTTGAACCTTCTAGAAGATAGATTGAACTGTCAAAATTTTAGCAAGGAGAGCTATGTTGGCATCCAAGTCCCACATGTAATTAACATTAAGATGCCATCAAATCATAATATCTATGGAAGAAAGTTGAAAACTTGTTCTGGTTTTACTCTATAGTGACAATTCAGTGCAGCTTTTGAGATAAGTTCATATTTTTAAAGACACTTTCTCTTTATTATTTTATGTTCTGCCTTGCCTGTTGAGTCTGTCTCTTTAGACAGTCACCTTGCCTGTTGAGTCTGTCTCTTTAGACAGTCCCCTTGCCTGTTGAGTCTGTCTCTTTAGACAGACAGTCCCCTGGCATTGCTTCTGGTTGAGGTGGCACTCAGTTCTCTTCATAGGGAATATCTGCTGGTGTATTTCCTCTGTCAGACTCTGGACTCACGGAGATCATGGAATGTGTTCATTCCAGGAACTGGGTGCTGGATATAAGTTCTGACCCATAGAAGGGGTTGACTGAATACCTGTTGAGTCACTGTCTTTGGTCATATTGACTGGGACATATCCAAGGTCACTGTGGCAAGAGATAATTAGTGGAATCGAGGCAGGAACAGAGTCTGGAAGCTTGGTCTCTTCTGTAAGAGACATCATTGGAAGAGAACCAAGTTTAACATATAGTGATTAGGCATTTACCAGTTTAGTTCTCGCTAGCCCAGGCTTTGAAGAGGGCTACTTTGATAAGAGGGGCATCAGGGCAGAAGGTGAGGATGAAAATTTTTTCCTGATGAACAGGCCATTCAGAGCAGAAATTAACTGAGCTAGAAGCAATAAAGTCTGGTTTCAAATCCTTTCTGCTCTTGATCTAAGGGGTATACTAGAATACCAGGAGGGAGAATTGAAATATAAACTTAGTTGGGCATAGAAAAGAAGGTAAAAATTGGGGAGTAATAGTGTAGACCTAAGAGTAACCAATTCTTTCCTTACAGCATTAGAAAGATATAGTTACTTAACTACCCCACAGGGGAAGCTGCAACTCCTTGTCAAAACATACTCCAGCCTCTAGGGGGAGCTCAAGAACCCAAAAAGGGTGATGGAGCATGGACAAAAGTCATGTCAAAGGTGATGGTGAAATTTGATGGCACACTTAGAAAACAGAGTGTTTAGGAAAAAAAAGGAGGCTCAATTTGTTATCTGCTGGCTTCTTTGTAGAGTACTTCATTTTCATTTACTAGTGTCCAGAATTCTTGTTCACATTCTCATTTGCCTTGAGATCTGTCACCCCAGAAAAGATTCCTGCATGAAAATGTTCACTATCTGCAGCTGAGAATAGAAGTAGCAATGTTCCCGGATGCCAGTCAGAACTCTGGAAACAGAGACTTGTTCTATGTGACAAGTCTGAAGACCAAGGAATCCTAGAGGCCATTGGCATCATCAATGGTACGCCAATACCCATTTGAAATAACAGATCTTGAATTGAGCCAAAGCTGAATCTATAAGATGGAGACCAAAGCTTCTTTCTAAAGGCTTCATTAATGTCACTTTGGTCAGGAGAGGTGTTGGAGAAAGGGTGGAGGAGGTGGAGGAGAAGGAGGAAGAGCTCATAGAAAAGTCTAGCCTGTGTGCTTCTATACTGTGATGCTTATAATACAGGCTTCCCATCCCATCAAGTCTTATATCAGCAATGCCTTCTGTGGAAGGCAATTAATCCTCCCCTGGACCCCACATTGGAGAAAAGAAAGCATGAAGGCTGGGCAGCCATCTGTACACCCCCACATCCTGGCTGGTGTTGCCTCAGATGTCACAGAATGCACTCTGTCTCTCCCAAGAAGCCCTGAGTGGTCTTGAAGGAGACTCCTGCCTCTGCCTTTTTGCAGGATGGCTGCTTTGCTCATTGCATCCCGGTGAGTCATAGCTGCTGAAGTAAGGCACCCACCAACCTGGATACAGCTCTGGCTGTGACAGCAGCTGTCTGAGACACTCCCATCCCGCCATCTGGAAGATGATTTATAATACATATTTGAGCAGCCTGATGATGTTTGATTAATCAAAATGTCAGATGATCTAATGGCAATGTGTTTGCAATAGAGCTTCATATTTTCGATTTTGAAATAAACAGTTGAGAACTGACTAATATTAGAGAGGTCAATGAGAGATAATATTAGGATCCATAGTAGTATTCGAGGGTAATGTTAGGAATTTGTTCTGCTTTATTCTCTTTAAAGTGAGATTGAAGTTTTGATGTATGTACATGCAAGAAATTCCAAGCAGATCCTAATCTACAGGGACAATGATTATTATTCTTGCCTTCAATCTTTAAAAAACTGAATATTTCAAATGATATTCTCATAGGTAAGTGATGAATAAGGTTCTGATTGTTTTTCTCAGTTTATAAACAAGTCCTGCATGCCATGAGTTACAACATCTGTTCACAAATGGCCTCTGTTTCCCTTCATCTTTAAAATATTCCTTTGTAATAGGTGCTATCTCCCCCATTTCACTGGTGAAGATTGCTTAACTTTCCAAGACTCAGTGTTAAAATGTTCCAGAAGTAGTTTTCAAACTCGACTCCTTGCTTGCTGATGGTTCCAACATCCCTCCTCTTAGCCTTTTAAGTTTTTTATTTCTACATTTATCCCTTGGATCAGCAAACATTTCTGGGGGTCATTTCCTACCTCGTTCCAATTCTGGTACTAAACACTGTCAATACCAAGGCAAGCACATAGGCTCATCCTTGAGAAATTCCCAATCTGATGGAAAAATCAAAAGGGCTGCTGAGAATGCCAAATTAGCATGCTTAGAAACTTGAGGATGTTGTTAAATTGACATGTTTTACTTGATACGTTCACTGAGCACTTATGTGTGCTTGAATCTATGAGAACAATCATAGAGGAGAAATGGGTACAGACCCATTTTTCAGGTCTCCCAGGCTAGCTGGCAAGGGGGTAAGAGAAGCCACAGTCTCCTGTGTGCAACAAGCATACCTTTTTATCAATGAGTCAAGTTATCTCTGCTTTAGCTCATGTTGTGCCAGAGCAGAAGAAACTTAACCTCAGTCACAGGTAGACTTAAGCTTCCAAGAGATGTAGAAAGTCCTTGGTGATGGATGTTCTGAGGTATAGTTAAAAGCTCGTGGTGATGGGCAGACATGCGTCAGAGTACAGGAATCTTTTATTTCTGCCCATGTGTCCTATTTCTATTCTGCTTCCATGTCCTACCTGGGGAAGGAAGACTGTTCATTTCTGCTACTTCTAGGTGACAGGTGGGAGGGGAGGGTAGTTACCAAGAACACGAGTGCCTGTGGGAAGCTATCTGACGTTCCATGTAATGAGAAATGTCATTGCTCCATTCTCTGTGTGAGGAATGGTTAGTTACCTTTGTCTCCTTTGTTTGGAAACACACACACATTCAATTTTGCCTCCTTTTCATTCTCCACTTCTTATTTTTCAAATACCCTTCCTAATTCTTGAGGTTTCCCTCAGAGGCATCTAGCACAATCTCCTTAATTAACTAACTTACGTTGTGGAAGCAAAAGGCAAAAAGAATGACAAGCTATTTATATTTTTGTCCCCTTGACAGTTTTTCCCCAAGACCATGAACACAGACAGCCATGAGTATTAACAGAGTGAGGGCTCCTCAGGGAAAAAAACAGAGAGGTCTAGAACAAATCAAGAAAAAAAAAGGGAACACCAAAAATATCCTGCAATGAACCAGTAAAACACATTATAAAGAGGAAAGTTAGGAAGTTCTAGGTTAGAGGGGAAGTCTAGAGAGTTCACATAAAAGAAACAATTCTTAACTCTGTTTAAAGCAGGCAAGAGGTAAGAATGGTAATTCCTCAGACAAGCAAGCAACAAAGGAAGCAATCCAAAATAAATAAATAAATAAATAGTCTGAGAAGATGGCCCAGTTGACACCGTGCTTGGCATGCAAGCATGCGAAGCCAAGTTCAATCCTCAGAGCCCCACTTAAAAACTGAGCATGATAGCAGTGGTTATAATCCCAGCACTGGGAAGGTAGAAGCAGGCAGACCTCTGGTGTTCACTGGTAATCTAGCCTAGTCAAATCGGTGGCTCCGGGCCAGTGAGACAGGCTGTGGTGGAATGCTTCTAAGGAGTTATAACCAAGGTTGTCCTGTGATCTCCAGGTGCACCTTCATATACACATGTGTACACAAATACACATTTCTGTAAACACAAGCACACCATTAAGGGTCTTTTGAAAAAACCGTATGGAAACATACTATGACAGAAGTTTCATACATTCATATATATGCATATATATACATATTTAAAGGAATTACCCTATAACAGGGGAGAGGGACAATATCCCAACTAGATGCCACATGCTACCAAGTTAACTCTCCAGTACCAGGAATGAGTTACCTCTTTGTGAGTTGTTGGCTCAAAATGAATTCCATAGGCCTCCTAAATGTTAAGGGTATTGCCAATGCTTTTCAGAACTTGGTATGATATCCTATTGCTGAACATACTACATACTTAGGCTATAGAACATGAGGAAACCCTAGTTGGCGCTCACCAGGAAGCTTTATTCCTGATGGCCAGCATTCATAGTGCTGATAGTGATACACTCTATCAGAAGAATGAGATAACCATCAATCTTACTCACCTATGAGCAATACAAGCTACAATAACCAATGGGCTGGCACGGTATTCCCATTTGTACAGTAGTAGCATGAATGTTATAGGATTTAAGATCCACTACGTGAGATGGAACCCACACCTGCCACTGTAATGAGGCCAAGATCTTTAGACTATACATTCCATGAGCCCTAAGGGAAAACCTGCCACTACTATTTTTCTAAAGAAACATAATAAAACAATTCTTCATGACATATGGCTCTACCCATAGATCAGTGCATCACTCAACCCTCATCAGAGAAGCTTCTTCTTGCAACATGGAGACCTACAACTGGTCAACGTGCAGAGAGTAAGAGACTTTGAATTGCTCTGAGTTAATGGATGTCTATGTCACACATTTCCCCTCAAGGCTTGGGAATATATGTGGAAGAGGGGGTGGGAAGATTGTAAGAGCTGAGGTGGTAGATGACTCCGAGGAAGCAGAGTTTCCCAGGCACAACAAGGCAGATGTGCATATGGACTCATAGAGACTGTGACAGCATGCACAAAGCCTGCACAGGCTGGAGTCAGACAAAATTTCAGCATGGAGGAGGGGAAGCATGCACAAAGTCCACCCATGACCAAAAGGCTCTTCACAATTGATATACTAGGAGAAGCAAAATCAGATGCTGTGAGATTCCCCTCTGCATGCTGTGATTGCCATTGGTTAATAAAGGAACTGCTTTGGGCCTACAGCAGAGCTATAGAGGAACAGAGCTAGGCAGGAAAAACTAAACTGAATGCTGGGAAAAAGAAAAGCAGAGTCAGAGAAGCCATGTAGCCCCGCCAGAGACAGATGCTGGAACCAGTAAGCCACAGCCACGTGGCGATACACAGATACTATGGTTTCTGTGTGATTCTTTCAGGGCTGAGCAGTCAGAAAACAAACAAATGGCCTTATTGCAACAATCAGATGTCTTTAATAGGATGACACTGGGTTTATCAGTCACACTCCATGGCAGGCTTTGCGCTCAGGAGTAGGTGGCCAACACAAATCATACTCCATGTTTTTACACTTTTTTCCAGGGTGGGTATCATTTTTGATTTTGTTTTAAGAGAAAACATAAAAGCTGGGTAGGAAAGGAAGTGGGGAAGAACTGGGGGAAGGGAAACATGATCAAAATATATTTTATGAAATTCTCAAATAACAAATATAAAGACATCATGAAAATAAATTAAACATATATAAAATCTCAAAGGAGTGAGGTCCATGGGTCCTGAGACTTGTAAATGTTCCTGCATAGTGTCCAGGGACACAGCAGAGGGGAAGGCAGGGGACAGACATGGAGAAAGGAGGCATCAGCCTGAGAAGCATAGAGAAGCCAAGGAAAAGTGCGTGAAAAGATCCCCTCGATTTGTCAGAACCGTATCACAGCTGCCTTCTGGCTTATAACAGCGTGTGCCTAGCAAATGACCTTTTTGCCTCTTCTGAGGCCTCCATGGAGCTTCATAGCTACTGTAGAGTAAACCTAAAACTGAAATCCCTGCCTCAGCATCTGGATGGCTCTACCAACTGCACAGATGGAACTGAGGTAACAGCAGGCCCACCCGGATGCCCTCCTGTAAATCTTGGGCTGTGGGACATGATTTCAGGAGCATCTGAGCATAGGTTAGTTCATGGCTAATTCCTCTGTCCCTTGATCTAGGGACCAAATGAATGGCTTATGAATCACATAGAAACTGCTTGAAACACACCTGACAGCTAGCCCTTTCCATTGCCTCTAACCCATTGAGAACTAACACCTCAAGACAGCTTTCGGGTCAGTTGGCCAAGAAGTGACATGTGACATCCCAGGATGCACAGTTCCAGAAAAGTTCAGAAGCCTCTGAAGGCAGTGCTTGCCGCAAACAGTCCTGCCAAAGTCTCTGTAGACCACACTATCAGGAGCTGACTCTCAGGAGGGATGCTTCATTAGAATTCCAGTCAGCAGAAGTGACCTGCACCAGGATATGTGAATGCCAATTTACCTTCTGCTGCAACAGAAGGGGACATTCGGCTGTTTCTCAGGGAAACAAGAGGTCAGGTCAGGGGCCATCACTACCTCCTGTGCTAACAGACCCTTCAGCAAACACACCATGGCTGGTGAAGGAGACTAAGTGTGGGATAAGGATTCTACATAAAAGTCTGAAATAGGAGGCTGTGGGCAGCACCTGGCAGACACCTAGGGAAGAGCTCCTCTGACAAATGTTATTTGAGATCTAGAAAAGAAATTGGAGGATACTCCCTGAAAATTCAACCCCAGGGATTGCTGAGTGAGTGCAGGCAGGAGCACTGAAGAATACAGGCTAGAGCACTGAGGAGTGCAGGCTGGAGCACCGAGGAGTGCAGGCAGGAGCACTGAAGAATACAGGCTAGAGCACTGATGAGTGCAGGCAGATCACTGAAGAGTGCAGGCAGGAGCACTGAGGAATACAGGCTGCAACACTGAGGAGTGCAAGCAGGAGCACCGAGGAGTGCAGGCAGGAGCACCAAGGAGTGCAGGCTGGAGCACCGAGGAGTGCAGGCAGAGCACTAAGGAGTGCAGGCACAGCACCGAGGAGTGCAGGCAGGAGCACTGAGGAGTGCAGGCTGGAGCACTGAGGAGTGCAGGCAGGAGCACCGAGGAGTGCAGGCTGGAGCACCGAGGAGTGCAGGCAGAGCACAGAGGCAGGGGCTCAGGGTTAAACACATCCCAGTAGGCCAGGGGACCTGAAATGGAACATTCCAGTCTCGTGTGCCATGCAGTGTCTTTTCTGCCCCTTTTAGGATTCTCTGTAGTTGCACATACAGCCCTTGCCTCTGCCTCATCTCTGAGATGACAGATGCTCAATGCCTGTCTCACCTGAGACATGCCTAGCCCATTTCTTAAGTCAGAGGTCAGGTGCTGCCTGGTCCTGCAGCTTTTTCTATCTTTCCTCACATGCTCTACTGCATGAGAATTGTTCTGTTCTTGAATTCATCTGCCTTCCACTGCTCTTCCTGCCAGCAAAGATCGCTTCTATTTTTGTTGTAGTCACTCTTTACTGGGCATGCATATGGGCCTGCTGCACCCCTGTGAAGCCTCTCTGTTGTCCTTTCTTATGTCTTCTTCCACCCTGTTAATACAGACACTAAGCATGGAGAAAGAAATATGTTCAAGTTCATAAAAATGACAAGGTTATGGTACCATCTCTCAAGTCCTTGTTTCTTGGGTGTTGACTATCTGTTTTGGTTTTTGTTAACATGTATCCATATGTATTGTGCATATTATTATTGTTTGTTGTGATATTTGATTTCATGCTTATAAGATGACCTGACCAAACTCAGCCTTTTCATTTGTGCCTGACCTTCAACCTACTACTTCACAACATCTAGTAAACACCAAGTTATATTCAGATCAACTTTTTCCTTATGGAATTTCTCTTTCAGGAGAGAATCAGGGATAGTCTACTTTGCCCATGTAGGCCTGAGATATGTCATATGGGGACTAGGGATAAGGAGGGAAGGGACAGGACACAACTCTCAACTATGTACTTGGTCCCTGTGTCTGGAGAGGGTGAACCTGGTTTACCCAGGGATGGTGGCACTGACAGCTTGGGCAGAGGCAGCACAACTAGAGGCAACAAAAATTGATGGTCCAGACCCAAGGTTTAGGTCACAGGACCAAGGTAAGACAAGTCAGGCTTGGGTATTGACTTCCACTTTCTCCCTCAGGAGCCTCTCTGTGGGAAAGGGGACTCTGGATGCAGCTCAAGGCAAAAGAAAAGGCAGAAGCATGAGGTTATCTGTACTGTTGTCTCACCAGCATGGTCTTTGGCCATTCTGATCCTTCTTAGCCACCAGGATTTAAGGCATCATGTTAGACTGTGACTGTCAGTGATGGATGAACTGGTCAGACAGTGATGGGGCTGGAGAAGCAGCTCTTCTTGGGTACCACAGCAAAGCAGAACTTAGCTAAAGCAAAGATGGACTTGGTAATCCAGACAACATTCCATTCCCTTCTAGTGAGGACCCAGTGAGAGAAAGGGAACCTGCAGAGTCACCTAGAAAGGTAGAGGAGTGAGTTCTATCAGTCCTTCAACAAATGCACAGACAGAAGCAGTAGTGTGACACTACAGACTAGGGTCCTGTGAACCAGAAATGTGGGGGAGGAGTAGGCAGAAGTGCTGCCATGTTGACATATTGGTTTTGTGTTACAAAGAGTATGATATAGAGCATGCAGGTTTTGCTGTCTGTCAGCCACTCTGCCTGCCGCCTAGATGAGGCTCATCTTTCCATGCCTTTCTGATAAGATTTTGTTTCAGAGACAAGAGGTAAGCACAATCTCAGTGAAGCAAGACTTGATGTTGTAGTCCTCTGGAGCTAGAGTATCCTTGGGCCCGCTCATGGTCTTCAAGTATCCAGTACTCCAACTTCTCCATCATGGCCTGTAGCTCCCCACTAGGAGTCAGTTATAATCTCAGAATTAGGGAGATGGAAGCAGGAGGATTTCTAGAGCTTACTGACTAGTCAGTCTACCAAAATCGGTGAGCTCCAAGTTCAGTAAGAGACCCTGCTTGAAAAATAAGGTGAACAGTGATTTAGGAAGGCTCGTGACAACCTCTAACAGTCACTCACTCACACATACTACTAAGAGTTCCCATATACTCCTTACCAGCCTCCTTTGCTGTTAACATAATGCTTAATATGTTTGTAAACCTAAAAATTAAATAGCTACATAAAAATTAACTAGACTCCTGAAGTTACATGGATGTCTTCAGGTTTACTCTAGTTCTTTTTCTGATATTGAATACTCCAATGTGAATCAAATCCAAGAAATTCTATTATGTTTAGTAGAAGAAAACTTTGAAATATAAAAAATAAATTACAAATAACAACAAAATGCACCAAGTACATGGGAATAGTTATATAAACACTAGCAGCCATCTAAAGAATATGTGTCTAGTCATTTGGTATTTTTATTAACTTATTCAAAATAAGAAAGTTCATTTAAAAATATGGCAGCTAAAATCTCATTTTTGAATGACATTGTCAAATCGGAGGCGTACCTTCTGTCAAAGAGTAAATGTGGGAGGTGTTTGACTCTGCTGTCTTCCTGGAAGGTAAAGAATACATAAAGAATTATGTGAATGACTGGGTCGTCTTGTGACAGTGACCAAGGTACATGACCTTACTATTTATTGGCTAAATATCTACAAGCTGAAGAATTACTCAGTAATGGACCAGCTGTGTTGCACAGGCTCCTGTACGTAGGAAACTGAGATCTGGTGAAGGATTTAATACTCACCAAATTCCAAAGTAGAGCCAATACAAATGATATCTATCAATAACTACAGCAGCTAATTTACATTATAAAAAACCCACATTTTTCTTGGAAGGCAAATTTTGTGCTTTTTGATAATGTAATATAGCCTGCAGTCATGATGGAATAAAATGCTGCTTGTAAAATGGAGGGAGGAGCCAATGCAAAAGATCAGATATTGCTGGACGATGGTGGTGCACACCTTTAATCCCAGCACCCAAGAGGCAGAGGCAGAGATCTCTGTGTGTTAAAGGCCAGCCTGATCTATAAGAACTAGTTCCAGGACAGGCTCCAAAGTGACAGAGAAACTCTGTCTTGGAAAAAAAAATAAGATTTGTTACTTTTATTCACAAAGCTCGCAAATGTCTAAAAGTCTCAACATATAGAAAATTCTAAAAGACAACTTAGGTAGCCCCTGGCTTGGAATAAGCTCCAAATATCTTTTATTTCAGCCACAATACTTTGACTCAACTGTATAAAACACGTAAATGCCTAAATTTCATGTAAATGCCTAATCTCACTTTCTTTTAAGAATCCTCAGATCTACCACAATATTGCAATTAAGTGCTCCTCTAGGGCCCCTAACCTAGAGAGCCATTGGTTTTGGGCTCAGTTACCAGTACTGGGCACAAGTTCTGTCTTGTGGAGTGGACTTTAAATCTTTATAGACATAGGTAGTGTATCTCTTAACCTTCATCAGTGTTGTTCCTTTTTACTATAGATGGTGATGACTACAGAGACCTACAACTGCAGAAAATAAGCGAGTGTGGAGTGTTCAGCTCTAAATGGGAGGTCTGTATCCCATTCCTTCCCTGAAAGGCTCAGGGATTCCTGAAGATGTGGCAGAGATATTGTAAGAGCCAGAGGTAGGGGCTATTTCCCATTGGAAAATAGCAATTGCTGGGCATGACAGGGCCATTGCACTTGTAAACTCACAGCAGCTGCAACTGCATGTATAAGACAACACATGATCAAGATTAAGCCAGAACAAATCCCAGTGAGGACAGACGAGGGGTTCATGAAATTCTGCCCCTTAGGTAAGGAACTGTTGGAGGAAGGAAAGTGGTTTTCTTAAGGAATGTGGTCCCATTCACCACTAGGTCATCCTACACCCACGCACACACAGATAGCACTTGGTGTACTTCATGTGTGAATGAGTGAAAGAGAAAGTGGGGGAAGGCAAGAATAAAAATCACACATGGAGTTGGAAGGGGGAAGTGGAAAGGATAAGGGAGGAAATGGGAGACAGAGGATTGGGGTTGGTTGGATTTGATCAAAATGCATTATATACATGCACAAAACTCTCAATAAAAACAACTTTTATAGCAAGGCTAATTCTATGTCTGGATTAGGTATGAGGAGGCTGACACGTCACAGTTCCCAAAACTTCCTTTATATTTCCATCATGGAGTCGGGGTCAGATGTCATTATCCATCCTTATTTGCTATGATTCTCTTAAACTCTTGCTACAGTTCACATGCTCATTTTACTTGTGTGGTTCCTATGGGCGTGAAAGCTTGTGGTCCCTTGTCTGAACATATGGAAAGAAGAAGGAACTTCCATGTCCTATCTTCTTATGAATCAGGTGCATTCCTGGCAACTGGACTTCAGGTGCCCCACTGAGTTATGAATTGGGTCATCTTTACCATGGATAAGGCATTTATCAATTGTGGGTCTCACTTTCCCCATTTCCACAAAGAGTAAGATGTGTGTGGTGCATCCTAAGGTCCCAGTTCTGATGATCACTCTTCAGGGACAGGATCATGGTTTACAACAGCTGGCCACAACAGTCACCCTACTGGAACTCAGGTTCTCAACCAATAACTGAGGATAGAAGGTGTGCATTGCCTTAGAAGCAGTTCAGAGGCTAGGGAGGCATTAGATATAATTGACAAAGTGAACTTTAAGAAAAATAATTCAAACAGGACTATTTTCTGCACTCTGGAAACTTACTCTTATTATCTGAACTCAGTGAGAAAATTTAAGTTTTCTTTCCAGCATCTATGCCCAGTTCCTGTCAGACTTTACATATGACCTTTATCTGCCCGTGTCCCTTTTCCCTTCTCTGTGGGACTGTCGATTCTGTTATATAACTACGTAACTATGTCCCATGCTTTTTATTCCTCTCCCTGACCATCACCAAGGGACAGGCATGTGAATCAAGCACTATTATTTAGATTTTCTCACCTGAGAATCTGAGCAATATTTCTAGTGTTTTCTCGGGCAAAGTGTTGTCTCGGGAGCAGATGGAAGAGGCAGCCGTAGTACATGTCTGGACTGTGCTTATAAAGGAGGTAGAATTGATTTCTGCTGTTGCCAACAGGCCAGACCATCCATCCACTCTGCTCTACTCTTTAAGCAACACAGTTTTCTATGAATCAACATATTAGGACTCTCACACTTTCTGCTCTTTAAGCTCTCCCAACTCTCTGAGAATGACAGAAGTAAGGGCTCAGATGAGGGCTTCTTTAAGCACGGAACTGCTCCCTCTGGTTTCTTTGGAGTTGATCCACTGCCTAGAATGTGGACAAGTCTCATTCAAAGTCTCAGCTGAGAAGGCACAGGGATCTTGGTGGTCGACAAGGCAGTGAAGTTCTGTCTACAATGTTCACCATGGAGAGAGCAGATCTGAAAGAGTGCATTTACCTAGGAAAGGAGTGACAAATAATATTTCTTAATTACGAATAAAGCTTTTTCTTAGCTTGTGAAATACCATTTCTCTCTGTTTCCACAACATGTGATCCTACTGTTGCTGGGAGACATCCAAGAGAAAGGCTGGCAATATGATGACGTCTATTCTCCCACAGCAAACTCACCCATTCAATGCATAGGATTCTCTTTTCCTGCATTGTATAGCCAAGTTTAAAAACAGAGAAACTTTCCTCCCTTTCTGGGAATAAAAGTCACACAAGCTGATAAAATAGAAGGCCACAGGAGTATGGGAGCCAGACAGAGAAGAAATCACAAGGGAAAGGAGAAAATAACTCAAGACAAATAAAAACAACACAACACACTGATTTACAGAATTCAACACAATAGGAAATATATAGTTGCAAACATGTTAAGCAAAGAACAGAATGAATTTAAACCAGTTACCCAATTATATAATAAAGAGAAAGTAGAAAAAGAAGTATAAATTAAACTCAAGTTATAAAAAGGAAGGAAATACAGTGTTCATCACTTATCCATGGATGACATAGAGAAAAATCATAGAGAAAATTGAATTCTAAATATGATTTTTCCTATACATATATAACTGTGATAAATTTTATGTATAATTTAAGTACTAAAAGAGATTGAAAGTAATCAATAAAAATACAGTTACAATATATGATATAATAGAAATTAAGTGAATGCAGTGGTCTTCCCCAAAATATCTTGTGCTTTTTTTGCCCTTCTTTCAGTGAAGTAAGATGATGGAACACCTACAAGATGAAGCATAATGAACAAGATGTTGTAGGTGTAGTGTTACCACACTCGGCTACTGCACAAGGATAACTGAAGAGAATTAACAGATGGGCAGAATATATATGAGTGACAGAGAGATGCTTCATACTCTGGGCAGAAGAGGGAAGTTCAACAGAGATTATATCATGCTACTCCGAATGGTGCCTAATTTAAAAGTTTTGAATTGTTTACTTTTGGAAGTTTCTATTTTCTATTTTCATACTAGTGTTGGTTCTGAGCAACTGCGACCATGAGGAGCAAACCACAAATACTAGGGTCTGGGCCTCTAAACCAAAAATTGAAGCACAATGGGGTAAAGAAGCAAAGTCAACAGTTAATTTAAAAATATGAGCAAAATATGAAACCATTAACCAGCTTAAGGAAAAATGAAAGAACAAATAACCATAACCAGAAATGAAGTGGTCATTGCCACCAAAATTTTCAGATATAAAGAAAAAATTATCAGAAAATTATATATCAACACATTGAACAAAGTGGATAAATTCCTTTAAAAAACTATTAAAACTGAATAATAAAGAAATAAGATATAAATATCACTCTCCCACAGAGATTAAATCGGTCAAAAACTTCCCCAACAAAGTCCAGAATCATATATATGCCTTCACTGGACAAATCTACTGAACATTTAAAGAGTTAAAATCAATCCCCCCCCCAAACTTTCCATAATGTTAAGGAGTAGAGACCACTTTTCACACTCATTTTATGAGCCCTGCAATTTAAAAGGAAACAGTCATGATCTATTTTTTTTTTTTTTTTGGTTTTTCGAGACTGGGTTTCTCTGTGGCTTTGGAGCCTGTCCTGGAACTAGCTCTTGTAGACCAGGTTGGTCTTGAACTCACAAAGATTTGCCTGCCTCTGCCTCCCGAGTGCTGGGATTAAAGGCGTGCGCCACCACCGCCTGGCTAACAGTCATGATCTAAAAGAAAATCCCAGACAAATATCCCTAAAGAATAGTGATGAAAAAAAATTTCAACAAATTACAAGCAAATGGAATTCAAAAACACGTTAAAAAGATCATATACCATGACCAAGTAGTAGTTGGCCCTGAAATTTTAGAATGTTCAGTTTATCATCTGAAAATCAATCAGTACAATAATCCACATCAATAGAATGAAAGAAAAAACACATAGTCATATTGATGCAGAAAATCATTTCATGAAAAGGAACACCTTTTTATAATAAAAAAATACTCAAACTAGAAACAGAAGGAAACTAGCTCAATATAGGAATAGAATACATATAAAAAACCTCTGGCTCATATTGTATTCAATGGTGAAGCTCTGAAAGCTTTTCTTTTAAGAACAGGAGCAAGGCAGGGATTGCTACTCTAACCACTACTATTCAACAGTGTACTGGAGATTCTAGCCATGACAGACAATACTAAAAAAAATGGTAGGTGTCTTAGGGTTTCTATTGCTGTGATAAAACACTGATCAACGTGAACTTGGGCGGGGGCAGGGTTTATTTCATCTTAGAGCTTATAGTTCATCATGGAGGCAAGTCAGAACAGGAACCTGGAGGGGAACTGACAGAGCTGCAGTGAAGGAATGCTTCTTACTGGATGCTTGCTTGTGGATGGCCCAGCCTGCCATTTTATAGACCCCAGAACCACTTGCCCAGGGGTGGCATCACCCATAATGAGCTGGATCGTCCTAAAGCAATCTCTAATTTTAAAAAAAAATACACCCACAGATTCCCACACAGGCCAGTTTGAGGGTGGCAATTTCTTTACTGAGGTTCTCTCTTCTGAAATGACTCTACCTCTGTCAAGTTGACAAAAAACTAGCTAGGACAATAGGCATCCCAAAGCCAAAAAGAAACAAAATTATCTAAATTTGCAGACAGCATGATCTTATGTGTAAAAATACAAAACATCCACAACATTACTACCAACAAATAAATGATTTTAATAATATTTAAGAAAATATTAGACCTAAAGCCAAGCTATAATTTTATAAACTAATGATAATCAAATATCTGAGAAGCTTCCTAAGATACATAATAATACACACACAAAAAGAGTTTAAATGGAGTTACTAATAGTGGGGAAATAAACCCCCTGTTATATAGCATGGGCTAACCAATAAAAATCCCAGTGCCAGGAATGGGTTTCATTTTTTGGAGTTGTTGGTCATTAGGTCTCATAGACTGCCCTCTCCCAAACATTGTAGGTGACTGACAATGAATGTTCTTGGTTGGTTACCCTATAGATCTTGGCAGTAAGGCACTATTGCTGGAGACACCACATACTTGAGTCACAGAACATAAAGAAATCAAGCTAGTACTGACCTGGAAACATCATCCCTACTGGGTAGTTTTCATAATGCTAGAATGTATTTTGCATTCTATAAAGGGACAGAAGTCATAATCAGTCTTATACATCTGTGTTGTAATTAGAGGAGAGGTGTGGGTTGTGTTCCCAGCGCCTGGCTCCCAAGCCCCCAGCTGCTGGCCCGCTCAGCCACTGGTTGCTTGCTTATGCCCGAAATAACCACATGAGACCTGTATTAATTTAAATACTGCCTTGCCCATTATCTCTAGCCTCTTCCCGGCTAGCCCTCACCTCATAAACTAACCCATTATAAAAGTCTGTATGTCATCACGAGGTGGGTGACTTACCGGACAGATCTATGGTACTTCGATCTGCTGCGGGAGCGACATGGCGACTGGCTCTGACCCAGTCTTCTTCCCAGCGACCTCTTCTCTTTTCCCCGCCTAAGTCCTGCCCTATCAAATGGCCCAGGCAGCTTTTTTATTTAACCAATCAAAGCACAGAAATACAGATCAACCCTCCTTCACATCTGCTCATGCTGAAAGCTACAATAACGACTGCTCTAACAAAACATACCATGGGTGCAATAGTGGCATGAGAGGCATGGCAGTAACCATGACTGTGCTTAAAGCCTGTTTCACAAAATAAAACCCATACCTGCCACTGTTGTTAGGGCCAAGAACCTATAGCCAGAAGAAAATAGCCAGGCTGGAAGAGGTATATATGGAGAGAGTAGGCAGAGTCGAGGAGAAGCTATATAGCTGACACTGGAGACAGACACCTCCACTGGAGCCCACCAAATCTTTGCCAGTAGGCTACGACCTCATAGTGCTACACAGATTAATGGAGATGGGTTTGTTTAGGATGTACGACCTAGCCAATAAGAAGCTCTAGCTAATAGGCCAAGCAGTGATTTAATTAATACAGTTTTTGTATGGTTATTTTGAGTCTGGGCAGCTGGGAACGAACAAGCAGCCTCCCCCAACATGTCAGAAGAAGATTAAATTCCTGAAAATATGTAGATGCTTAGATTGGATTATAAATAGTTTTTAAATACAGCTATATGCCATGTACAAGATATGTGCCTAAAATATAGTAGCAAGAAAAAAGTTTGGTCTGGCAAATTCATACCAAAGAAAAGCTAATATAACAATATTGCTGTATTAAAGTTTTCAGTTGTGAGCAATGGAAGCTCTTCAAATTAAGAAAGACCAATTTAAAAACCCTCAGAAGAAAATGGCAGAAGGGCAAGACACTAAGGGGTCTGTACGTGTTCCTCCTCAAATCTTCAACTGAACATCCATCAGTACATTTATTGAAGCTACTCCTGGAGGCCATGGGAAAATAACTACAAAAACTCACAGGAAGTACTCATACAAGAGCAGGAGCAGTTGGTGCTGCCAGGCACAGCAACAAAGTCTCAGTATTCACAGGATGTCAGAGTAATCAGAAGTAATCAATCACGTGAAAAAATTAGCCACAGATTAAGTCTGCTCTGGTCCTACCTAACAAAGCTTGAAAGTGTAGTCTCCAAAGAATCCAAATGTTTTCAAGTAACTGAATTGCATCCCAGGATAGAGCTCAAGAATATTTATAGGAAGTAAAAATATCTGTGGAGCCTCAAGTTGTGCGCAACTAGCAGCTTTCCTTCTAGGCAGCTAATCTTTGCACATGCCCATGGAGATGTGCGTGGATTTATTGCAGCAATTGAGAAAAACTAGACTGAATTCAAGGGTCCATCAATAAGGCAATGCATAATTAAATTGAAATATATTAACACAATGGGATATGATAACTCATTAACAATGAGTTGGATCTATATATTCACATATTCAAATCTCAAAATAAATATACTGTAGACTCTTTGGGAGAAAAATTAAATGGTGCTGGTGATGCTCTATGTACAGAGTCAACTAAGATATATCGAGTGACTGCATGTACTGAGCCCTGTTAAGATGTATTATCTCATTTAATTTATCAAACTTTCCCTGCTAGGTGATGTAACTGAGGGGCAGGACCAGCAATTACACTTGCTCGTTTGCTTATTTCTTTGTTTTCTTTATGGTCCAGGAGCTCTGCTGTCAAACTCCCATGTTATAGTGCCACACACAATACTGAGGGTGAGACAAGGTGACTCTGGCTCTGTGAACTCAGGAGGCTGGGAATGCTGACTGCTGTCATTTTCAGTCTTTAAAAAAGCAGAACAGTTTGATAACAGGTCAACACCGGTCAGACTCAGGTGGTGAATTTGGACTGTAACTTGATTGCCTATGCTTTTTAATAAGTTTAAATTACCTTATACTGAAATTTCTTAATTAAAAATCTTTATAAAAGAGGTGGGAAATTTTATATTGTTGATGAGATGCCTCCTGGGGGAAATAAGAAAGGCAACCCAGAGGCACTTCTCCTTGTAAACTGGAGCCTTCCCTGACAGATTGTCCTTACATATACCAGGGACACCTAGCAGGAAGGCTCTTAGTTAGCTTCGAACCTTCCGTTCTTGCACTTCCTTTCTTCTTCAGACATCTGTGCTGGAGAAGGGACCAGGAGTGGGAGGGGAGTAGAGGTCCCAGACTCTGTGACCCATATTTAGTGGGCAGGTCCAAAGAATGGCCATTTTCACGTAGTGTGTGACCCTGTCATTACAGGAGAGGGGAGGCTCTAGGGACAATATGCTGTATTTTCTGGTCCAAATCACAAGGAGAAAGGCATTTTCTTGCTTCAACCTATATGCCTGGAAAACATCTACAACAGCCATGGTCATTCCCTATGGATTCTAATGCCCATAACCATTGTTTCCAGACTACTTATGGTCATTTCTCTCAGCCCCTCACACCTGTACATACTGCTTCCTAACCAACCATGGTCATTTCCTTCAGGTTCTAACACCCTCACACACTGTTTCCAGATCAGTCATGGCCACTCACCCCAATATATATTGCTTCCTGACCAGCCATGCTATGCCCCTCAGTTCCTCATTATCAACATGCATGGTGTATTATCATCATGGCCACTGTAATGACAGGAAAACTGTGGGAACGGCTTGCTGGCTACCAGGCTGCATTCTCCTGCATTCTCTTGATGCATGGTTGGCACCTGAGATTTAATCCAGTGGGTAAGGGCTTATAAAATGGAGGGATTTCAGCAACAACAGAGTATAGACTCTTATTCTATAAAACTTTAAATTCAAAAGCTGTTGTCTTGTTTTAGACTTTCTTTTAACACGGAGAGATAATCTGGTTGCCTGTAGTCAGGGAGTCCGTGCCAGTGATGTATAGTAATGGTTAGAGACACCCTGGGCCATTACATGGGATGTGAACAGAGCAGCTTAGGGCCACCCATGAAGCCTTTTCTGGTAGTTCACATGTTTACCTACTCTTTGCTTTGTATCTTTTTGCACTGATACTTCAAACTTTTCATATCTAGGTAGCAAAAACTGGTGTGTACAGGTTTTGAAGGAGGAGGAACACAAATTTGAAGCAGAAAGAACTAATAGATACCAAGAGCTAGGTTTGATCTACAAAGTCCAGTAGTTATGTGATTAAAAGGCCATGGAAAACTTTCTGTTGTGTGAAGGTTGTCAGGCAGATGGGTATTTGATACTGGCCAACATTGTTGAGTGCCTACTGATTTCTGCTTCATACTAGCATAGGAGTTTTCCATGGGTCCTTGGAGTCAAAATTCTTAGCATTGAATAAACTGCTACCGTATGTCTAAATAATTTAGCTCCATTGAGTTATAAGATTCTGTGGTTAGAGCGTCGCTCTTCCTGAGACCAAAGGGAGTTCCACACAAGTGTTGGGGAAATGAAAATCAAACCGTAATAAGCAACTGAGGATGCTGCTTGGTTGTAGAGTGCTGCCTAATGTGTGCTTAGCAATTTGCAAGAATGTGTAAACTAGGGCTACAGAGGCAGAGGCAGAAAGTCCAGGAGTTCAAGGTTATTCTTACTACTCAGTGACTCCAAGGGCAACCTGACCTACATGAGACATTGTTTCAGAAAAAAAATGCAACAACAACAGTAAAAAAAAAAAAAAAAGAAAAAAGAAAGAAAGAAAAGAAAAGAAAAAAGAAACGAGGATGAGGATGCAAAGAGAAGGGAAAGGGAAGCCATGAATACCATTGATACGGATCAGAATTAGCAGTCATTATAGAAAACAGTATGGGGGCCCACAAAATTTAAAGAACACAGAACGGCCATCTTGTCCAAAAATCCCACTGAAGTTCTATGAGACATCTTTGTGCTCCCATGTTCTTGTCTACTATTAGTAATATTTAAGAAATGTAAACAAGTCAAGTGTCTACAAAATTTGAGTGGATATTAAAATGTATTACATACATGCTACCAAATACTATTTAGCCACTCAAAAGAATGCAGCCCTGTGATTTGTGCAAAATAGACAAAACTAGAGATTAGCATGGTATGTGAAATAAGTAAGACACAGTGCCTCAGGATGTCACTCACATATAACTTTTAAAAAAATTAAAATCTCATAAAAATAATGGTTACTACAGACCAGGGACATCTAGGAGGGTGGTGTGGGGAAATCTTGATCAATGAGCACCAGGTAAACTAAGAGCAAGAAGCTCTGGGACTGTGGCACAGTGTGACAACTGCAGATAATAATTGTTCATTAAACATTTTACAAAGATAGACAAAGGGTTCTTAGAGCAAAAAATAGTTAAGCATTTAAGGAATGAGTATTTAACTTGATGGAAGTGTCATGGGACATATATGCTCATTGACTATTACATAGAACCCCTTTAATATGTACAACTTTATGTTTCTTTGTAGCAATTAAAATAGAGAACTTGCGGCTAGGGAGAGTGAGAAAGGCTCTAATTGATCCTTCCTGCAAAGACTCTTGGGTGAATCTGGAAGGTTCCTGGGTGAATCTGGAAGCTGCCTGCATGCAAGAAGAATTTCCTGTGGGTTGGGAATGAGCTACATCCAAATTCAAGAGTTGAGTACTTGACATTCCTGCATCTGTCACCCCGTTGTTTTGGAGCCTGGGAATGATTTAACTGTGCAAACTGATTTACAAGGCATTTCACCTTGGCCACAGGAGGTGAGAAGGTGTGCAGTTTAGAGCAGAAATAGATAAGGACTTGGAGGAAAAAGAGGCGGTTTTGGCCTCTCCAGTCAAACTGGGCAGGGGGCTCTGAGGAATGGCCTCAAGATTTATTTTCTGACTGTATTAGTTTTAGCAAGTGACTGATTCTGACCCTGTATCCGTGCTCTGTCCACGATTCATGTAAGGTGGTGAGGGATGGGAAGAAATGATCTCTACTGTTCGTGAACTTGGCTTTCTCTTGTGTATCATATATGTGAAACAGTTCTGCGAGGACAGTCTAGGAGGGCTATAATGTCTGCTTCTATGTGTTGACTGTTCCACCTTTGCCAAATGAGATACTTGGAAAATTATTTAAATGCTCTGAACTTCCAGGTCTTGATCTAGAGACCAAAGTTAAATCCTAGTTCATAGGGCTGTAGGGGAATTAAAGCAATGTGATATTAAAAGCAGGGCATCAAGCAATACCTTGTAATAGGGATTGTATTGTTACTGGCTAAAAATGTTATTGATTGCATAAGTTAAACTGGGAACACCGACATTTTTTAAGTGCCCAGGAAATGGAACCCGTTCATCATTTGTTCAAGCTCTGTTATATCCTGGAGTTGATTCCTCTGATTATTCATCCTTCAGAGGTTACTTTTTTGGTGAATAATAAATGAGATTTGCAAAAGGTTTTCCTTGGGTAGACCCAAAAGGCACAGCATCTCAGTTACTCCTCATGACAAGGCTTTGAATGAGACACTGTAATTGTCACCATTTCACTGAAACTTTTATACTTAAATGACCT
>JAQHUG010000001.1:25267405-25294011 GCA_028555095.1 Dicrostonyx torquatus | reverse complement strand
CACCTGGTGTGGGTGCTGGGATTGATCTGGGGTTCCCAGGAAGAGCAATATGCCCCTTAACCATTGAGCAATCTCTCCAGTTCCCTCTGTGTCTTGAGAGCTTGCATGGTAGTTGCTGTCTTGCTTTCATGCCACGTTCTGTGAAATGTGACAGTGTTGTGAAGATGAAGAGAACAGAGCCACAAAAGGAATGTAAGCACCTGGGAGACAGTGCATGCTGGGTAGGCATGAGCTGTCAGTAGCTTTTGCTCACCTATTTACTCCCCATTTCTGTCAGCATTTGCCCATGCCCCTGAAGTGAAAGTTGTGCAAAGACACATGAGAAACATACAAAGACATGTGAGAAACATGAGAAAAGCAGGACTATAACACCAAGATCAGAAAAGACAATCAGATCTTTTTTTGCTAGTTTGACTAAGAACTATAAATACTTCCAGAGCATCTATGTCCCAGACACTATACTATTTATGGGAAACTGAGTATCTACCATAGGAGACACTCATAAAAAAAAAAAAGTAAGACAGTATAAATAATAATTTGATATAAATTTAAAATAATAAAATATTGGTTGTATGATGGTGGGAACAGCAGGAAGGGGCAGAGGAAGCTCTGGCATGGCAGTTCCTTTTCTGTGGAGCTCAGGAAGGCTCAGGAGACAGGATGAGCTAAAGTCATAGGTAAGGAAGCCACCATCCCTCTACCACAGCTGCATCCCTTGGGTTCCCTTAGAGTGAATGCTTCATATGTAAATAGATTCCCCCTTATTCATGAGGGAACAAGAACCCGGGGTGGAGGATTGAAATTGCAGATACTTCTGAGCATAATAAGATATTAGCAACAAAACTGAATAGGTATGCTATTAAAAATGATGACATCACTACTTTTATTCTTTGAAGTTATTCTTAAGTGAAATAAGGGTTTTTCGAAAACAGGGACTACAACAATTAATCTGGTAACTAATTCAAACTTATTCAACTGCTAAGTGGCTAATGTGTAGTGGACTATTTATTAGCACATGGATGGATACTCTGGGCGAAATGATGGCACATGTCCCAGGTTTCAGGGGAGTGGGATTGCATGAGATTTCATCCCGCCACTTATGATGATATGCAAATTATAATTCTGAATTATTTCTGGAACTTTCCATTTTAGATCACGGCAATCAAGGATAAACAAAACTACAGGATATCAAACTGTAGTTAAGGAGTTCCTACTGTCCTTCATTGTGTGTTCCTTCTCCTCCGTCCATGCCCAGGTGCCTACACAAAACCGGACGTATTTAGGTCCAGGTCAATGGGTAATAATATGATAAAATAAACAATGCTTCCTCCCACCAACATGGCTGCAAGAGCCAGTCTTCCACCAGACTAAGAGAAATCAGAGAGTAATCTGTCTTTTCAGAGCACATGCTACATTTTGCTTTTACTGTTTTCTTCCAGAGTCCCAGGGAGAAAAAGAAACCTGACTGGTGATTACAAAATGGCTGAGCGACAAGACAGAGGAGGGGGTAGAAGCCTAGCGAGCACAGCCTTTGTTGCTGAAATGTCAGAGCGACTGAAGTCAAGTCCATTAATCTTGTTTTATTGCAAGATTCAAAATCGCCATGGTATGGCAGCCACAAAATTGATGGATGGGTCTCCCTGTGTTCACCCAGCACCTTGGCTGCCTGGGAAACCAGACCTCAGATGAGCAGAGAGAGGAAATTAAAACCGCCCTTCAAGACTCTCAAGTCGCTGCAGCTAGGGAAGGATGGAGGATTTGTGGGCTCTGGTCACAGATCTGCATATCCTTGGGATTTACCACATTTCAAAATAAGCAAATCAAAGCCCCAGCAAAGTGGGAAGCATCACCATAAATCTTTAGCAATGGCTCTCTAGGTTGACTGACAGGGAGCACACAACCCAGCCACCCAGCTGTTGCTTAAGGCCACCAGGCTCTGTGTGACCTTGATTGTATTTTTGTTATTGTTTTCCATTTGATTCTTCGAGATGGTGGTCTTATTTGGTAGCCCGGGCTGTCTTGAAACTCACTCTGTAGGCCAGGCTGCCTTTAACCTCGCAGCAACCCTCTTCCCTCAGCTTCTCAAGTGCTGGGATTACAGCCACATGCCTCTCCATCCAGCTCATATTTGCCTTTCCATTAATGAGGTGGGAGGAGATAACGAAGCTGGTTGTTTTAATTTGCTATCCTCTGATAGCTAGGGCACTGGGCTCTTCCTTCGTATTTCTATTTTCTAATTGGAGCTCGTTCTTTTGTTCATAGCCATTTTCCTTCTGATTCAAACATAATTAATGTCTCAGCTCAGCAGCTCCAACATTTATTGTGAGCTATGTGTCACCCATTCTAATGCAGTGCTAGGGACCAGAGAGGTCAGGGGTGGGAACTGGGGACAGGAGATGGAGCAGGGGTGGGGAGCTGGGTGGGGGTCAGGGGAGGGGGGAGGGGGGGGGAGCTGGGGACTAGGAGATGGGGCAGGGGTGGGGAGCTGGGGACCAGGAGATGGGGCAGGGGTGGGGAACTGGGGACCAGGAGATGGGGCAGGGATGGGGAACTAGGGACCAGGAGATGGGGCAGGGGCGGGGACGGGGGTGGGGAGCTGGGGACCAGGAGATGGGGCAGGGGTGGGGAACTGGGGACCAGGAGATGGGGCAGAGGTGGGGAACTAGGGACCAGGAGATGGGGCAGAGGTGGGGAACTAGGGACCAGGAGATGGGGCAGAGATGGGGAACTAGGGACCAGGAGATGGGGCAGAGGTGGGGAGCTGGGTGGGGGTCAGGGGATGGGGCAGGGGTGGGGAGCTGGGGACTAGGAAATAGGGCAGGGGTGAACAACTGGAGACCAGGAGATGGCCAGGGGTGAGGAACCGGGGAGAGGGAAAAATGTGGTTTTTCTGGTTATGTTCTTTGCTTTTTAATTTCAGAAAGCATAGATATATTTCTATTTCCTTAATTATTTTTTTCTCTTCGTGATTCTCTCTGTCATTTGCTACACATTCATTTCTACCTTCTTTTAAATTTCTAAATTCAGTTAAAGGAAACCTTCAAATCCAGCCATTAGACTTATAAGCTCCATGGTTTCCTATTCTAAATGGCTTGAATTTCACAAATGTTATATTGATATTGACTAATTTTTATTGCCTACTTTTGTAATGTCAATATAGCTATACTCAGAATCCACACAAAGAATTTGTATTTGTTTTTCTTGTGTTGACACCTTATCTTTTTATTGTTGGTTTATAATACATAATAGAAGGGTCAGGTAAGTGCATGATGACATTGTTTTGTAGTCTGTTTTATTTGTTCTTTTAAATACTGAGAACTGGCGCTGGAGAGATGGCTTAGTGGTTAAAAGCACTTATTCTTTCATAGGGCTCAAGCTTAGCCATTACCATCTACATGAAGGACCACAACTAACTGTAAGTCCCATTCTGACACCCTCTTCTAACCTCGATGGGCACCAGGCACACAGACATACATATAAACAAAACACTCACACAAATAAATATATCTAAAAATGTTTAAATACTTAAGAGTTTTTTTTCAGTTCTCAGAAAATACTTGGAGAATTCACTTTTACATTGTATGTAGCCTATAGACATATTTAGGTAACAGGTATGTTTATAATATAAATGTCATAGACTAGATTGAGTTTTAACATTTACTCATTTTTTTCAATTTTTCAAAATATAATTATTTTAAATATTGCTCAGATAAAATATTACTTTTAATACAATCATTTGTCATTTTGTTATGACTTAGATGGGCATTCATGCTTAGCCAGCATCTTATTTTGCTATACTCCGATTGTAAGGCAATATCTACTATGTAACTAACTTCCTGAAACCTTCTTCTTCCAAGTCATAGTTCCTGTCATGATGACATTTTTTCCTTTCTAGCTGTCATTTGTTACTCTGTCTTTTCTTTCTTATATTCCTTCTAGATTTTGTGAAACAGAGATGTCAGTAGAGCCTTTGTAAAGAGGGAATATCTGTTTGTCCAGTTTCTCCCTATAGTGTAATAATACCAAGCATATTGGGTTAAAGACACTATCTTAATTAGGGTTTCTATTGCTGTGAAGAGACACCATAACCATAACCATGGCAACTGTTATAAAAGAAAACATTTGATTGGTGCTGGTTTACAGTTCAGAGGTTCAGTCTTTTACCCTTATCATGGTGCGACATGGCAGCATGGGAGGGAGGGAAAGAGAAAAGAAGGAAGAAGAAAAAGAAGGAATGGAGGAAAGAAGGAAGGAAGGAGGAAGGGAAAGAGAAACAAAGAAAGGAGGGAAGAAAGAGAGAAAAAGGAAGGTATCTTCCTTAAATCTAAGTATGTATCCAGAAGAACTGAAAAGAAACTTGAAGGTATTTGTACACTCATGTTGAGAATAGCATTATTCACACAGTGAAACCATGAAGAAAAACAAATGTGCACAGGCTGATGAACAGATAAGCAAAATGAGATCTACGCACTTGAGTTGGAGCTCATTCTTTTGTTCATAGCCATTTTCCCTCTGATTCAAACATAATTAATGTCTCAGCTCAGCAGCTCCACATTTATTGTGAGCTATGTGTCACCCATCCTAGGGCAGTGCTAGGGACCAGAGAGGTCAGGGGTGGGAACTGGGGACAGGAGATGGAGCAGGGCTGGGGAGCTGGGGATCAGGGGATGGGGCAGGGGTGGAGAGCTGGGTAACAGGAGATGGGGCAGAGGTGGGGAGCTGGGGATCAGGAGATGGGGCAGGGATGGGGAACTGGGAACCAGGAGATGAGGCAGGGATGGGGAACTAGGGACCAGGAGATGGGGCAGGGGTGGGGACGGGGGTGGGGAGCTGGGGACCAGAAAATAGGGCAGGGGTGAGGAACTGGAGACCAGGAGATGGGTCAGCGGTGGAGAACTTGGGATCAGGAGATGGGTCAGGGGTGTGAAACTGGGGACTTTGCAATAATATAGACGAGATTGAAACATTTTGCTACATGAAATAAACTAATCACAAATGGGTGAAGAGTGTGATTTCACTTATATGGGATATCCATATGTCCTGGCTTCACTTCTGGTGCTGTGATGAGAATAGCCTGACCAAAGCAATGTAGGGGCAAAAGTCTCTCTCTCTTTTTTTTTAAGTTCACAACTCCATGTTAGAGTACATAACTGCAGTGAAATCACACCAGCAAAAGCTTAAGGCAACTAGTCACATTAAATCCACAGTCAAGACAAGCGAGAAATAAACACGTGCAGCTGCTAGCCGCCTTACTCGTGCTCATCTAGAATTCTTTCCTCTTACACAGAGCCTATCTGCTGCCTGGGGAAGAACATCATCCACAGTGGGCTGAGACCAATGAAATTCCCTTAGCAGTTAGTCTCTACATCCGTCGATGAACCCAGTGTAAACAATGTCTTACTGAGGCTGCATCATCCCATGATTCTAAGTTGTATCGGGCTGACAGTAAAAGCTGATAATCATACCAAGTAGAAACACCTGTAGAAACAAAGGGGTTTGGTTCCAGGAGCTTGGAAGGTTTGTTATGAGGAGACCATATTAACGGTTTGATTCACGTTTGCAAGATGAAGAGTTTTGGAGATGGATGGAGGCAATGGCCTTGCCACAGCATGGAATATGTGTGAACTGCCACTGAACTATCTGCTTAAAGATGGACCCACTGATAACATCTGACATATCTATTTTGCCACAGTTTTTTTTAAGTCCCTGTGTCTCAGCTTTCTGTTGCTGAGACAAATACCTGGGAGAAACATCCTCAAAGGAAAAAAATATATTTTTTGGCTTTTAGATTCAGAGATTTCAGACCATGGTCACCTGGTCTGGTTGTTTTTGGCCTGAAGATCATGATGGAGGCTGCGCAAAGAGAATCTGTTCACTTCCTGGAGACCAGTAAGCAAAGAGATGGTCCTGTGGTGTTTTGAAGGAGAATGGTCCCCATAGCTTCACATCTGAAAGCTTAGTTACCAGTTAACGGAACTGTTTGGGAAGAATTAGGAGGTGTGGCTTGTTGGAGGAGGTATGTCACTGGAGATGAGCTTTGAGGTTTCAAAAGCCCACCCCAGGCCCTGTGTCTTTTTGCCTACTGCCTATGGATTAGAATACAAAACTCTCAGCTACTTCTACAGTGACAATCCTGTCTCCTTCCCACCATGACAATCATGGACTAATTTCTAAAAGTGTAATCAAGCTCCCAATTAAATGATTTATTTAATAAACATTGCCTTACTTATGTTGTCTCTTCTCAACAACGGAAGAATAAATAAAACAGGCCGAAATATCAGCTTCAAGGACATGCCCCCAGTGGCCTAACTCCTTTCCACTGGGTCCCACTTCTTCCTTCTGATGCCACCACAGGCTGGCGATCAAGCCATTGGCATATGGCCTCTGGTGAACATTCAAGACTCAAGCCCTAGAACTCTTGTTATTCACATTTTTATTTTATTTTTCCTTAGTTTTCCAGAAATAACTTATTTTCATGAATTTAGCACTCTATATTCAATTTTTTTGTTTGTTTTTTGTTTATTGAGGCAGGGTTTTTCTGTGTCACTTTATTGTCTTCCCTGGAATTAGCTCTTGTAGACCAGGCTAGCCTCAAAGTCACAGAGCTCTTCCTGCCTCCTGAGTGCTGGGATTAAAGGCATGCACCACCACCGCCAGCTCATATTCAATTTTTTAAGAAAAATATTTAATAAAATGCATAAGAGTTAGAAAAGATTTATAGTGTTTTTTGTTTTCTTTAAGATTTCAAGTGAAAGCAAGACACTACACAGGTCATTCAGCAACTCAGTCTTACGATCTGTGTTTTGTTTATTGATTTCTTTATTGTTATTCAAGGGCTTCTCAATTCCTTTTGAGCCTCTTGATGATTCTGTGAATATGCCTCTTTACAGACCACGTTCCAAAGAGTCTCTGAAGTGTAGACAAGACACTGAAATGCTGAGTCACAGGGTGAATGTTTTCAGTTCAAGTATGCTAGATGATATTATTTTGCCTGGGGAACATTATTATTTAAATTTACATCATTACCAGTGAAACGTGTGAGTTTCTGTTTCTCCACTGATTCAGCAAGACCAATACTGACAGATTTTGTAAAAAATGAAAAATGTTAATGGAATGGTTTGAAATAGTACTATGTTATATAACTTGCCTTTCCTTGATTATTAATGAGCTTAAATCCTTTCTCATATATTAGTAAGTTATTGCGTTTTTCATTTTAGAATCACTTGATCTTTTCTCAATATTGTAAAGTGTAGAACTGGAGTTACAAATGGTTGTGAGCTGTCATGTGAGTACTTAGATGGATGAAGACAATTGAGAGTACTGGGGTCTGGACTAGGCACACCTACCATGTAAGGAGACAAGCAACTGGTTATTGGCACACAAAAGCAGGAGTCCATTATGACTAGGTCAACTGACTTATTTATGACACTTGGAAATTGTGATTCTCTTTTTAAGTTTTATTTATTATTTTTACTCATTGTGTATGTGGGGGTATCCATACGGCATGCTTGCAAATGCCAGTAGAGACAATGGGCCTTGGATCCCTGGAACTGGAGTTAGAGACTACTGACAGTCCCCAAGGTGGGTGTTGGGATCCAACCTAGGTCCTTTGTAAGAGCAGGAAGTGCTTTTAACCACTGAGCTTTCTCTCCAGCCTCAGTGTTCATTATCAAAACTTCTACTGTTTTTCTCTTTGCTAATTAATGGATGCTCTTTAGATTTTTATAAATTGATTATTTGAATTCACAAGTATCATAAAATTGTTTTTGAGTCTCTATTTCACAATTTTTTATCTTAGAAAAGGTTTTGATTTTGATTTTTATCAGACTTAAGATACTTTTCTGTTTTAAGTTTTACTGTTTTTTTTATTTTTGCTTTTTTGAGACAGGGTCTCTCTATGTAGCTCTGGATATACCAGAACTTATTTTGTAGACCAGGCTGGCCTTGGACTCACACAGATCCACCTGCCTCTGCCTCCCAAGTGCTGTAATTAAAGGTGTTTTCTCTATTCTCTACTATTAAAACCACTCTGATATTTTTCTATAATTGATTCCAAGCTTTCTCTTTCTAATTAAACTGTGTACTCGATGTGAAATTTGTTTTGGGGAGTTTGGCTCTCTTCCCAAGTGTGGAAATTTCCAGTGAATAGAATGAATTAAAATTTTCTGTAGTGGTTAAGGGTTAGTGTTATTGGGTAGATACTACAAGTCTTGTAAATGTTTGCCTGGTTTTTATCCATAGATCCCAGAGGATCTTCATGGAATTTTAAAGGCTTATTCTTGGTTCTCTTTATCTTGTCTGTTTTGGTGAGTGGGGGCCATGGTGTGGATTTGAAACATCTTTCCAGGCTCATGGCTTTACATCTTGGCCTTTTGCTAGTGAAGCTCTCATGAGAAGTCTTTAAAGCTGTGGAACATGAGACCTAGCTGATAGTAGTTGCTCACTACAGTTGTGCCTTTGAAGGTTTTATTTGGACCCTCCTTGCTGTCTGCTTCTTTGGTCTTCTGGCATGTAAAAGATCTTCCACCATAGTACCATGATCTGAACTGTTCTGCTATGCCTCCCCCATTGTGTGGACTGATCAGTCTGAATCCATGAACCAAATATATCTTTTCCCCCACATGTTGTTTCTGTTGGGTATGATGTCCAAGAGAAAAGTAACTAATAAAGTGAACATGAGCTGTGTGATCCTCATGTACACTCATGCCCATTAAACACCTGTTCACACACACACACACATGCATGTGTAAAGAAGGTTTATCTTTGAAATTTGTAAATTTATCATACCATTATAACATAGACATATACTTTAAATTTGTCCTCTACTATTAATTTTATTCTCATCTTAATTGCTTTATGTTTTACATGTTCTTAAATTGATTAGGAGCTGTTTATCATGCTAATTTTTCCTTTCAAAAGTCTGGTTTTCAGTGATACCCCAATTCTACCACAGCCAGCACCACCCAGTCTAGCCCCTGTAGACTTATTCTCTTTGTTAGTTACTTTCCAGATGCTGGCCTTGGAGCTTGTCTAGGTATCATTTCATTAACAGCCTAGCAAGAATGATACTCTTTATTATTTTATTTTATTATTTGTGTGTGTGTGCACATGCATGCATGTAGTGTGTGTTTTGTCTCCAAGTGTGGTGTATTTAAATGCTATATGTTCCTTCATTCTTCTCTCCCTTTCCCCCTTACCCCTTCACTGAGCGTGTGTATAGTACACGTGCACACACACACACACACACACACACACACACACACACATGTGCAAGCATGCATACCTGTAGGTGCTCCTGCAGAAGACAAATCCTGAGACAGGATTTTCCACTGAGCCCAGAGCAGAATGGCAACTGGCAAACCCTGGGGATCCTTTTCCTTCTCCACTCTCCACTTCTGAAGTTACTGGCTTGCACCTGAAGCCACACCCTATTTTTCACATCAGTGCTAGAGATCTCAACTCAGGGCTTCATGCTTCTTGAGAAAACACTCTTACCCTCAAGGTCATCTCCCCAGCCCCTATTATCCATGTGACTTCTAAGGTCCAGAGAAAAGAAGTGCTACAAAGTCACAGAGTTGAGAGTCAGGCTGATGGCACAAACATGCGTGTAGGATTTGGACTTAGGGTCTTCAGTCCTCCGGCCCTCTGTCTTTTCTTCCTTTTTTTTCTCATTTCTTTCTCATTTCATTTTCTCTTTCTTTATTTCATCCATTTTGCAGCCAGTTCTCCCTTCTCATCCTTTCGTCATCCTCTGCACACAATGGCACACTGTCTCGCTCTTTTTGCCATTCTCTTAATTCCCCTTTTACCTCTGCCATGTGCGGCATGTCATTCTTCAGTTCTAACCTATCTGCCTTAATTTACTGTATTGTGATTTCAAAATATCTATAAACTCATGCTTTGTGAACAAACATTCTCCTTATGCATAAAAGACATTATCATTCTGAGTCCATAGGTGATTTCTTTCTGTGCTTAGACCAAGTAACAACCTTTGAAAGAAAAAGGCCTGAGTATTTCCAGGCCGCAGGATTTGTCGCACCTACCAGAGAGACAGTGTTGACTGTGTCTCCTGTTTCACTGTGTCTTCATCTAATGTCTATACTCTTATGCCTGGAATGAGCTGATAACGGTAAGTTGCCTTCTTCTAGCCAGGCATGTTTGTGTTTTATTTTGCATATATTTTTGTTACCAGTTTTGCTGTATGCTCTTGCATATGTTCCCAATAGCTCATATCTTCTCTAAACAATATGTTATCCAGAGTTAACCCCGCTATTTTTGGTTTGAATTTGAGTGGCATATGTGTTCCCAAATATTTATTTTTTAGTCTTCCAGTCACAAAAACACATCTTATGGGCAAGATAAGACTAAAACTCTTAAAAGAAATTCCCCAGTTTCTAAATAGCTTGTGACAGACCACTTATCCATTTCTGCATTCATCTTGCTGTGCTTATCATCTGGCATGCCATTTTGTCTTCTGATTTCTATTTTGATTTTGCTTAACTGAATTAATTTATTTTTAACACAACAGCTGCTATGCATCTTTATGGGGGATACAATATGATGTTTGGTACATTTCTGTTGACCAACTCAGTATACTTGTGTTTATAATCTTAAACATTTTTCATTTCCTTGGGAAGAAACCATTCAAAATCCTCCTACTGGCTACTTTGAGTTACATAATAATGCTAATTATAATCATCCTCTGTACAATTGAATACCAGAACTTTTCTCTGAGTCTGTGCTTCACAGTTTGATAAAATATTATACCTCATTCTCTCAGAATGTTGCAGAAGGTAACTTTCTCATTTTTTAATTTTAGGCTTTTTTGTATTTATTTACTGATAATAATAAAACATCTATAAAATGCAGTGTGACATTTCAGTATGTTTATTCATTTTGTTCTTATCAATTCAGGATACTTGTAGCAGAAAAACAATATTTGCCATTGATTTCTGAGCCCCACCCACACTAATGTACTTAAAGTGGCAACCCTCCTTTTTAAACTTTCTAAACCAATTCAATTTTTAAATCCCCTTCGTGGGTGCAAGGAGATGCTGCCAGTTAAATTTAGCTCCTCCCAGGCTCCCTTCAGTTGCATTGAGGTCTGGGTTTGGTCCTGCCTGCTTTTCCTCATTCCTTTTGATGAGTTTTGGCAACTTGTAATTTGTTTTTGTGCCACTCTTACCATTAATAAAAATTAGTGCTCAAGATCTAATTTCATTTTTCATATTCTATTACTTTTTCTTGACATTCTTACTGTTGTTTTGTTTTGTTTTGGAAAATGAATATGTCTATATACTTCCTAAGTTCTTTTCCATATACAGAATCCTCATTTCCTCTCTCATTTGGCAGCATTATCACAGAGTGGGTCCTGTCAGGTTTTGCCCCGTGAAGGTTGATTGTTCTGAGGTGAAATACTGCATCAGAAATATAGACATAGCCACACTTCCACAGCCCATGTTTGGATAGCACCAACTCTTAAAGAATTTAGAACATATCACTCCTTTTTCTTCCACAATGACCTTGATAAGTGGAAGGAAATAGCAAAGAAGGCAATGGCTAGGCTTATATTATGTGCTGTGGTAGAGTGGATCATTTGCCTCTGATATTCATGGGTTCATGGATGAAATCCCTAAGCCCTAAAGTAACCTATTTGGGAGGTAATTAAGGTATCAGGAACCCAAGGACTGGCTCTAACCATAAGGACATCCATATGTCCATAAATGAAGAGCGAAAGATACCTTGACTTTTCATGAAGAGGGAAAGCCATATGAGGCCAGAGAGGTGCTGTTTGTAAACCATGATGGGGCCTCACTAGCAGGGAGCTGTGTTGTCACCTTAATCTTGACTTTAGGCTCCATCACTGTGAGTCTTTCATGCTGATCAAGACTAAGAACTGCAAAATACCTTGAATCCCCACTAAAAGTCTGAGGAGACAGTCTTGACCTGAAGGAACTGAACATCAAAGAGGTAAAATGTCCTACCTTATACAGAGCTTATAGCTAGTAGAGCTAGAATTTAACCCCCAATCAATCCACATTACCACCTTGATAGATCCTGCTGCCTTTACGTGAGAGAGACCTGCATTTGACTTTAGGAAAGTGTAGAGTGCATTTCAGCTGCTCAATGCTTAGCTGTCCATGTTCACTCCATGTGTCAGCTCCAAGTCCACTCACTCAGAGCCTGGAGGAAAGCGCAACTGCTCTGGTGCTTCTGCTCAGTCGCTTGCATCCCGCTTCCTCTTCTGAGCTTCATTTACTCCTAGTGTTCTTCATTTCTCAATGTTTCTTCCACGCGCCTAAGAGGGGTGTTAGTGATGGCCACCATTACCGTGCTATTATTAGACCTGCACATGGCATTCTCTCCTCCTCTTCCCTACTTCCTCTCTTCCTTTAGTCTCCAAGTAGATAACTGTGTGTTCATTTGTGTAATTATTTAAATACCACCTGTCTCCCTTGCTGATCTGTAAACTTCCTGGAAGCATGAACTCAGTTTTCCTCATCACTGGGAACACAGGGCCCACCATGGAGTAGACACGCATGGAATGACTGAATAAATAAGATGAAGAAAGGGATGAGGGAATGAGTGATGATGGGGGCATCCTTCTCCACCTTATTCTGGAGGTATGCTCCCATCTCACTGTGCAGACAGCCTTTTAAATTACCCAGAGTTGGGTTTCCAGTTTCAGAAATGTCTTGCCTGGATGGTGGAGAATAGACACCAAAGCTGACATTTGTAGGGCTTGAAGTTGAAACAGTGGCTACTGGGAAAGAGCAATGAGAGTTTGGAAATACAGAGAGGACCACTCTGTGCCCAGGTGGTTTCAGAATGCGACACTGGACCAGGTCTTCTGAAGTCCTCATAGTACAAGGAGCCTGGAAGCTACAGCCGTACTTCTGTGAGACCAGGACCAGAAAAGAATACTGCTTGGGTGCTGTGGCCCAGACCTCCTATCTTTCACTGTCTCTCCACCATCCGGGTTGAATTAATGTCTGAGGTTCCTAGGCATGTGGGGTGTGACTCAGCACAATGGCCACTGTGAAGTACTGCCAAAAGCCTCAAGCCAGAGGTGTGGCTCAAGCAGAGGGACTCACCTCAGGAAGGGGAGCTCTGTGAATTTGCAGATCCCTCCAAACATGCAATAATCAGGCAGTGCCATGGCTAATGAATTTAATGCAGATAATTACAATTTAATGCACATTAACAAAACAATTTAAAGTCTTGATATACATCGCTACTTCTGATTCCTTGGGCGTATTCTGAGATGAAGGGGTCTGTTCCATGCTTTAATACAAATGATATTTTGTGTTTCCAAGAAAGGGTGAGGAGGCTTTGAGCAGCCACTGCCAGCAGTGAATACACATCCTCTTGCTTTTCCTGGTAATCACACCTAACCTACAACCAAGACTGCTGATTTATAGCAAGCGAGAGGCCATTCAATAGGATGAAGTTCTCACAATAGACAAAGAAGACACATGTTTGAATATTGTTCTATTAAGTCTCGGAGCTGCCTTGAAATGTACTTTTCTCTTGTACAATGCTTCAGCTAGTGTTAAAGAGACTGTGAATTCAGCTCTTGGAAGCTGCAGAGAAGTAGAGCTGGGGAGCTGCTAACCTGATAAAGTGCTTGCTGTGCAGGCATGAGGACATAAGTTCAATTCCCTGAATCCATGTAAAAAAATCAGACTGGGGTGGCAAGAACCTGTAATCCTAATGCTGGGGAAGTAGAGACAGAGAGATCCTTGGGGCTCACTGGACAGCCAGACTAGACAGAGTCGGCAAACCCTAGGTCCCAGTGAGGGGTGGGGGGACCGAGGTGGACCACACCTGAGGAACAACATCCAAAATTGACACCTAGCTTCCATGTACATGTGCGCACAGGTACAGGCCCACCCATACCTGCATGTACCTGAACACACACACGTGCACACACACACACATGATACTACTGAGCAGTGACCCGAAGTTATTTCAGAATTGGTGAGGTCATGAAGATGGAACTTCAATAGCAGAATCAGGGGCATCATAAGAGAGAACCAAGCTTGCAAGCTTGCTCTATTTGGTAGTAGATGCACATGGACTCACATTTGATACACATGAAGGTTTTCTTTTGCCAGATGTCTCCCTGGTGCTGGCACCATACTCTTGGAATTCTGAGTCATCATTCCTAGTAGCCAAAGCAACAGGAAGCACACTAAGACAGCAGGCCTGGAGAAACTGGAATGACCCATTTTAGTGCTGTCCGTAAGCAAGAAAATACTTTCCCTGAGAATAAAAATCCCTCGCACTGCTCTTGCAGAATAGTAAGACAGCTCGAAAGGATTTCTTAGTGACAGAGAACACATGCAACTTCATTGTGTTAGCCCAGTGCGTCACTGAGAAAGAGTGAACCAGGGCTCAGCTCCCACCTGGCTCACAGTGGGAACTATGCCTAATGCTTAAATATGAAAGTCCGAGGGTGAGACTCCAGCGTGCAGTTGAAGGTGAGACAGTGTGGGAGAAGGCTACAGGTCTAATGGGGGAAAAAACACACACGAATGCAAGGACTCCCCTGTGTATTAGCTTCTCACCAGACTGTAGGGGAGACTAACCACGGTCAACATCCATGAGCTGGGGGACAGTGTCACCCAGCAGAGCTCCCATCCTAGCAGGCTGTCTCTAGTAACCATACTGCCCTGTTTTGACACCTGTGCTACATATATCATACAGCTCTGTTGACTTTTTAAATGAGGTTCTAATCTATTTAAGTTTTATTTCTTTTTCACTGACAAATGCTAATTGTTCTGCCGACAGAAGCTCTGTCACTGAGACAGCTCCAGGTAGAGAGGTGCAAAGTGACTTCACAGAGGAGGTCCAGGCGGTCATGACCATTCGCTGAACATCCCTCTGCCTTAGTTTGCTTTCTATTGCTGTGTTAAAAACCATGACCAAAAGCATGAAGGGGGAAAAGTTTATTTCATCTTACAGCCCATCAGGAAGGGAAGTTGGGGCAGGAACTTAAGGTAGAAACCTGGAGGCAGGAACTGAAGCAGAAGCCATGGAGGAGTGTTGCTTATTGACTTGTTCCCCTACCTTTCTTACACAACACAGGCCACCTTTGTAGGAGTGGCACCCCGAGTAGGCTGGGCCCTCCCCCATCCATCATTAATCAAGAAAATGCTCCACAGACTTGCCTACAGATAATCCAATGGAGGCAATGTCTCAGCTAAGGTTTCCCCTTTCCAAATGATACTAGCTTGTGTCAAGTTGACGAAAAGATGGACTTGGCAGGGATAATAATCACTGGATCTCTTTGTTCTTCTTCCCAGTGTGGATGCATTGAATATATCTCCTGTCTCTGCTTTTCACTACTGCTGATCTATTTAATTGTCCTTCTGAGTACAGAGGTTGAGCCTAGTTTTTAGGGTGGCCAGAGCCCAAGCTCTGGGCACTAAAGTTCTGGCAATGCTCTGCCCTGTTTGCACTCATAAGAACACTTCATGTTGGGCTCAAACTGGCTCACTTGACAGACTTCACAGGACTGCCATTAAACTTCTTTTTAGCTATTAAGAGGTAGTAATGGGTTAAGGTGCCAAGGAGTTTTTTTTAAATATCAAAGAGTATTCGCGTGAGAATGACACTTCTCCCATTCCGACACATGCCCACCTTAAAACAACTCCTTTATTTATAGATGTGGCCAATTAGCAGATGCTGAGCATTGGTAAGCACACAACTAAAACGTCCCATGATTTCAGTACCTTTTCTCAGAGCCCTGTGCAGTGTCCCTGGCTCTTTATGAGTACGAACATTAAAAGACCAGACAACCCTACAGATAGGTCCTTAGGGACCAGGACTAGTGATCAGAATTACACCCTTCTGTTTTCCTCTCGCCACACTGAAAACTGTGCTCCCTCATTTGGAGCCTTGTTATCTCAAGAAAGTCACTTAAATTCTGAGTTCTAAATCTTCAAGAGGGGATATTTTCTCCCATGTTGTACAAGAATTTTGAACTTAAAAGATAGAATATTTGTTAAATGTTTAGTAAAGTATAAACAAGTGAACAGAAATAAGTGAATACAGCATATTAATATTTTTTTATCATTACCCAAGAACTTTTGGAATTTTAGGTAAGCTTAGGCACAACAGACATGGTCAATTCTCTATAAATTACTTCCAGACACTTTGGGAACTTTGGCTTAGGGTGTGGAATATTCTTAGATTGCTTCCTGAAAAAAAAAAAAAAAAAAGCCAAGCCATCACTAGTAGGGGCTTTAAAAATAAGCAAACTAAAACGCACAAAATGAGATGATTTCTTGCCTTGTTGAACTAATTGAGTCATCCTTCCCCCCTCCCCGAGGCTGAAATAGTCAGCATTTTTGTGCAGATATGCCTCTGTCAGAGGGGCAGGGACATCCAGCGTGTGCAGAGCCTGCTCCTGGGCACTGCTTCTCATTGACAGCCCTCGAGGAGACAACACCAGGGCAGAGAGAAAGCCAACTCTGGACTGGCAGCAGATGAAGGGTGCTTGGTTCTGCCCTCTCCCTTCAGCCCCACCCACGGAGTTCACAGCAGCATGCCCCACTTGAGGAGAGGTGAGACCTCCAAAAAATGAGTTTTCTGTTTGACATATCTCAGTGTTAGCAGTTTTTATTCCTAGCAGAGGAAAATAGAGGGACGAAAATCTGTAATGGACTTTCCTTATGTCTGCTTCCTTTATAAGCATCCTCATCCAATGCCTGTTGTGGCCTATTTATAACAAACCCAAGTCCCTCCATTGAAATTCTAGCACACAGGATGCTGATATCAGAAAACGAGACCTTTAGAAGGTAATTGGGTCATGAGAGTAGAGTCTGCATAAATGAGATGAGAGCCCTTATAAACAATGTTCTAGAAAGACTGCTCAGCCTTTCTCCTGTGAGAAGAGTTGGTAAGGCGGTATGACCTACAAATGGAAAAAGTGGAGACCTCTCCAGACACCGAACCTGCCAGTGCTTCCTCCAGAACTGAGAAATATGGGATTACTGGTTGAATCACCCAGAGTGTGGTATGTTTGCATCAGTAACCCCGATGAACTAACTAACTATACTCAGTTTGGAGTATGAACGTGCTCACGGGTTGGGCTACAGCTTCATTATTCTCGGTGAGAGTTACAAAGCTCTGAAACAGAGTTGTAAGTACCAGCTGTTGATTAGGGAGTAACAGCTGCGGGGGCGGCAGAGTTGGCGACACAATACAGGCTCAACAAAGCTCTGGCCGACACTGGATGGAAGAGTGCCCGCCTGAGTCGGGCCCCATAAGGTAGAGTGACTATGCTTGCCTGTACTCACACAGGCTGTGAGCTGCTATAGGGAGGGTGAAGAATCTTCCTGCAACTGAGATTAACTGTGTGGATGCTAAAGCATGGGTGTGCGTGGTATCTTCCGCACAGCAGCAGGTCCTTGCTCAAGGGCTCTTGTGTCTAGTGGCCTTCTCCTCATGTCCTGCTCCATGCTTGTTATGGAAAAAGATCCTGGGTCACTGTGCCCTTTCATGGGAGTTGTTGTACTTGTCCTTGCACGGTTGCTGTTATCAAAGGGGACCAGACAGAACATCTGAATTTCATACTCACTCTCCAAGACCTAGCAACAGGTGCATACAATAAGTTCCTGATAATCAAGGGCATCTTGCTTTTCAATATGGGAGCTCCCCACTTACTGATCTTTTGACAGAAGGAATTCAGAGTGGGCAGACAGCAACCATATCATATAGCACAATGGGAGCCCTGTAGAGACACTGTGTGGTCTGTAAAGAGCAGCATTTCTAATCCCGAAGAGTTCACAGTGTGAGGAGAGCAATTCTGGGGTCCCTCATGAATTATTGGAAAGAGATAGTGGGGACATCCTACTTCCACACCCCAGGCTCCTGAGTGCACACTTAAGGAGCTTTAGTTTATACAGTCATGCATCCTGAAGGACGGGATATATTGATCATATTTGTGGAGTATTCCGTGTGGGTCTGGCCCCTCAGAATTCTGCTGCAGTGCTCCATAGGGCTGGAAGCCTTGGGTGGCAAGGTCCAAGTCACTGCAAAGTCTGCATGTGTTCAGCCCTGATGCATTTGCAGAACGCAACCTAAAGGAATCTAATAGGTCTTTTGCCTTCTCCTCTCAAGGTTGGAGCTACAAGGATCAGTAATTTATATTTCTTACACAATAAAATATGAATTATTGAGCCTTGTAGCTCTGCCCTAACAGCAGGACTGTCACCATATTTTTAATCTCTGAATATCAATGTCAACTGTGACCACAGTTCCTCAAAATACCTTGTCATTCCCCTTTAGCTTGTAGAAAACTACTACAATGAGTGACTGCCCGTCTCCTTATCAAAAGACTAGAAGACTCTTTGATATGAGTCTAGGCCAGTGTTGCAGGCTCCATCCTCCTGGCAACACGGCCAAAGAGTTTTCAGTCTGAAATCTATGGAAGTTTCTATATTTACTGAAGCAACTTTGATCAACTTCCTGGTTAATTTCTTCTACTGCAATAAACTGGGTAGTATTGTGACCAGCTCCCCATCTGTCTGATTCCTGGAGACTCCACAGTCTATTATGGGACATGGTCTCTTAGCTGCCACTCTGTCCTTCCTGGTCATTATGATAATTGAAATTCTTTGACTTTTAGCAGTTTAGCTTCCCTGCCCCTGTTTTCTGGGTGTTTAAGTATCCCTGTTGAAATCAACCAAGTTCTTTAACCATCAGCCTGGGCCTATAGAGGACATCTAATGTTACTTAGTCTTTTATTGTCACCCGGAAAGAGGGAACTTCAATTAAAGCAGTACCTTAAACAGACAGGTGAGTGGCCATGTTTGTGGGGAATTGTCTTAGTCGGTGGCTGTTGAAAGAGGGTCCAGAGCATTGTGGGTGGTATCACCCAAGGCAGGTGGCTCTTAGCTGTATAAGAAAACTGGTTGATCATTACCCAGAGAACAGAGCAGAAAGCAGCCTTCCTCCATAGTTTCTACTTCAGCTCCTGCTTGAGTTCCTCTACGACTTCCCTCAACGATAGATGGTGACCTGGAAACATAAAATGACACAAATCCTTTCCTTCCCCAGTTGCTTTTGATAAGAATGTCTTATCACAGCAATCTAGACCAGCATGTCCACGGGGCTTAGTGCAGTGAGGGAACATTCATAAGAGATTTAGTAAATGATGCGTTTTCTGGACCTTCCATAGTGCCCAGTCTTCTTGGGTGAGGAGGGAAAAGTGAAATCGTGGTGCAGGCTCAAAGATAGTTTCTCCAGACCTTGGAGCACCCAGAAATGATCATCACTGGAGTGACAGCTCTGGGAGGAAACATGCCCAGCACCCCATACCTTTTGTCTCTCACTCAGAGCCATACGTAGAAAGACATCTGCTGTGAGGGCAGAGCCTCAGGAGCTGACAACTGCAGTCCACAATGCTGACCACTGTCCATGATGGTTGCAGGACTCTCTATGAAGGAACAACCTCATAACTACTGCAACCTGACCTCCTAGCTTTGTCCCTGGAGATGCTTTATAAACTTCTCTGCCACTTATTCACCTGCAACTTCTACTATCCTGGAAACGGACAGCGTGTCTAGAGCACAAAGGCTTTACTTTCACAGCCATTGGAAGAGCGATTGCAGGTGCTATAGGACCTTACATATTGGAAGATAAATCTGGAAAATACTCTTTATCTGGGATCCAGGCTTGAGTACTAACCCTTAGGACTAAGACAGAAATCACATAATAAAGAGGCAATGATATAGTCAGGAGTTCAAGCAGGAACTAGGGTCAGGTGGAACCACTGAAGGAATCTGAAACCTTACATTTCTAGAAATGTATGACAGGATATGTTTTCTGTAACACATGTGGAGAATGCAACTGGTATCAGAGTCTGGTATCAGAGACCAATTCAGAAAACTGTTGTCACGGTTAATGTGAAGGTGGTGTTCTCCTGAACTAGAGAAGTGATGTGTGGTGGGGGGCGGGAAATCAAGAAAAGTAATAATTTGAAGGATGCTCAGGGTAGAGGGCCAGGACATTGAGCATTGAGCATCATGTTATAATGGGAGCAGGGAGGCAGAGAGAAATGCATCATGAACTCCACACCTTAATTCCTGCATTTGGATGAAGTGTTTGGCTCATTTCCCCAAATCATACCCGTGAAGTAAAGTTGCAATGTGCCTGTCTCAGTTATAGGACTCAAAGTAAAAAGGACGCTTGGTAAAGTATTGGAATTTTCCTAGGCTGTTTGCAATCTGCTCCTTTCCATTCTGTCATTCTCATCCTGGGCTCTCCCACGCCCTGTTCTTAACTGTCTAGTATGCCTTCCCCTGAGGCCTGGGTTTCCCTTGGATCCTGTGTCTAACGAGCTGCTACAGGCATGGAATCAGAGCTAACTGTCCACACGTGGTCTCCTGACAGTCCTTGATTTCTATTCCTGGCTTCTTTGTTCTCCCCACTTTCCAGTATATGCACCACCTCTCACATGAGATATGACAGAGACTCATGGTTTGTCCTTGTTCAGATGTTGCTCCCTGATCTATCCCAAGATTTATCTGGGTTGACTTTGACCCAAGAGGTGCCAGGTCTGGCTGCAAGCATTAACAGACAGCTCTTGCTTTTCTCTGACTACACACCTAATCTTCCCTTAGATTATGGTCTGAGTGACCAGGGTCTCAAAATTCCTGCTCATATGGTCCCACAACCAAATCCACGATTTGGGCACAATCTTCCCTCAATCTTTCCTCCTGGTCTATGTCCCTTAGGCTTATAGGAATATAAACAAGGGTGTCCACACATTTGTACAAGGTCCATCTCAGCATAAGAAGCAACATGAAACATGTGTATGAGTTAAGGATCTTCATGGGTACCATAATCTGTGGCTATGAAAATGTTGGGGACAAAGTTTCTCATCCTCTGTGATAGTGACATTTGTGGTTAGATGGCCTTCAATGTAGGAGGCTATTTTGTGCATGTTCACATATTTAGAAATCACCTTCCCTGGCATCTACCTACCAGATACTGGTACACTGTTCGCTCTGACCATAACCTAAATGCCTTGAAGCATCTCCAAAAACATCTCTGAACTGAAGAGTTGGGAGAGACAAACACCCTCCTAGAATGACTTGCTGATTAAGCTGGTTTGGCACATTTCTAGTTTGATCTCACCCCAGACATTCCCCAAAGACCTTCCCAAGTATTTTATAAAGCAAGTGAATTAGAAAAAGTAGAATCAAGCATTATTATGTGTATATGAAAGTTTAGTTTTTGGTATAAGTCATAGCCAACTATGAGGTCTCTGGACTGTTGGTGTGTCAGGCACCAGGAACCATAAGTAAGGATTCTGCCCTGGCCCTGGACTGGAATGCCATCTGTTTATTTGGCCTCTCATGAGCCACCAGTCTGGGTTATCTTCAACTTTCTGAGTTCTATCCTGTCCTGTTGAGCTGGCTGTGACACAGATATCACTCAGGCTCCTGTATGCCCATCCCCTAATGTATGACTCAGACTCCAAGAACTGTCTCTCCTCAAACATGGACTTCATTTTTCTAAGAACTTCTTGGAATCATGTGGCACACAAATGCCACCAAGTTCAGTCTTCTTAGGCCAGGGCTGGAGCTTGTTATCAACATGTTGTCTGAAGCAGTTGCAGGCTTGCAGGCTGCTGTTGCTGCTGCAGCTGAGCACCACTGCTTTTAGCAAAGACACCTTGAGGTCCTGACCATGGTGCATACTTATAGCATGTACAGTGGGACTAGACCAGACTTCTCCAGACAGGAATCTCATTTTCATTGTTCCTTGGGAGATACTTGTCTGTGGATGCTTTTACCTCCACCCAAAAAAATAACCATCTGCTTTTTTTAAAGGTAGAATTTACATGTTCTCATGAATTCCAGGTAAGTAGAGGCTATGTCTTAGTTTCACACATACCTCTTATGACAAGTATATAGCAGGCCCATGGTGGGTGCCAAGAAATAAATCAATGAATGTGATGGGTCTGTGAAGGTCCTATCCAAGAATAATGACTCTAAATAGATAGTGGGTAAAATCACTCTGAGTGTCATCTGCATGTAGGCCTCCACTGTAGACTGAAAAACAGACCAATTTAACCTGAGTTCTGTGTCTGGATTCTGAGGCAGCAATCATGAAGAAGGGGAGAATATCTTCTTCAATTTTTACTACACATAGTCCCTTTAAACATACTTGCTGAATTTGATCCTCCCCCAGCAATTCTGTTAGTGTTGTCATCTGTGCCTTACATAGGAGACAAAGGAGCCTCAGTGGCAGGAATATCAAGGTCATTATCATGGTGTAAGAGACAGAGTGAAGATGCAAAGCCAGGACTGTTTGAGCTGAATGCAATCCTCATCTATTGTGTTACTACCACAGCTAAGCAGAGAGAGCCCATACACACATGGGATGATGGTGGGAGCTTCTGTGGTTGCAATATGAAATGTCTCCTATAGATTCATATGTTGTTCAGCTGTTTGGTGAGGTTGTGGAAACTTTACAGGTGGGACCTAGATGGAGGAGCCTGGTCATTAGGGGCATGTTTTTGACAGCTATATCTATTTCTTGACCTCTTCCTCTCTCTCTGCTTCCCATTCTTTCATTCTCACATTTGGTGGAATATTTCCTACATATCTCTACCACCATGATGCTTGCAAATGTGCATGAAGTTGAATAATCTTGGGCTCAACCCTCTGAAACCAGGAATCAGAAATAAATCATGAGATTTTGTATATAGTAGTAAACTAGATGGAAAGAGTGATTAATGAAGGAAGCTTCACTCTTCTGGTAGTCAGTAGGCAAAGGGCATCTGCTGCACGCAATCCCAGTGCGTCCACATAAACGACTTGATCCCTCTTGTAAAGAAGGACATAGGATGGTGAAGAAGAACAGGGGTGTTAAAAACAAACTAAGCTTTTGAGACCACATGATGGGCTGAGCCGTCAATAGGCAGCTATGGAACCATGGTTAGTGTTGAGAGGATTTGTGGTGGGCCAGGATAGTGGACCTATCTATATAAACTCTTCTTGGCTAGTCATAATAAAATGGAGAGGGCTGGAGTTCCTTACCATGTCCAATGGCTTGTCTGTCCCTTGGTTTGGGTCTATGTTAAAATACCAAGCAAGGACAACCATCATAGTAAACAAGTTAACAGATCTACTCTAGATGAGTTTGCTGTCACCATGGTTGCTGCCAGTGAAAAAACACGCTCCCAACTCTTTTCAATCTCATATTATTAAAGGAGACATCAAGTGTAATTACCATCCCCTCAAAAGCATATCAGCTTTATCATCCTTGAAGAAAGGTTGTTTAATTAATATGAACACACTGAGAATCAATTTGCTAGAAAAGCGGTGAAGCGCAGCCACCAGGAGGGAGGGCTATACAATGGAAACCTCTTGTGTTGACAGTGAGATGACTCCATGATATTCATAATTAAGAGCCCAAATTTGCACAAACTGTTTTTTATGGCTGCCAATTGCCAGGGTCTTACCAGCCCCTTCAAGTTGCTTATCTCATTGCATCCACATGACATTCTTTGCATGGGAACCATTCTTTGTCCCCATAACACGTGAGGGATCTGTCACTTTGTAATTCACTTAAAGTCATGGCATTAGTGTGTAAGGAATCTATGACCCAACATCTGTCTGGCTCCAAAGCTCAGACAATTCTGATGCATTCAGCAGACTGCCTCAAGGTCAATGTCTGAAGGCCTTAACTAGATGTGATTTGCATAAATTGCTGAACTCTTTGGGGCCAGCTTCTCCAAATGTAAATTGGAATAATAATCTCTGTCTTGTCATCCTCGCACAGAGGTTATGAAAATAGAAAATTAGATACATTTTGAAATGTTATAGCCATACACTATAAATATAAGGCTGTATTTGCATTTAATATCAATAATTCAAACACATTTCTCTCCACTCTTTCTTGATTTATAAGCACACCCAAATTTTCCCAATGTATAGACTTTCTTGTTTTCCTCCAAATATCCTTTCCATCCTCCACACTGATGTCCTATAAGCCTCACTCACCACTTCTTTCAGGAAGCCTTCTGGTGGCCTCTTCATTGTATTTCTGGCAAGTCATATACTTGAAGTCTATATTGTTTATCTTTCGACACCTAGTCAAAGACCAGAGACTATAGCCACTGCCACTCATTCTTGCAATGATCAAAGTATATTGCAATCTTTCTAGGCTGTCTGCTGAAATTAGCTCCAGTGAATGGAACCTTCCAGTCCATTTCTGAGCCACACTTGCAGACTTACAACCAGGAGACAAAAAACCCAGCACCAGAAAAAGTCATGCTGCTGCTGAAGGTTGAGTCAAAGAGGCAGCTCAGCTCCGATACCTCAGTCTAAAGTAGTTCCTACTTAGATCACCCTAGGTGGGCGGAGAGCATCTCAGGGGTACCCATGGGATGCCCGACTTGCAGTTTTAAACCCTGAACAATCCCAAGACAGCTTTGTTCTCATTCTTTCCAGGCTAAAGCTTTCAGTGCCAACTTGTACGTTGTTGACTCCAGTCCCGACCCAAATCCAACCATGATGAGGGGCTAGCTGGCCTTGTAGGTAGCTTGTGTGGCAATCCAGACAGCTCACACATTGTGAGGTAGCATGGGTTTCAATAATAAGGGCTGAAGTTATCAACAATGAATACAGACAATGAGAAGCCTAGAGTCACACTGCATTTAGTCAGGTCCTTGGGGGTATGAAGCTCAATGAAGGTTTCTGGTGTCTTCTCTGTGAGATGGTGATCTCTTAAGTGGCTAGTTTTTGGAAGTGCCCAAAAGTCACTTTGTTCCAGGACCCAAGAAAAAGGAATGGTGGTTTTGTACATGCTGAACTGATAGCAGAGACTAAGAAGGTCTGTGAGATAGAAAAAAATCTGGACCAGGAGTAGAGGAAGACAAGCAGAGGCTGAAGCAGGGATTCTAAGCATAGCTGAGATCATAAGGGACAGGATGATACATGTTCTGAGGATAGGGAAGCAGAACTCTGAGATTACCATTGGGTTGGAGAGTGGAAAGAGGACGCAGTCACATCTTTAATAAGCAAAACTAGTTTATGAGGAGCAGAGCGTGAGTTGAGAATGGCGACTTCCAAAGTGGGCAAGATAAGGGACCATCCTGAAGTGATCTGGCAGAAGATCTCCAAAGGCCTGGACTGCTCAACCCTGGCTTTCAAGGTGTTTTGAGTCACAAACGTCTTCTGGTGTGTGACCATCCCACACATTGTATACATGGCATAGGCCAAAGCTCCTGCCCTGGTCAGTGTCCTGGACAGCGTCGCTGATCTTTCCCCTCTAGCTGCCAGTAGCACCCTTACACAGCAGTTGTGACTGTCAAACATTTGTTCAGCCATTGCCCAAGTTATCTCCTCAGTACCACGTTCACCTTTAATCAGGGAGCACCATTAAGATTGACTGTGAACACTGTTAACTTCTCAGTACTTGCAAGCTTGGTCTCTGAAGAGCAGGGTGGCACGTGGGCAGCCTCTTAGAAAGGATTCTAAGTTAATAATTTCAGCATCCCATCTTCTGTGCTGCCTGGAGGGCATCAAGGAGAGGCGTGGCAGGCAAGCCGCAGTATAAAGAGCAGGCTAGGGAGGCAGCATGAGGGGCCCGGCTTGCCTGTTTGCTGCTCTGAACAGGGCTTGCTTAGTTCAGCCCAAGCTGTATTCTAATCTTCAGGTCCCCAGTGATGTTCTGCAGAGACCAAACAGGGCTCTTCTTCTGTAGATAGAGCGTGTCTCAGAAGAGGGATGGAGACCGCACAGGCAGAATAAAGCATCTGGCTGTCTTAGAGTTATGTGTTACCAAGGGGCTGATACATGCTGGCGTCTGGCTCACTATGGATCAGGAGCAAAACCTCCTTGATTGTTTTGGGCCCTTAGTCCTGGGGTTTCTGTTGCAGTCCCCCACATCTATATTGGTGGGTAAACACTAGATGCCAGTCTTAATGGGAAAATACAGAACGGAGCACAAAAGGCACAAGCTAGCAGAATGGTGAGGCTTCTTACCCCTCAGCAGACTGTAAAAAAGTCAGCAAAAACACTAGAATGCAAAGAACTAAAGCTATGCCCCATCAGGAAGGCAGAAGAGGAGAAGCAGAGGCTGCCAGGGCTCCATCCAGTCTCCTCAGCTCTCACTGAGGGCCTCTAGCTGTTCCCATCTATCAGTGTCTGTGATTGTCACCACCTCTCACCTATGGTGGACTAAAGCCCTAGGGAGTTAGCAATGGCCTCTTGGAGCCCCTAGCTATTGACGAAAGGCAGTCAGGACAGAGACTCCCCTGTCAATTGACTTGTTTCTTTGCTGGAATATCGCTGCCATGTGGTGTGTGCACTGGCACCTATGTTTTTCATTGCCATCAAGCTCCAGTTAGCCCCAACATTTTGTCTGAGAGCAGACCCAACACTGTGTTCTTTTGTCCCCTCTTCCACCCTGCCCTCCATCGTCCATCTCTTTGTGTCCTTTTCTACAATCACCTCTTAGCTAACAGGCTGCACTCTAACCTCCTATTTAAGATCTGCTTTTGAGCTTTTCATGGCGGCGAGTCCTTGGTGAGTGCCACAGCTTCAGATCCACCGGCTCAACTCAGGGTAAGATCAACT
>JAQHUG010000001.1:25187695-25215031 GCA_028555095.1 Dicrostonyx torquatus | reverse complement strand
ACAAGTCAGGAAGAAGGCAAATTAAATCCATCAGCACCTCCATCACTGATTTTTCTCTATGTTCCAGAGCTGTGTGGAATAAATATCTGCTGTGTAAGCTACCCCAATCTGTGGTAACTTAGGATAGTAGGCTGTGTTTCCCCAGTTGTATTAGATGATTCCCTGTACTGAATGACTCAATCTATCTATAATCTATATCAAATATATTTATCCATCATCATCTCCCTCCTTTCCAAGCTCCTTCACCCTCCCTTTTTTTATTTCATCTACATATTATCTACATGCATCTATATAATCATCCCATTTCTCCAGCTGCATTCTTGATGATACATCTATGAAGAAAGAATCTATAGATTTAGTGTCATGAAGAGTCACAGTTTCCTGTCCCGCACTCCTGGAGAGTCCTACTTTACAGTGCCTAAAACAATCAAAGCCAGAAAAATAAAGAAAACAAGAGAATTTAGTGGGCCAGAATAATTCAGCAGGATCAATAGTAATGGGTTACAAAGGCAGCTTGGACAATACATTGAAAGAAACAGAAACTACTGGAAAAAGTGATAGGGAGTTGGGAGTTCCAATTACAATTGAAAGGGAGTTCCTATGAGAAAGTAGGTATAAGGACGGCATAGAAATATGATGATAAACCAAGACAGGTAAGGACATACATGCTCTGCATACCATCATGGACATGCTTGTTTCCAAGGCAAACACTGCTAATCAACCATAACACCCCTTCCTGTAGATCTTGCAGTATCAGAGAGGCTGTTGTTACACTTCCTTTCCTGGCCAGGATAACTCGAGCCGAGAAGAGCCTGGGGAGAGAAACAAGGAGTGAAGAAGCATTTGGCACCCACAAAAGTCTGCTGCCTTTTCTAACAGAAACAATTTTGTTTCTTTTTTTAAAAAATTGTTGTATTTTATGGATACAGGTGTTTTCCATGTGTGTGTGTGTGTATGTGTGTGTGTGTGTGTGTATGTGTGTGTGTGTGTGTTTAGTGTTTGGTCAGAAGAGGACATCAGATCCCTGGAACTGCGCTGCACCTCTGGAAGAACAAGAGCTCTAAACCACTGAGCCAACTCTGCAGCCCACACTTTTGTTTCTTAAATGCTCATTTTCTTTGTTTCTGAAAGCAGCGAGGCACCAAGTTTACAGAAAAACATGAACAAAACTAACCATGAGCTAGAAAACATAATTTTAGTAATTGCAGTTGTAAACGTAAGAGTACTATACTAAAATAAGCCTGAAAACTGGAAAACTTTACTGAAAGGTACAAACTATCAGAACGAAGAGTTCGCATTCCATGGATTTCAAAACCACAGAATATAAATTTTCTTCCTATTAATCTATATTCTAAAGTCATTCCCAATTAATAATTATTGCTTATACTTATCAATCACTTATGTATCAGACATTCTCAGAAGGATTTTTAATTAATATACAAAACTAATTTCAAAACTTACATAGAACATTAAATCTAAATCATCATTCATGTCAAGCTTGAAAAAAGAACAGAGGGAGAAGAATTAGCTCTCCCGATCTCAATATGTATCATGCCACCACGAAAGTAAAGGCAGTGTAGTCTTTGTGTCTGAATAAACAGATAAGCCAACAGAACAAACAGACACATTTAGGGGTAGAAGTTTAGTGACAAAGACCTGTAACCCACGCCTTCATCATTTCAGGAAAACAAAGAGTACCATGAGTACCGAGAGATCTGTAGGCAGAATGATAAACATAGAGTCCCCGGAGTGTTTTCAATATGCCACAATAGTAAACCAGGAATGGGCAGAACAGGGTAGGCCACCGTGAGTGGGTAACACACCCTAAGAGAGGCAGGAAGTATGGCACAATGGTAGACCATTGACTTACCACACATAAGGTCCTGATTTGGATGCTCAGCAACACATACACACACACACACACACACACACACACACACACACACACACACACAAACCTAGGGAGAGAAAGCCTAATTAAGGGTCAGTGTCAATCCTGAGTTAGCACTATTCTGAGGCATGTTTGTATGTGACACCATCTGGAGGGAGAGAGGTTAAAGCAATCAGGAACAAACAAGAAAGACATTGGGAAGCCATGCTCAGATATATTGAGAAGGAGCGCAGTTCCTTAGAGATGTGGCCATGAGCAGAAAGAAGAGAGAGAAATCAAAACCTCTAGCAGGAAGAGACACTCCTATTACCACTCAGCATCCCTCTTCACTCCACCAAAGCCTTCTTTAAAGAACTGGATTTCTCCTCTGTCAGAGAAGGCTCAGGAGATGAGCATCTCTTTTAAGATGTCTGATTATTTAAAAAACTCAAACTAGTTCTAAATGGAATTTCTATGTTAATAAAACAAAACCATGAAGCCTGCGTTCACAACTGATGAGCATTCTCTAAGAACCAGAAAATCACATGCAACTGTAGTGAAGCTCAGTTTAGAGTGAACTGAATCTCTTCCAAGTTGCTCCTGAAGGGGCTACAAGGACATTTAGAAATCCAAAGACTGGTAGAAAGGGGGGGGAGGGAAGGGAAGGGAAGAGGGAGGGATGGAGGCTGGGAGTGGAGAATAGGAAGCAAATAAGAAAGCAAAATAACCTCATATCAAAAAAAGAGTAAGTCCCAGCATGCCCAAGGCAAAAGGAAATCCAATGGAATTTTAATAAGGGATATTGAAGATAGGCAGGAAAGCAGCCAAGAAAATGAAATTGAGTTAAAGAAAGAAGTCAAAAGGGGTCAGACAGTGCTTAGAATGGAAGGCAATATAATAGACGTACAGCTTAAGTGCCTTAGGAGGAAAACAAGGCCATGAAAATGAGTTACTGCTCAAAACCGCAACCCAAGAAACTTCACAGGCATTAGAGAAAGCAAACCTGAGATGTAAGTGGGGCTTCTGGACACTTTGGAAGATTCGCCCAGAAGAGCCAACTCCGGGATATGCACTAGTGAAAGAGTTAGACTTGAAATGCAAAGGAAAAGATTCTTGGGAAATCAAGACAGAAAGAACAACATGTTTATGAAAGTGGGGAAACTGAATGAGCAAGAGGTACAGAAATACAGCAAAGCATCTGTGGAGAAGTAGGCTCCAGGAAGTCACAGCAAGTCAGGTGAGTGGAGGGCATTTTAGACCCAGCCAGCCTGATAGGGTGGTGAGGACAGGTTTGCATATGCAAGGTTTTAGGGAATACCACATACAGCTGTCCTTCTGGGGAAAGTCACACTTGATTAGGTAAATGAAAAGATTTTATCACACCTGTCAATAAGTAGGAAATAACCAAATGGACAGAGAAATCAAATGAATGAAAGTGTGTCCCAACCCAACATAACTGGGCGGTACCTTTAAATATGGTTCTGTGTTTGGATAGCCTCAGTCTATACAAACTTCAGACCATACACAGAACCTTAACAGTTCACACACACACACACACACACACACACACACACACACACACACACATACACACACATTTTGAATGTGTGTAGTTCCCTAGTGCTTGGGACTGGGTTTAGGGATTTCAAAATTAACTTACATGTATTGTGTCAGTGTACACATGAAAAGTTGCTTTCTTGAAATTACTGGAGTTGTGTAGAATCTTAGGGTTATCCTTTATGAAATGTACTTTGAAGTACTAAGGGGCTGGATTGTGGGCTCTGATTTTCCTCAGACAAGCTGGTGACAGCCATGCTTGGATTTTCCTAAGGTAGCTGAAAAACTAGCAGCTAGAAAGACAAAAGATGGAAAGCTTGGCTCCGGCCTTCATTGACCTGTAGATTGCCTGGAAGGGGTGCTTTTGACTCCAAAGCTGGTAAGATGGTATGCAGGTGTGGCTGACAGGGTGTCCCCTGGAAAAGGAATATCAATAGGAAATTCCTCCTGAGTTGGAGGAGGGATTCAGAGCTTTTTGGTAGAGAATAAACGCAGGTAATGTTTGGAGAACAAGAGGTCCTGAGCCGCCCTTGAACGATCATGAAGTGAAGTGTCTGATTCTTCCACGTGCCTCTGAAACACACTTAGGGCAAAATACCAGGTTCTATGTTGGGGTGACGGTCCCCGACATAATGGTGCCAGCAACGTGGTGCTAACGACTGAACCCCGAGAAAGCCGGAGAAAAAGAAGTACGAAAAGACAGCATGGTGCAGACGTCTCAAGTTGGAGAGGCAATGTGGAGGAACTTCGAGAAGCAACATGGAGGAACCCCGAGAAGCCAATGCAGACAGAGACTGCAAGGACCGGCTGCTGAATCCCGAGAAATGCTGGACAGAGGAACAGAAGGACAGAGGAGAACATGAGGCAGATCCGCGAACCCCAAAAACAAGGAAGAAGTGACCAGATGGAAGGAACTCGTGAGAAAAAAAAAAAAAGGTGGACACGATGAAAATCAAGCAAGATGGCTTCCAGAGTGGTTGGTTCACTGTATCCAGCAGCACAACAGCAGAGCAGACAAATGCCCAGCAGGAGGGACGGAACAAGGACAGCTCCAGCTGGAACCGGTGACCCAGCATTCCCAGCCCCCACAGAGAGGAGTGTCAGACAGAGAACTACAGATGCCGCCAAGCTACACTGCAGAGAGCCATTCAACCTCCAGAGACTTTGGACAAAGGAATCCTGTTGAGCTGACTTCTATGGAGTCTGTACCTTGCAGTGGTTTGAACCTGTTTTGCTCCAATGCTGAGATGAGACAAACACAGAACTCAATTTTGAATAAAAAATTAAATCTAAGAACTAAGACTTAAGCTTTCCCCTTAGGGAAAGAAAGACACATAATAAAGAATGACTAAAAACCCTCTTTACTTAAGGAGGGCGCAGACCTAGGAGCTTAACAGCTGCTTAGAGACTAAAAATGGTATATGATAACAGCAAATGGTATTATAGTCTTACAGGTAATGACCTGATATGTACAATGCTTAAGATGTTGAGAAAAGGTTTGGTATTGACCAATGATGCTAAGAGTTGGTATTGACCAAAAAGAAATCTGGAAAAAGGTCGGTATTGACCGACAAATATGATTTGATATGGAAAAACATAATTGGAAAGTCGGTACTGACCAACAATACAGAATATGGTATGTATGCAAAAAGATAACAGGAGATTTGGTGTTTTCCGATTATGAGGGAAAAAAGTTATTTTTTGATTTTGATTTGTTACTGTTGGCATTTATACAGAATACAGAATATGGTATGTATGCAAAAAGATAATGGGAGATTTGGTGTTTTCCGATTATGAGAAAAAAAAGTTATTTTTTATTTTGATTTGTTACTGTTGGCATTTACTGAAAGGAGGTTGTGTGACGTGGTGAATGTATGAGAGTTAATGCTTATGCTGAGAATGTTAGATCTGAGTGATGTTCTAAACCAGTGGAGAAAACATTTTCAACTTGGGCAATTCTACTCTCCTTTAACACAGGAGACTACAGCCTTTGGGAGCATATTTACTCATAAAGCATTATGATGGTGCATGACATAAAGGTCTGGCTATTGAGACACAGAGCCTAATAGTATATTTTCACTAATCTCTTTTCTTTACAGAGACCAGCAGTCAATGATGGATCTAAAGTGTCTTCTTTCCCAAATTCCTAAGACAGGTTTGCAGGCTAATGATGCTTGTTTTCCAATGACAGGAAAATTGGGGTAAAGGTAGATGACTTTGTCTAATACAGGCGTGGTCATTCTGTCCTGTTGCAGAAGCACAGGGATTTTTTAAATTATTAAAAGAGAGTGGATTGTGGGCTCTGATTTTCCTCAGACATGCTGGTGACAGCCATGCTTAGATTTTCCCATGGTAGATGAAAAACTAGCAGCTAGAAAGACAAAAGATGGAAGGCTTGGCTCCAGCCTTCATTGACATGTAGATTGCCCAGGAAGGGATGCTTTTGACTCCAAAGCTGGTAAGATAGTATGCAGGTGTGGCTGACAGGGTGTCCCCTGGAAAAGGAATATCAAAAGGAAATTCCTCCTGAGTTGGAGGAGGGATTCAGAGCTTTTTGGTAGAGAATAAACGCTGGTAATGTTTGGAGGACAAGAGGTCCTGAGCTGCCCTCGAACGATTATGGAGTGAAGTGTCTGATTCTTCCACGTGCCTCTGAAACACACTTAGGGCAAAATACCAGGTTCTATGTTGGGGTGATGGTCCCAGACACTGGATAAAGGCTAGGAGCCTGGAACCTGCAAAAAAGCATTTGAAACAAATATTATAGGAAGGTTTCTTGTTCCCAAAAATAGCACTGAGAAAAAGGTAACCTAGATGAAAAAAATTACATCATGCATGCAACAAATAACAGGAAAATATACATGAATAAATAATCAACTAATTTATAATAACAATATAAGTTAAAGCAAGGAGATATCAAATTTTAACCCACACCCTGGCAAAACTAGAAATCTAAAACATAGGCATTTAAATGGGAACTAGTGAATCTATACTATAGTGCGGTCACTTTTGAAGAGAAATGACCTATGACCCTTAGGTGTAATCAGACTGGCTTCTGGGAATGTCCTTGAGGCATTTTCTTAATTGCTAACTGAAGTGAGAGGATCTAGCCCCTGTGGTGATTGAAAGAAAATGGCTCCCAAAGGGAGTGGTACTATTAAGAGGTGTGGCTTTGCTGGAGTAGGTGTGACCTTATTAGAGAAAGTGTGTCAATGTGGAGGTGGTGCCTTGAGATATCATATATACACAAGCCACACCCAAATGAGACAGTTAACTTTCTGGGCCTGCAAGATGTAGAACTTTCAGCTACCTCTCCAGCAACATGTCTGCTGCATGCCACCATGTCCCATCATGATGATAGTGGACTAAACCTCTGAACTGTAAGCCACCTAATTAAATATTTTCCTTTATAAGAGTTGCCATGGTCATTGTGTCTCTTCACAGCAATAGAAACCCTAATTAAGACACCCATTGTAAGTAGTGCCATCCTTAGTCAGGTTCCCTGGGCTATATAAGAAAGGTAACTGAGCAAGCCAGGAGGAGATGACAGTAAGCAGCTTTCTTCTGTGGTCCCTGCTTCACTTCCTGCCTCCAAGTTCCTGCCACAAACTCCTTTGATGATAAATTGTAAAGTATGGCATGAAATACCTTCCTGCTCTAAGTTCCTTTTGGTCAGGGTTTTATCACAGCAACAGAAATACAGCTCCAACAAACGTGAATGTATATAGAAATATGAATGGAGACTTCACTGAGTGAAAGACATGTTGTATAATATACAGGCAATTGTCCATGTACGTAAATGTCACTGATAGTAAATGCTTAAAGCCAGGCCTGGCAGCATAAGCCTATCTTGTATCTGAGAGACTGAGGCAAGAGAAGCACTCCATTGCCATGAGTTCAGGATCTGCCCAAACTACGTAGTAATTTCAAGGTCATCTTGGTGAAGATTTTTTTTTTTTGGTCTACTAAACAACATAATTTAATTCTATGGATCTCTGTAATGCTATATCCAAATTAAGCAAGAGTGAGTAAAAGGCTCTTACAGACCAGCACTGGGAAGGATGAGCTTGCTCAAATGGCTTCAGTCAGAAATTTAGTGTCTTATTTTCTGGAAAGTTAAGTGCATTCCTATAGTGTCTGTAAAACTAATGATTATGTGTATAATTAAAGACTTCATATATGATTAAGCATTAATTTTAAAATGTAGGCATCAGATCTTATCATTCTAAGGCCATCTACAAATTTTCCTTTCTGTCATCTTGGAAATCAGCTGCTGTCAGCATAAAAGAGGGACACTTGCTGGGCAATAGCTTCCTCTGTCCTCTGCCCTCTGTGTCTGCTTATCCCCTGCACTTCTGAGCATTTGGTTTCATCTGCAATAGCACAGTCTATAAATGCAGTTTAGGTATTCACAGAAGTGATGTGTCCATGAACTTAAGGAGCTTGAGTGTTTACCTTTTCTTTGTTCGAGCATGCAAACCAAAGCTTGCTCTGTCTAACAGTGTAAGGAGATCAGTGAGAGACATGAGCAACATATGCTGGTAAACAGAAATGACACGAGTAAACACAAAGGCAATACATTGTGAAATAACAACATATCTCTAGAAAAATCTGTCCCACACAAGATGAGTCACCTTAACAGTAAGTGTGATACATAGTTCTTGGTGGATGTACTATGTTCCTCTACCTTGCCAAGGGGTGAGGGAAATGCTCCTCAGCCCACACTTGCTATTGTTTGCCACTTTCCTACTGATTATGAGTGAAAATTTTACAAACTGAAAAATTGCAAGCACATATGTTACTTACTTTCCCTGATGCTGTAGCAAAACACCTAACAAAGCAGCTTAAGGAAGGAGGGTGTTGTGGGAAATTTGTTTGTGTTGTTATCCCGAGACCACCAGTGAGGTTGCACCTTGATTCAGAAGGCAGACTCCACATTCAGCTGGCCAGAGCAGACCATAGAGTTTTCTGTATGACTTGGGAGAAGATAAAGGGACACACAGGAGGAATAAGGAGGGGCAAGGAGAGATGCAGGGTCCCTTCAATCAGGTGGAGAAGAGAACAAGTTCCTCCATCACTCCGTGAGTCTCTCAGATTTATCCCCTAATATCTGACTCCCAAGATTTGTTTTTTAGTAAAACAAGAAAAAAAGCCGCAATATCTGGTGCCCAACATGATTCTGAACCCATGATTCTGAAATTGATAGTTACATGCTATCCCGACTAAGCTGGCTGGGATAATTTTGAAGTCACAGTTTGAAGATACAGCTAGTCATGGTGGAGAAAGTGCCACATGGTGGCAAGAGCATAAAGTGGCAGTTGGTCATATTGAGACCACAGTCATGAAGCACAGATGGACTGGTACTCAGCTCATTGTCTGCTTTTAATTCATCTTGGATTCCAAACCCTAGAATGATGTTTCTCACAGTTAGGGCAGGTCTTTCCCTCTCAACTAATCTGAGCTAGAAACTTTTTCTCAGATATTCCCAAACATTCACCTCCAAGCTGATTCTAGAACCCAGTGAGCTGATAATCAGCACGAATCATCACACCACTGGTTCAGGGCTAATGTGATAATAAAGGGAAAGAAAGTGTAGTCTTATAGCCAGCTTCTTCACAAGAGAAAGTGCAGATAACAGCATGGGAAACACAGCTGTCTGCTGTCAGTCTGTTTACTAAAGTGTGTGGTTGGACTTCTGAAGATACTTGCCTGGTGTGACAATACAGCAGAGTACATGGTCTGAGAACAAACATACTAGTCTTCTGACATTTGCTGACAGATGTGATATTTACTTACTGTTCACCTTAGTTTCCTGGTCTATGAAATGTTGACTACACTAGAGTCACTGTCAGTCATTAGTGGAATGGAGGAAGATGAATCAAGTTCAACAGATCCCAAACTGAACTTACAGGATCTGTTTCTCAATAAGTGATGTGGAGTCTGTCATGTATATAAATAAGACTGCATCCAAGGTGCAAAGAAAGTATTTAGAACAAGTTGCTGTGTCGAATGCATCAGAAGAACTCAGACTTTAAATTTCATCTGTTGATTCCTCTGTGCCTTTCCCTAGCTATGTGATCCTGAGAAAATCCCTGTGTTCTCTGAGTGTACTCATTGAAAAATGGGAATTAAGAACCAATTTTGCATAAGGTGAGAGTCCTATTATGGTTACATGTAAAGAGAAAAATTTCAGAACATGAGAAGTCTTGTGCTGGTGGGGATCATGCACATGTACTGTGAAGCATGGCCTTCTGCACCTATACAAGCTAAGAAGTCCCAAGAGCTGCAAGTGTAGTGGGTTGAGTGAGAATGGCCCCATAGGCTCATATATTTAAAAACTTGGTTACCAGGGAGTGGCACCTTTGAAAGGATTAAGAGGTGTGGCCTTGTTGGAGTAAGTGTGGCCCTTGGAAGTAGTTTATCACTGGGCGGGGTGGGCTTTGGAGCTTCAAAAGCCAAAGCCAGGCCCAGTGACTCTCTCTTCCTGCTGCCTACAGATCTGGATGTAGAACTCTCAACATCGGGTTGGCTTGCATGCCTTCATGCTCATTGCCATGGCTACAATGGACTAAACTTCTGAAACTACAGGAAAGTCCAATTAAATGCTTTCCTTTATAAGAGTTACCATGGTCATGGTGTCTGTTCACTGCAATGGAACACTGACTAAGTCAGGCAGCATTTCCATTAGACACAAGATTGAAGAGAGCAAAAGACTCATGGCTCAAGCACTTAAGCCTGAAGACTTTGCTGACTCTTACTGATGGAAGGGTCAGCCTTTTGTGTCCACCCACATTTGCAGGTTATTGAATGAGGTCCACCCAGACTAGGGAAAGCAATCTGCTTCATTCAGTCTGGAGTTTCTAATGTCCATCTTATCTAGAAGCAATCTCATAGACACACTTAGATTAATATCTGATCAAATGACTGTGAAACCCTGATCCATTCAAGTTGCCAAATACACTAACCATATTAAGAACTAATTTCCCCCACCCAAAGGGTCTAAGGATAGTTTGTTGACTCATTTGTCACCTGTCAGTCTTGCTCTGTGAGTTAATTATGTTCACATTTTAGGAATAGAGATTTAGATTCAATATAAGAAAGACCTTTCTATTATTCAGGACAAATATAAACACAAAATGATCCTTTAAGAGTGTAGCTAAAAATATTCTCCATTCAGCTGGTCCCCCTGGACTAGGCTTTCTCCACCCACCTGTTTCTGAAGCCATTTATAAAATAACAACTCTGAGGCTCAAAATTAATTACAAACTCTTTGGCCTATTAGCTCATGCTTCTTATTAATTAACTCTTACATCTTAAATTAATCCATTTCTATTATTTTATACTTTACCATAAGGCTCATGGTTTATTATATCACATCTTGCTTCTTGGGAAGCTACATGGTATCTGCCTGAATCCATCTTCTTTCTCCCTGCATTCAGTTTAATTTTCCCACCTAGCTATATTCTGCCTTGCCATAGGCCAAAGCAGCTTCTTTATTAACAAATGGTAATAAAACATATTCACAGCCAGGCGGTGGTGGCGCATGCCTTTAATCCCAGCACTCGGGAGGCAGAGGCAGGCAGATCTCTGTGAGTTCAAGACCAGCCTGGTCTACAAGAGCTAGTTCCAGCGCAGGCTCCAAAGCCACAGAGAAACCCCTGTCTTGAAAAAAAAAATAAAAAAAATAAAACATATTCGCAGCATACAGAGGGAAATCCCACATCACAGGAATATATTCTTGAGCTAGAACTGTATGCATAGAATTCAAACAACCCCTTACATAGAAGAGTTTCAAAACAGCTCAGGTATGTGGTAAAGGCCTTGACCAGAGATTTCCTTTAAGCACATAAGTCTATATGATTTTGTGACCTTGCATAATGCTCTATAATGCAAATATTTTATGAAATCATATGTAACTAGGCACTTAAGATATGCTGCCCAAGAAAACCAGTCATTTTCTTTCTGGGTATTCATATGATGATACTTTCATGCAACAATTATCAGATGTTCCCATCACTGAACAATATCAAGAGTTGTTGGCCCAAATAATGTCCCACTAGTCTGATTCTCTACTACTTCTTAAACAGGCCCTTATTGCAGTCCAGGACTCTTAGGTCTGATCCTCTTGAAGCGTATTCAGCCTTCAGAACTAGACACGGCAATTTTCCTGTCGGTGCCCTAGACACAATGCTCTGGCCCTACATCAGCGTGTATCACACTGAACTGCAATCGCCTATTTCTTTGGCTCTATAAAGTCTAAGACCAAGTGTACTATGAGTAACTTTGGGACATGGAGTGTGCCATTTGGCTACTGTGCCTACATACTGAACTCAGTGCCCTGTACATGTTGATGCACTGAGCTCACATACTGATACGACGCTCCTTCTATTCACAATCTTTTACTCTGGGTTCCTGCAGGGATTTAATTCCATCTGCATGGTGCTTTAATCCACTCACTTGTTCATCCAACTGCAACAGAATGTTTTATAGTATTAAGCCCTACACTTTGGGAGATAGATCTGGGAATATTACAGAATCTTGCCTTTTAGTAAGCTTACAGTCTAGATGGCAATTCAGAGAGGAGAGAGGATGATAAGAAACTCCACTGGAGTCATCTTAATCATTGCTAGACAGAAGGCTACTGGGGAAAAGGGCCTCTCCAGTTTTGCTTATCTCTGAGCAAGAGAATAGAGCATAATTGCTGATTGTGCTAATAATTGGGTCCCTTCTTCCCATCTAATCAAACCACTGAAGTATCAGACATCTTCAATTTTTAGAAACAAACAAATAAAAAAATCTCTTTAGGTCAGAGTCTAATCCCTTACTTACTGTTTTATCTCCTTTCACAATGCTCCTACTATTGATTTTGAAGAGACAAGAACTAGCAGACAAGTACTTTTATAGACAGAAACAACACAGGTAAAAAGATGATTTCTAAATTCATATTTTGATGTGGTAGAGTTGGAGATTTAAAAGCTGTCCATTTGAAGGAAGTCTATATTCTGTAATGCTGGCACAGCTATTGTCGCTGTACCCATTCTGTACTAGTACAGATAATGTGACACACAGGTCCCACCTTGATATAGTAAACATTATGAAAATTGTAACTTTTGCCTGATAAAACAATCCTCTAGTCTATAATTATCTCCTTCACACACCAGTACTAATAAGTGATTGTAGATAATTTGTTGAAAGTCAGTGTGGTTTTATATATCTTAGCATTAAGACTACTTTAACTGGGTCCATGTGACAATTCTTCCAAGTTCCTTTGGATTGAGCAGCCATGCAAACTGGTGACAGATAAAAGGTAAACACCTAATGAATTGACTATGAATATGCCAAAAGCTCTTCCTTCAGATGACTTTGTCACTATACTGTTGAGAGTAAGTTAGAAACAGTTCAAATATAATGACTATCATCAATTTTTAAAACATTCATTAGTTTCTGTGCTACTGCTCAATATCTTGTCTCCAACAGCAGAGGCAGCACCATAGATTATCATATGTGGTGTGGTTGCATTTTCAAATGGCAGAGATTATTCTTTTATTACCTCTTATGACAGTTTGAATGTAATTTGGCCCCCGTACTTTCATAGGGAGTGACAGGAGGTGTGGCTTTGTTGGAGGGATTATGGCCTTGTTAGAGGAAATGTGTCACTGTGGGGACACATTTTGAAGTTTCCTATGCTGAGGATACCACCTAGTATTGTCTGAGGTTTTCTGTCCTGCCCAGCTCCCTCAATCGTTAAGTCCCAAAGAAATCACACAGAAGTCTACATTAACTATAAACTGATTGGCCCACTAGCTCAGGATTCATATTAACTCTTATAACTTATATTAGTCCATTATTCTTGTCTATGTTAGCCACATGGCTCAGTACCTTTTTCAGCGAGACAGTCACATCTTGCTTCTTCTGTTGCTGAGCCAGGACTGCATGCATCCTCTTTCCAGAATTCTCCTGTTCTCATTGAGCCACCTCTACTTCCTGTCTGGTTGTCCTGCCTATACTTCCTGCCTGACTACTGGCCAATCAATATTTATTTAAAATATAATTGGCAGAATATAGACCACGATCCCACGCCAACCCAGTGTCTCCGTCAACTTCTTGTTGCCTGCAAGATGTAGGACTCTTAGCTACTCCACCCCCACATCTGCCTGCATGCCATCATATTCCCCACCATGATGATAATGAACTGAACCTCTGAACTGTAAGTGAGCCACACCAATTAAAAGTTTCATTTATAAGAGTTGACATGGTTATGGTGTCTCTTCACAGCAATAGAAACCCTAACTAAGACACCTCCTCTTCAGGGATAAGTGAGACTCTTTAGCCCTGGGACTCATGAGAGCCTGGAAATCTCTGTGAACCTAAAAAGTTTGTGTTTTAAATAATCACATGACAAGGGCACTCTTTCTATTACTCTCCATCAGGACAAAGTTAAAGACATGAATTAGGCTTTGAGTATTCAGAGAACACCAGTACATCTTATGTCCTTAAAACTAAGCTTGTCAACATCTGGTAAGGTCAAGGATTGAGTCTATTAAAACCATGCTTATCATGCTTAGGATGTGGGAGATTCATGTTGAAGTGCTGGAGACACAGACCTAAGATGACACCAAGTCTCTTTTTCTTATGAGCTATGTCACCTCAGGCTACAGACTTCACCTTTCTGCATCCCAGTCAAATAAGCTGTAAAAAAGAAGAAGCCTTGTCTACCACTCAAGGGCACTGGAAGAGACAAGATTGTCTCTGGTAATCTACAGAGCACCTGACACATCTCAGGAAATGAGATTTTCTTCCCCCTAGGCAGCACTCTGTACATATGCTCTCGTGCAGTCTGGGGAAGGCTGAGGTTACTGCTTGGGGATCTTTAAAAGAAAGGCATCCCAAGACTGGCTGTGGGAGTGATGGATTAGCTCAAACCACTGTGATTCATTATGAAGGCCAGGAGAGAGAAGATTGCTGTGACGAATGGTTTGGCCTTCTTTCTGTCTTCACAGTTTATTTTTGCATTTGTCAGCACAAGAGAAATAAACGAAGAAGCTCCTGTATGAGAAGGGATCTCTCTTAAGTTTTGGTTCACCAGGGTGTTCTCCTTGAGAGAATGGAGAGGAATGATTTCAGTTTGGGTCTGAGTGTGAAGATAGTCTTGCCATAATGAGAGAGGGTAGCCTCAGAGCTTTGTCTCTCTGTCTTCAGTCTCATAAATCTTCCTTCTCTTAAAGCAGGATGACAGGAAGAATAGAGAGGAGGGGGGAAATAAATGAAATAATACTTCACTGTCTAACTGTGGTCCAGATTGTGACCTGGTGCTATCATTCAATACTCCTGGTCCTTGACTCCTGCTCCATTACACCCAATCTTCTTGACAACCAACTGTTTCTATCACCAAATCATAGCATCAGCTCCCTGCTGCACTCAGCAAGATAGCGTTCTAGGCCTGTGTTCAGCACTGCCTTCTGAAATACTGTCATTTTGTCAGCCTATCTTACAGGTGAGGAAACAGAGGCAGAACTCACATAATGTGAGATTGTAGACATCTGGGATTTCTACCAAGCCTTCAGGAATTGAGAGCCTTGTTCTTGTCTCCTCTGCTTGCTATATGGTTGTTCAAATTTAATTCCAGCTTGATACCTGAGAAGCCAGGACAAAGTTTTCTTCACATTTTAAAAAAGCCATGCAGAGGCAGGCGGATCTTTGTGAGTTCGAGACCAGCCTGGTCTACAAGAGCTAGTTCCAGTGCAGACTCCAAAGCCACAGAGAAACCCTGTTTCGAAAAACCAAAAAATAAAATAAAATAAAATAAAAAAGCCATGCATGAATCTCTAAAAGACTCTCAGGAATGATGCTGTGTCTAGTCTGGAGAGGGTTTTCTCTGTGCCCATTTATTATTCATTCATTCAACCATTTTTTAATAAAATGCTAATTCTGTATTTCCTGTATGTGTGGCTTCCTTAAAGGGCCAGTGTCTCACCCTCAGTGAGTAAAGCACAATGGTGTCTCTTACCTCCTCTAAGTTCTTCCTAGTCGTATATATTCTTGTCTGATTCAGAGTTCGTTATCATAAAATTTTCAGTGTGCTTTTTCCTCTCTTCCCTGTCAGCCACAGGAAGATACCTCTTGAAGCTGCACAGAAATGCCCTTGTGTTCAGAGATCTGGAGCCACACACTACGGACAGCCAGACTTCAGGAGCCTCTGCACAGCTGTCTATCATTGGTAACCAGGTTGTTCATGACAATGATGTATGTCAATGGGATGTGCTTTCATTGCAGCTGTGTGTTCTAGGAAGCATGCGTGTATCCCACACACAGATGTACAGACACACATTTATACATATGTATTTGCTCATACATTCACACATACCTTCCATGTCCTGACAGCCATACACACACACACACACACACACACACACACACACACAGTGGTCAACATACTTAAAAAGAAACATATCCTGATACATACACATGAACATATACTCACACACAGCCAAACTACTCACAAGTATCTTACACAGACTCATGCAGTTTCAGCTCACATTTTACAAATTCATGGATAGAATCACTGGCCATAGAAGAAGAAGAGAAACACATGACTTCCTAACTCCCCAGGAAGGCAGTGTCCTAACCCCTCCCTCCACCCTCTCTTCACTTTTCTGGTTGGGGCACTGAGCCCTTCTGTGGTAAGATTCTGGGCTGAATGGGCCCAGGTAGCCTATCTGGTAGGCAGTTTTTTTTCCCTCCCTTCTTCTGAATCTCCTGCTTCTGTGTTTCTTCATGTTCTGCCTCTCAACCAATGATGAGCTCCCTGGCTTCCCACTCCCTTCCACCTTCCAAGTCTTGGCAGTGGGGTGTCATTCATTCTCTCCTTTACCTTCCCTCCAGTATCTGTAGTAAGTGGGCAGCAAGTCCCAAGGGCACAGAGTGGACAGGCATTGGGATCAGTAGATACCAGTTTGATTCCCTCCTACTTTCCTGGCTTTGAGCTTTGGGCCAGCCTCTCCCCTTTTCTGCTTCCAAATTTCTTTACCTGTAAAATGAGCTCATTCCCATCTGAGGAAAGTAAACAATGAGCTAAGGGATGGAGGAATGCCAATGCCAGGACCTTGGACTCCATCAGCTCTGAGAGCACCCTCTCTTTTCCTTCTTCAGCCTTGTTAAGCCTTCCCCCCAGGCAGCCCACTCCTGGACCTGGCTCCCTCCTATCCGTCCATCAACTTCCCTTTCAAGGTACTGTCTTTCTCTCAACAGGTTTGCACCCCTTGACTTAAAATTTGGCTGTACTAAAACTTTACTTTTTAAGCAAGACCTCCCCTGATAACACTCCTCTTGGCTATTCACCATCTGTCTTTCATTTACAATATTCATGGTGTTTACAATGGCGACCTTCATTCCCATCCTCTCCCTAGCTCCTCCTCTTCTGTCCTCTGCAATCAGACTTCCACTTCCCAAACCTCCAACACTGAAAACTGCATCCTCTCCTGACTTGTGTGTGGTCTTCATGACCATTCTGGTTACCTAGTCAGACTTGGGCATAAAATGGAGCACAGGGCCAGAAGTAGAGAGCCTGCCTTAAGGCCTCAGCTGCTCTCAGCTAGGCATTGGTGGGTACCTCACCTAGTCTCCAGATCTCAGTTGTTCCATCTATAAAATGGAAGTAGGAGGAATTCTCCCTTTCCTGGGCTACATGAGGACTAAGTGAGATAATGCATGATTAGCATTTTCATTAGTGCTGGGCTTTTGAAACCATAACTTCTTATCTCAGTCCATATAGTCTTCTCCCATCTCTAATCCTGAGCACCCAGCATGCTTTCCTAAGCTTCCTGGGAGTCACACATGGTGTTTCTCCAAAGCTCTGTCCCTGTGCTTTACAGATGTACTGAAAAATCTTACCAGTTCCCTAGCACAACAGCCTCTTGTCCAAGACAACCACACCTCCATGCCCCTTCCCCAGAGTTTCCCCGAGAGTTCTTTGTTTATATTGTGGCAGGACATTTCTTCAGAGCATTTCTCTGTAGGCACGAATTCTCACCTTTGAGCAGAGGAGTTGAATGACCCAAGTGTTCTCCAGTAAGAGGAGGAGGCAAAGGCTGCGAGACAGACACTGCGAGGCAACACCTGCCAGCAGAGTACAGGAGAGGAGAGCTATCTTTGAGCTGTTTTGTTTGAGCTAAAGGTCATTATGTAAGATGTGAACCTTATGCCCAACTAGTGTAGGAGGTCCTTCTGTATTTCTGTTGCTTTCATTGGTGGAATAAAGAGACTGCCTTGGCCTTTTGATAGGGCAGCCCTTAGGTGGGGGGAGTAGACAGAATGGAATTCTGGGAGAGAGAAGGCAGAGTCACAGAGAGCCACCTGCCATGAAGCTGCCAGGTCTAACACGCTGAATCTTTCCTGGTAAGCCATGACTCATGGTGACACATAGATTAATAGAAATGTGTTAAACGAATATGTGAGAGTTACCAATAAAAGGCTAGAGCTAATGGACCAGGCAGTATTTCAATGAATACAGTTTCTGTGTAATTATTTTGGGTATAAGCTAGCCAGGACCAAAAGCAGGCCCAAGGCCTGGAGCTGGGTAGCGGACACAGCCCACTCCTAGCTGGTGCCTCATTACTACACCCAACAGAAGGGATGGAGAGGAACCTGCCTCCAGGATTTCAATCCACCCACTGCACCACCTGAGATGGAGCCTCTTCTTAATAGCTTCCCTGAAGGCACTGCCAATTTCCTCACCTTGTTAATCTTCCTAGTGATCTTAGCCTGGAGCCATTGCCATTTACAGGTAAGTAGACTGATCTTCCTGAGTTTCCCAAGGTGTGGCTAACTTTGATTCAGTTCAATAGATGACATAAACTACTTTGTCTGGCAGCCAAGCCGCCTCTTCTTCCTTCCTTCCTCCCTTCCTCTCTTTATACCTGACACACTTCCTACAAACACCTAATATCTAATTTCTGAAGAGTCTGGTTTCTTGGAATAGAAAATGATTCCTGGGATAATCTCCCATCACTAGCTCTGCTGGGAAACTAAGTCCACAAGAGACACATTTAACACCAAGCCTCCATGAGAAAACTAGATTTCCAGGCTACATCATTTTTAGGCCTATTCCAAGAGCTCTTCGATCCCAAGGCAGCTCCCAGTTTCATAAGCTAGTGTGAAGTATCTTGCTTTAGTGAACTCCACAGGTCATAAAGGATAGGTTTAGAAAACTGTTCTTTGTTTGCGAACCACATACTGCCTGGCTTCCTCTGAGCAAAGGCCCCTGCTTCCATAGGAAGAGAGAAGTGATCCAGCAGGTAATGCGGGGGCCCAGGTTCCCTTCAGGGGCTCAGGTTCCCTTCAGGTCACTGTGAGTGACTTTCAGCATATGACATTGCACCCCAAAATATCAGAGTTGGGTAAGTTGGCAACAAATGGTTGAGAATAAAAGGTGGGGGTCCTATAAAAAACAACCTCAAATTCAAGGTCTTTTGCACATGCTAAATGGACAATCTTTTGCAAAATAAGAGTGACATGGTTTTACATGGTTCCTGAGGACACATTAAACTCTCTGAATTTTTTTTTCTGCTAATATTTTTGGAAGGACTACTTCATGCATTCACATAATTCAAACTTTAAAAATGTATGAAATTATATATAGTGAAAACATTTCTTGCCCCCTTATTTTCCACTTATAATCCCCGCCTTTCCATTAAGATTAATCTCTCTGGATTGTTCTTTGAGAGATGTGTTATGTCTTCCGATAGTGATGCAATAATATCTCAACATCTTCCACCCCTTTGCTTTTATATAAACTGTAGCAATCTAAGCAATGATTTCTGTACTTGGCTTTTTCTTTTTTTAGCAATAACAACACTGCTAAAGTCATCAAGTGGTGCACAAGTGAAAGAAACTATTCTACTACTAAAATGTTTCAATATTGTAAAATGGTAATAATGACAATTAAATATATTTTTTAGGATTTACAAAAAGAGGAAAGACTTTGATACAGTACACTTTAGTTGCTTTAATAAAAATGCTATATAATCCTTAAATTATGCATAACTAATTAGTGAATACGATTTATAAGCAAAGGCTACTTTTTATTCCCACTTCAGCAGAGCAAAGCTTTCTTGAATTCCCCCATGTCTCTGGAACTACACACATATTCTTTTTTCAAAAAAAAAAACTTTTTTTATTTATTCTTTGTGTCTTTTACATCATGCATCTCCATCCCCTTTATCTCCCCATCTTTTCGTATCCACCCTCTGCTCTTGCAACCTCCCCCACAAATAAAATAAAATAAAATTTGAGAGAAAATAAGGAAGAAAGAAAAAGAAGGAAAGGAAGGAAGGAAGCAGGAAGGAAGGAAGGTTGAAAGAAAGAGAAAAAAGGTCTCATGATGGAAGCTGTAGTGTGAGTCACACAATATATCCTTTTGTCTTTACTTGCGAGTGTTAATTGCAAAGAGTGACTGGTCTGGTTCAAGGCCTTTCGTTTCATCAATGCTGGGTGTTTTCTGAAGTTCCTCTTGGATATCCTATTGTTGCCCAGTGTCATAGAGATCCTGCAGCTTTGACTCCGCAGGACTGGCCTCTTCACATGCTGCAACAGATCATAAATGGGGTGCATGATGAAGAGCAGGGCTGGTTCTCCTGCTTTCCTTAGTTCTGCAGTTGTTAAAGAGGAGGTCAAGACCTTCATCTACTGCAGGTGGTTTGGGGTAAGGGACAAGAGGGGACATCTGTTCCTTGCCCGTGCTGCTGCATGACAGAAAGTAGTGGGACCAATTCTCCTACCCTTACACCCTTTGGCCAGCTCAACGGCTCCCCCACCAACAGGTTTACTGTGCTGCTCAGACAAGGTACAGGGCCTGCTCTCCTGAGTGCTGCGGCTGATGAGGGGTACAGACAGCTTGTCTGCTCTTAAGGCCTCAGGGACGGCTTTCTCACCCAACACAGGCAGCAAGAGGTAAGGGCCATCTCTCCCTTGCCCCTGCCACCATACAGCAGATAAAGGGCAGGGGCAGATCTCCCATGCTCACATTCTCAGGACAGGCACACCTGAACCCCTACCCCTGCCAACAGGGTCAGCTCTACTCTGTTACCCAGATGAGGTGCAGGGCCTGCTTTTCAGAGTGCTGCAGCTGATAAAGGAGAGGATTAGCTCCCTCTCCTGCCACAGGTAGCAGGAGCAAGGGGTTAGGGCATTTCCCTCATCCTCATTACCACACAGTAGAGGAGGGAGTGTGACCAACCATCCCACTCTCAAGTCCTCTGAACTGACTCACCCATGCCTCTGTCATGGCTCAGCTCTACAGTGCTGCCCAGGTGAGACAAAGGTAATGTTCTCCCAAGTGATGCAACTGGTGAGGGGCTGGATCAGGCCCCCCCTACCATAGGTATCAAGGTGCAAGGGGGAAGGGCATCTTTCCTTCACGCACACCACCACAGGACAGATGGGGGAGGATGCAGGACCACTCTGCCGTTCTCACACCCTCATGGCCAGCTCACCCAAGTCTCCACAAACAGGGTCAGCTGCTCTACTGAGTGCTGCAACTGCTGATGGGCAGGGCAAGTTCTCCCTAGTGTTGTAGCCAGCAAGGTGCTTTGTACAGCCATATCCTCTCTGTCTATGGTGGTATCAAGAAACATGCACATCCACATAGACAGCTGATGCTGCAGGGTCATGAACCCAGACATGGGCTCTGGCAGTAGCCTAGGCCCAGACATCACCATGGCCCTAGTAGCAATCAAGACCTCAGCCTGCTCCTCACCACTTCACTACTTCAGATATGCTTCTGTCCACAGGACATACTCTCTCTCTCTCTCCTCCCTCTCCCCCCCTCTCTCTCTCCTATATCACATCATACATTTGCTCACCATGATAGTGCCCAACTGCCCACTGCCATGGGCAGGCCTGTGTTCTCTCCTCGGGTGCCCAGGGTAGCCTGTGTGTGGATCTTGTACTGCTCAGTCCATGATGAGCAGGGCCATGTTTTCTCCTCAATGCTTGGATAAACACCCATTCTTATATAAACTTTCCTGACTCTTCTTTTGATTCTCTTGCTTATTTTCTTTTTGTATTTGATAGCAATTGAGCCTTAGAGGAAAAAATCCTAACAAACTATCTCTTCTCCCTGAACATTTTAATTTCCATAACAAATTTGCCCTAAGAATGCAATGCTAGCTTCATGTATGGATCTGTTAAAGGAAGACACATCAGTTTTCAAGCATTACCATACACACAATCAGCAAGTCCCAGCATCTTCTGTGGTACCCAGAGCCCTCTTTCAAGCCTCTAGTCTGTTGGCTTTGAATCCTGTGTGTGCATCAGCACATTGGCAGAGAAGGTCTTGAAAATACAGATATGTGCAAGAGCATACTCCCAGAACACAGCAGGATGAAGCGTAATGAACTGTATTTCAAACACATTCTCAGGTGAGGCTCATGCAGCATTAGCCTTGTCAGTACTCAGGTCCTAGGAACACTGGGGACTGAAGAGGTGAGTAGTAAGATACAACAAATCTTTTTTTATACTCTCCTCGGTGTCATACTTAGGAAAGTTCCTCTTATTTGATTAGATTTTCTTTCCAGTGCCTTAAACATTTCCTATATTTCAGCACTGAATTCTTTAGCCTGTCTAAAATTCATTTTGGTTTTACTGTAAGGCATTATTCTAGTTTTCACAGGTGGTTAGCCAATTGTGCCAAAAAATTTACTACATAATCCAACTGTTCCTGGAGCATAAAAGCCTACTTTATATACCTATGTTTACATGTAATTACACCTATAGCTTGACTCAATTTTGTTAAAATAAATTGCTTAGTATAGGAAAATTACCCTAAGTCCCCAAACACTGACTTTCAAACTAATCATTAAAGCAAGTGTACTCAAATAGAAGTGGTATGGGATTTGGAGGTAAAGAACTGCAGACAGCACATGTACTCAACTCCCAGCCTCGGTATCTTCAGTAGCAAAATGGAGAGAGTGACATTTCACTCTTTCCTATATATCCTTAAAATGCTCAACTCTAGGGTGTCTGAACTTCTTTGTACTTGGATTTCTTTTATAGATGTTCATGTATTGGCAAGTTTCCTTTGTGTTTTAGTCAGTTTTCTTTAGCTATAGCAAACTGCTTGAGATAATCAAGTTTGATAGAGAAACAGTTTATTTTAGGTTATAGTTTCAAAAGTTTAAGTCTGTGATTGATTAGCCACCATTTGTGGCTGTTGTGAACATGTGGCAGGAGTGAAGGGCCGGGTACTTGCCAGAACTCATCACCTCAGGACCAGGATGTGAAAGAGAGATGAAGAGATCAGCAACCCATCATCTCCTCCAAGGGCAATGGCCAGCTAACCTAACTTCCTCCCATTGGACCCTACTTCTCAAATATTCTACCACCTCCCAGTAGTGACTAAGACTTTGGGGAATACTTACCAAAGCAATAGTATTCAGCTTGGGATAGTGTTTTCATTTTGACCTCTTGGCAAACTTTTATTCATCCTTCAAGACATAGATACCAACGTCATTTCCTCTTTGTTGCTTTTTGGGTTCCCCAGATTCATAGAGTCTTCTCTACCAATGGCTTGTGTTTATGTCTCATTGGGCTATAATTATTTATTTATGACGCTTTCTCCTGTGGCTGACTTTAAACTTCTGGGAGATAAATCTTTTGATTCCATTTTTTTTCTGATCCCACTACTTACCACTTGTAATGAATGAATGGACAGGAAGATGAATGGTTCAGCAGATTCAGCATTCCATTATGCCCTTGGCGAGCATACCCAAGACAAGATGCTTTCCCCCTGTGCTCTAGTTCCCTATATTCTTTTTGGATGCCTGATACTGTGGTCCCAATGTCAGAGCCTATCCTTGTGGAGTCCCTTACCCTTGTGCTGGATTCCTGGAAGGTTAACTCAAGTTCTCCTAGTAACTCTCCACTTATTTTTCAGTATTCTGCTCTCTTATGGTTGTGGACCACTTATACTTTCAAATATCAGGTGAATCAGTTCATGGTCTTTCAGTCTTAAAGATCATGTTATCTGGTGTTTCTCATCACTGCCTTCTAACTCGACCCGTAAGCCCCACAACTGAGCTCTCAGTCTTCCTTCTGCCCTCATCAACCCTTCAAATTAGAGAAAGGCATCAACATTGGCTGATTAATTAAGAGTCAGATGCTTTAAGTGTAACTTTGTATTTAATCCTCTCCAAATCTTCTGAGGACTGAGCTATTTCCATCTAGTGAAACCCAGAGAGGATAAGACTTGCTCATATTTAAACAGAAGATGGCAGGTGGCAGCAATCAACCTTGAATCTGTCTGATTCTAAACATTGTAAACCTCCGAATCTTCCTATGAATGCTGGATTTGGTTTCCTGGTAGCTCTTGACAAATGCTAGTTATTCATTCAACTCTCCCAGACAGCCTCATACTCACTGAGACTGCAAGAGCAGAACTACCCTGGAGTCTGGCTGCCTGGCTTGTCCATTTCTCATTTTACTTTTTCTGAAGTTTTTCTACCCAGGGTATTTCTAATCCACACAGAGATAGCTAGTTTCTAGGTATAGTAAACAATTTATCAAAAGCAAACCAACTCATCCAGGGCCCAAATACCAACCAACCGTTTATCAGTTTCTCACATTCTTGGCTATTATACATACCTACAGCTAAGGACCACACTATGGAGCCTTTTGAACTAGCCAATCCTAAACCTTCCTACACTTCCTTGCCATTGCTTCCCTTGGAACTATGACAAAACCTCTTGACTAAGGCTCCCCTTTCTCTTCCTTTGCAAGGGGCCAACTCCAGGGCTTCTTCACATGACTTCCCTCCCCTCAAGCATAATGAGTTCCTTCTCTTGAACACTGTTTTCTCAGTGACAATCACCTCCTTTTCTGTCAGCCTTATGGTTCAAACTTTCTAGAACACATTAAGATAGGATATGAATCCAAGATACAAGTTACCAGTTATGTAATCTTAGACACATTGTTGAGTCTTTGTTTACTAAACAATAAGTGCAATGTTATTCTACTTAGATTGATTACAAGGATTAAGAAATAGATTTCCTGATGGACGCTAAGTGTTCAAAGGCTAACTGCTGGTGTAATTGGCACTGCTGAGAATCTGTATTCATTAAGTTCCCACTGCTGTGTAATGGACAGAAAACAATCTTCATTTGAACAATGACGATCAGTTAAAACTCCTTTCTTTGTGCATTTTTATGTAGTGATATTTCATTTGTATTTTAATAAAACTTGTGTGAAGATCAGAAAGTAAAACAGCCCCACTGGTCAGCCCTACAGACCAGGCAGTGTTGACACACACCTTTAATCCCAGTAGCCACACTAGTTTGCCAAAGAAATCAGGTAGTAGTGGTGTGATGTGGGAAGTCCTTCCGTCTATGAATTGCTTTTATTGGTTAAAGAATAAAGAAGCTGCTTTCAGCCAATGGCTTAACAGAACATAGCCAGGCTGGGAAAAAAAAACTATATATATATATATATGGAGAGAGAGAGAGAGAGAGAGAGAGAGAGAGAGAGAGAGAGAGAGAGAGAGGGGTCAGTGAGATGCCTTGGAGCCGCGAGAGGGGAAAGACACAAGCTGGGAGATGGAACCTTGCTGGTAGGCCACAAACTTTGTAGTAAAATATAAAATAATAGAAATGGGTTAACTAAAGATAAAAGAGCTAGCTAGCGATATGTTTAAGTGATTGTCCAAACAGTGTTTTAAATAATATAGTTTCTGTGTGATTATTCCAGGTTTGAGTGGCCGGGAATGAACAAGCAAGTTCCTACTACACTGGTGCATGCTTTTAATCCCAGCACTAGAGAGAAATAGAAGATGGAAGGAGATAGCTCCCAGACACAGTCTCATTCTGAGGGTTCCTGGAGGTAGGATCACCATTTCGGACTGAGGTAGTTGTAAGAGCCAATGGCTGTTTTGCTTTGCTGACCTTCAGATTGAACCCTAATATCTGTCTCTGGGATTTTATTAATCATGCTACATTTTTACTTTGACCCAAACACAAATTAACAGCCCTTGGATTCTGGATTATAAATTTGTTCAAGAGAGGGAAGCAGTAGATATTTCCAGGCTTACGAACTGGAACCATAGCTGTACTAAATAGCTTGCAGTAAAATAGCAATGCAAATACAATGGTTAACCTTCACTATCAGGTTGAGTAGATTTGAGAGACACTTAAGAGATTGGTGAAGCACAATGCCCCAATGTCTGTGAGGGCATTTCCAGAAACAGATTATAAGAGCACAGACTTAATTGTTTAATACACTTATTTGTTAAAATATTAAAATTAAAAACAATCTGAATAGTGCTGCCTAAAGATATATTAGTGGGCCTCCAAGTTTACTTCTAGAGATTTTCTTATTTAGTATTCTAGGGTGAGACATGAATCAACCATCACTGTACCCTTCTCTCTTTCTCCCAAAAGCAAACTGCTTCCCTTCCTTACCAGGTTCATTCCCCTTGTTGTGTTCCTTGAATGGAGAATTTGTTTCCACACTGTAGACATCAGACTTGGCTCTATGATTTGGCTTTGCCATGAGAGGTGACTACATGGGCTGTGTGCCAAGTATCAGCATGTACTTCTGCCATCTTTTCCTTTCTGCTGTAATGAGGCCAGCATGTCCTAGACATAGACTGCTCTTTCAGTTTGGATCCAGTAATGACTAGATAAAATTGAACTGTAACTGATGATGAAATACATGCCAGATTGGCATCTAATGTGGGGGCCTCTAATTCCACATAGGGCCTGAAAAAACAGTCTCTCGGGTAGATTTGGTGTACCGAGGTGCAGATTTTTTAAGCAGACCTGCTACAAAGCACTTGAATGGCATTTGTGAGTAGCAGGTGGCACACTACTCTGATGAGGGAGACAGGATAGAAGCACCTACTGGAGCTGGGGCAGATAGACCAGGCCTGAGGCTCTGCTCTCACTGACCACAGGGCATGTGATAAATGAAGTCACATGGCAGAGGGCCTAGCCACCACTTAGCAGTTTAGATTTGACTCATGCAGTCAGAGAAGACTGCAGACATCCAAAAAGTCAGGTTTAGACCAAGAAAACCTCTAAACAGATACAGCGTGCTTATAAATGTGTGTAGATGCTGAAGAAAGAATAGAAAATGGGTATAGACTGTCATAGAAAAAATAAATGAATAGTTTAAAAATAATAAAGTCAAGTCTTTAAAGAAAGAGTAATGTAATATAAAAAAGAAAAGTGGCAAAAGGATGGGAAACCCAGTGAGTTTGGACCTTATATGGTATTTGTTAAATTTGAACATTTTAAATGCTAACTAACAAAACAAAAAATGGCAACTGCATTTGGAGATATTGAACTGTGGAAGAGACTGCTGAATTAAGTCAGCCTATAAGCTTTAGGGATGTTTTAACTTTAGAATGAAGGTGAGAAAATGTATTGCATTTGGGGAGAGGTTATGTTTTTGTTTCCACAGGAAACAAAAGATTATGGTTCTCTTCAAAACTGATTAAGATCATAATTGATTGGGGGAGACCTCCTGAAAATCTTGGTTACTGACATGAAGATATAAATCAAGAATAATTACAGGACAGGTGACATATATGCTGATCCCTCTACTATGAGAACAGCTCTGAAACTGAATGACACATGGCAAATTTTGTTGGCTATACAAATCTCATGACATAGTATTACATAACATCCTTTTATATGGCAGGGGTAGAGGTTTGATTATACAGTCCAAACAAACTTAAAAAGTTGACAGATACCTTTTACCTTCTCAAACATAAGACAAAATGCATCTTTAAATGACTTGGACACACTACACATTATATAATTGTGTTAATACAGATATATATGTTACCTTAAAAGTTTATGAGTTTTAAGAAAAAAATAGACACCCATAAAGACTAGTAATCCAGGTGATCCAGCCTCTTG
>JAQHUG010000001.1:25150610-25183224 GCA_028555095.1 Dicrostonyx torquatus | reverse complement strand
ATGGGCAGTATGTGACAAAATGAAGATTAACAGAAATGGGTTAATTTTAAGTTATGGCCAAGCTTTCATAATTAATAAGTCTATGTGTCATTATTTGTGAACTGGCAGCACAAAGGAAAGTCTGACTACACCAGGTAAAACATAAATAGATCTTTGTTGTTCTAAGCAACTAAGATTTGGTGACCATGTGTGGGAGCAAGATGGAATGACTTTGACACCCAAGACTTCTCAAGGGAAATGATGCTGATGCCAAGGAGATTCTCAATAGTAGATACTGGGTATACACATAACTGTATATAGTATGATCAGTGCAGCAAAAACACAAAATATAGAGTGTGGAAGAGGTTGTCAGGAAAGAATCACTGTCTTATGGGGTGGGTAGAGTTGACAGTGATGTACTGTGTATCCCACAATAGAGTGAAAGGATGGTTTGAATGTGCTCACCATACAGAATCAGAATGGGGAGATTTGATTGTTACACAATATACACATGAATCAAAGCATGTTATATTCCACAAATATGCACAACTATTACAAATTAATAAAAGTAAAAATACAAAAAGTCACCATGTAAGAGCCTAAAGAAAGAAAAGTCAAACATGACATATCTTAAAGTCCTAGCTATTGCTTCTTCTAATGCCTTTTTCAAGAAATAAATCATTCCTCAAATCCCAAACACCAGAGACATCCTTAATGAGTTTTAATTTCCTCCCTGCCCTCAAGTGCTGTTGACTGTGCCTGCAAATGTATATTCAGATCCACTGCCTCACCCAGGTCCCAGGTTATTGTGTGGCTCCTGACCAGTCTCCCCATTGTTGTCCTTGTCTTCCTCGCTCCAGTCCCCACACTGAAGAGAAGGTGATCTGCTAACGATATGTGGATGATGCTCCATCCCTGCTAACAACCTTCAAATCTTCCACTCAAGTTTGAAGTTACATTTTACCTGCTTTTTATGGCCTAAAATAACTCTAAAAATCTAACCCCCACACTCCTTAATTCGCTACATTGAAGCTACTCTGTGCTACCCCAGTCTTTATTCTTATTTAAGGATATTTGCATTGAAAATGCTTTTCTTTAGTTGTTCACACAATATTGCCTCCCAAAGACTTTTGCTGGCTTCTCCAAATTGACTTTTCTCCTATCATTTAATTTCCTTCATTTTGTTGTACCTATTGATGATTGGAATTATTTATATTCATTGATTGATTATTGTCTGAATACACATGAGTACTGAGGTTATGAGAGGACAGATGAAAGAATCCATCCCTTACATCACTTGTATACTTTGTAAACACTTACTAGGCATGTGGTACACACAAGACTGATGGATGTGAAAGCACCCCAGACAGCATTTCATTAGCAAACCATTGTTTTGAATATGCTGATTGCTCAGTACAAGTACATAAACAAACAAGTCAAATGGCAGAGGAAAGGGATGAACCAGAGAGAAGTATGTAGGGCCAATGTACATTGCTAATGATGAAACTGAACTGTAATAAGAAAGCACCAAAATGCTAATTAAACTCATAGAGACACGTAGATAAAACATGGTCAAGAGAAAATGAGTTAGGAACAGCTCCTTCTTAAGACTTTTGAAATTATACACGAATCTTTGAAATGTAGAACATGACTCTGAGTAGGCAGCATGAAAATGCCATCTCTACTTCTTTATTAGCATGGTGACCACTCAGGCATATAGGCATAATTTATTAAGTGCTTTCCATGATCAATGAAAGGAAACTGTATTTGTAATAACCACACTTGCACTGCTGCTTCTAACAATAATTTTATGTGCAGGAGTTGATGAATCTTTTAGGAATTTTAATTAAACCACAATGAACTGGAGCACGTGTTGAGATTCACAGAGCCCGTTTATCAGGGACATCCTTCCATGGGCAGAATGCAGGGCTCTGTTCTTCCCAGAAACTAACAATTTTCCTGTTTGCTGGATTTAATTTATTTTTCAACAGTATTGCTTTCTTTCTTATCATTTTGAGGGGAAGTTGATGATGTTGTAGTGTGACTTTGTTTGGGGGTTTGGTTTGGTTTTGGGTTGAGACAGGGTCTCAATCCTGGTTGGCTTGGCATTCAGTATATAGGGCAGTGCCCACAGACTCATCAAAGTCATACTGCTCAGCATTCTAAATGGTGGCGTTTTATGCACATGCTACTGTGTCATACAACACATACCTTCCCCCCTTCCTAGATATCACAAGGACTAACGAAGATATAAATAAAGTCCAAGTACAGCAAGATCTCAATGATTCATGTTCATGTTAGAAAAAAAGTAGTTGGAGATTACAAAGTCTGAAATCTAGAGAACTAGGAAATGATATGTGCTTTTCCAAAAAGCACATTCAATAATGTAAAGTAAGTTAACCGAGTATTGACTTTTGCTTGTACTTGGATGGAGGAAGCTAAATTAATGATAGATTAAAATGCCTTACAGGAGCATATTGCATATTGATTTATCTCTTAGGGAAGACAGACATTTATTTTCCTACAAGATACCATACATATTATTTAATTCACTTTTTCAGAGCACTTGGAAGAATATCAACCCAGATGCAGTCCAACTAAATGAGAACTTAGGATTGATGCATTTTTAAAAAATATTTTATAATTTTTATTAACTTTTATTTAATATTTTATTGTAAAACTAAAATGCATTATTTATCCACCATTGTATATCTACCCTACCATTTTTTCAAGCTTGTCTATGAGATTTCTGCTTAGATGTCAAAGTATTAATTACTTCTTCAAGTAAGTAACTTGTTAAAGTAATCTCTCTTTTTTAAAGAGTCAGGCAGGGAAGCCAGTGACATTTGAGAACAATGGAAGGGAAAAAAGGAACCACACACATTCTTTCCTCAGCATCCCCCAAGACATAATTTGACAAGGAAAATATGTGCTGAGGCTTCTGACCAGGGGTCACTCACTTCCTTTAGAGTTAAGTAATACCTTCAAACCTCTGGGATAACAGAATTATGTTGAAGTTGTGTTTATATGGGGAAAGAGTAAGTAAACCATCAGAACAGAATAAAGTCCAGAAAATCATATAATCAGTAGCTGTATATTAAGGATGAAAGATAGTATTTCTAATAAGTGGTTCTGATTAATGGATGGCAAAATGTTCAAAGAAACAGTTCTTAATCTCCTACTTCATATCAAGTACAAATAAGAATTCCAAAGAGAACACAGATATAACTATGAATATATATGAATATATGTACATATATCGATAGAAGAAAACAGAGAGCATATTTAAGACTTTGGAGTCCATAAATATGCTTTATCAGGACCCAATTGTCAACAACACAAAGAAATTATAAATTTCTATATTAATACTAAACATTTCTATTCATAAAAGGTATCATTGAGTCAGTTTAAAAGGATAGTTCACAGAATAGAAAATAGTATTTTTGTGTGTTATCTATAAAGGAATTAGTGGACAAAATGCAGAATCAATTCCTATAAATCAAGAAGAATGGGACACAGCTCAACAAGCAACTGGGTATAAACATAAAGAAAGACTTCTGGGTAAATGGAAGACCAGAAGCAGTCTTCATGTGATCCAGTGAAGGAAAGGATCAGAATAAGAAAAAAAAACTCTACTGTAAAGAGAGGAAGATCTTTGGAATTCTACATAGGATGTGACAGGTTACATAAAAAGGGTAGAGGAAAATATGGCTGACTCTGAGAAGCAAGTCACAAACTGTATCAACCACCCAGCCCCATGACCTGAAGAGAATCAGTTGAAGACACTTCCAAAGAGAAGTTTATTTTCTCCTCACTGAGCAGTATTGAGAATTTAAAGGTAGGCCATTCAGTAAGAACATCACCCCCAAAACTAGAGGAGATACAGAAACCAGTAGATGCTCACATTGTAACCTAACACGAGAAGCCAAGGAAAGCAAGGCAATATGACTTTCAAAACACCGTAATTCCTTAGCTACTGTCCACAAATATAGTGAAGTATAAAAAAGCAATAAAGACAATCTTAAAAGTGATCTGATAAAAATTGTAAATAGTTTAAAATTGAAATGAAGGTGACTTCATTCCAGGCCTGCTTCACTCCAGGGAGGCTGTTTGAGTCTACATGCACAAATCATTAAGTGAAATACTTCAGTACACGTAAGAATAGAAATTACATGGTCATCTCTGTAGAAACACAAAAGGCTTTTGACAAAGTTCAAAATCCTTTCACAATAAAAGCCCAGAAAAAAAACAAATAGAAGGAGCATACCTCTATATAACCATAAAGACTATGCATCACAAGTCTACACCCAATATTATATTAAGTGAAGAAATACTGAGAACATTTTATCTAAAATCTGGAATAAGACAAGGGTACCCACTCTCTCTCCTTTCAGTCAATATCATTTTTAATTTTTTTCTGGAAAATTATTTTAACTGGAGATCATAGTGTTAAGTGGATGAAGCAAGACTCAGACAATTATCACATTTTCATATGTGGATTCTTGACTTAAAAATCATATGTATGTGTGTGTGTGAGAGAGAGAGAGAGAGAGAGACAGAGACAGAGACAGAGAGAGAAAGAGAGAGGGAGAGAGAGAGAGAGAGAGAGAGAGAGAGAGAGAGAGAGAGAGGAAATTAGAAAGGTAATAACACCTTACGGAAGGGAGAAGAGGAGTTAATAGAATACTTGTGGCAGGGAAGTAGAAAAGCTGACTAGCTTTTCTATGGAAATCAGCCTGAGTGGGGCAAGGCACACAGAAGAGGACAATGGGAAAAGGAATCCTGGCAACACATTCCAATGACACACAAGTATGAAAATGCCATAGTGAAGCTTACTGCTTTGCATGTCATCATAAAAATCAATTTAATTTTTATATAATTTAAAAATACATAAAGGAACATTTAACAAAACAGGATATCCCATGGGCTAATAATAAACACAAAATTAGAAAATTCCATTATCAAAAAAGAAAATGCCATTTTATTTCATTGTGTGCACATGTCTGCATGTGTTCAAGCACATTTATGTCACAGTGCACATGTATATAGGCCAGAAGATAGCTTCAGATGTCAATCCTAATCTTCTACCTTGTATGAGGTATGGGTCTTTGTTTACACTGTGCTGTATGCCCCAGGCTAGGGCATCCGTGAACATTCAGGGACTCACCTGTCTATCTCCATCTCACTATAGGGGGAGTGGAACTGATTGCATAAGCTTTCTACCGTGTGCAGTTTCCATCAGCTCTGGGAATCTGAGTTCATGTCCTCAGGCTTCCGTGTCTACTTCCATGTCACAAGTCATCTATTAACTCCTCTTCCTCCTTCCATAAGGTGTTTTCCTCCTCTCTTGATCACCTTTCTAATTTCATCACACACACACACACACACACACACACACAGAGAGAGAGAAAGAGAGAGACATGTACATGCGTGTGATTTTAAGTCAAGAATCCACATATGAGAGAAAATGCGATAATTGTCTGAGTCTGGCTTCATTCACTTAACACAATGATCTCCAGTTCTAATCATTTTCCAGAAAAAAATTAAAAACAATGACACAGCAAGTATTTTACCCACTGAATCATCTCTCCGGACTGGAAATTATATTTTCAAAGTAGGATATGCCACTCAGTAGAATGAATAGACTCTAGACCTTATTAGGAAGATGTGGACATTGAGCCTCCACATACAAACCCAGGAACAGGGCATATCTGCCGAACTGTATCTAGAAAGTCTTCAGCACTCTGTCCTAACCATTAAGCATCTCTTATGACCCATTGGTCATACATGCTACAGAAAGGGTACATCAAGAATATTGATAACCCCAAGTCCTTCCCCCAGGAGCACCAACCTGCATCTTTCTGACTTGAAATAAAGATTCTGCAGTATAACACACAGCATGTATTGACTAGGTATTCTCATTGACCACAGTACTCTTGTAGGTTGGACCTGAATAACCAGCCATTCATTAGCAGAAAGAATAGATAAATGGTCATGTATTCGCAGGTTTGTGAAACAGCAGGAAGCCGTGGAGATATTCTGAAAATACAACATAATTGAGTGATTAATGGTGATATTTCCGCAAGGTCTAGTGGGACTAGGAGCAGGAGGAGGACTAGTTTGCTCACATTTTTTTTAACTTTAGAGTCATTCAATTTGGAAAAAGAATTAAGATGGACAGTTTATAACATGTTCATAAACCTGAACCCTATAATTTATGGATAAAATAAAATCTCATTACAAGTTACTGCATATTTTCAATTTATTTGGATTACATTTGGAGAGGCAGATTTTATATGATATCTTCAAACCAACATTAACCAAATTTTACACGAGCCATTTGAAAAAAGATCTAAAAATGTGCTTAGTTATTGGTATTATATAACATTTATCAAGCACCAAGAGTGTGCTGAGGGCTGTACAGAACAAACATAGAAAGACACAATCCCTGCCTTCAAGGAGACCCATCTCTTTAGAGTCTTCACATAAAACTGTGCCTTACATTTCACACTCTGTTGTTCATAAGGCATAAATAAGGAAGGTTGTTGCATTTCTCACTGTTACTTAATAAATATCTCATACTCTTCAGTCATACCAATAGTTACTCAAATCTTTACCTTAAAATACAAATTTCTGTAGTACAATATACAGTATATAATGATTTGGTATTCACACAATTGATCACAATATTCTTGTAGATTGGTTATACTAATAATAGGAAGCATGTTGAATTCCAACAGTTATAAATTCTCATACCGTTAAACCATTAGCAGAGGGGTTTTGTGCAATAATATAAACAAATAAAGTGTCACAAGGAATTAAGACAATGGCAACAATAGTACAGATATTCAGAACACTGATTTTTTTATCATATCTATTAAGCTAGCCTTGCAATGTATTATTCACATGGCTGCATGCCCTAAAGTAATACGTAATTTATGATGAGCTGACAGCAGATGATATGTGATTGGCTTCATTGTATCCGTAGTTTAAACAAGGAAATGCTAGAATAAAATGCCTGATAAAAGAGCGCTGAAAAGTTCTTTTGATTGGTGATTGCTTTTCTGCACGGCTGTGTTCAAAACAAATTCAGATTAGTAAAAAGGATGAAATTATTCTAAATTCCATCACTGTATAGAGACATTTGATTGCAAAATAATCCCTTCAATGGTAAAGTCATCTGATTAATGTTATAAATTTAAAAAGAAAAAGAAAAAACAACAAAAATGAAATGAATTTGTAACATGAAGTGACTTAAGATTTGGGTACAAAATATGTATTTTCTATAAAAATTATAGACCGAAAGATGACACCAGTTGGTCACTTTCACCATGGGAGGGGGCATTGCAACTGGAGAGGAAGGGAACATATTATACGAAGGGATGGTTACTTTTCTGTAATGCATCTTACTTCATTATGAAAATTGAGTGATTGGGTGAGCTAGGGTGAGTCTGGGATCTAAGAAAAGCAAGTTTGAGGTCAAAGAGAAAGAGATATAACTACAAACATAATCTTCTATGAACTGAGACACCAGGCATTCATGAGCTCATAGATATGACAAAGGTGGTGGTCCTTCAACAGCAGCCTCAGCACTATCTTTCCCCTACATGATCTGACTCCTGGTTTACTATCAGGTCTAGATGCTTTCATTATGTGACAACATTGAGTTGGATTTATACTAGATTTAGAACAAGATTGGATTTCTTTGGTTACCTCCCCAGAAATAGAAAAAGTATTAGAAAATTCTATAGAGTTCTTTCACCTCTATGATTGAATTATGTTTATAGTCATGCCCTCCCTAGGTAGCTAGGCACGTGACCCACATAGGGCTCATTAGAAAGAGATTTATCCTAGGGCACTGTCAGTGGATGAAGTGTGATTGGCTTCATTATATCAGTGGTTTCATAGAGGGAGTGACATCTGACCTCCATAATCCCATCTGTCAAATGGAGGAGTTGGGTTGGGATTTGACAAAAAAAAAAAATATTCGAGGCAGGGTTTCTCTGTGTAGCTTTGGAGACTGCCATACTGGAATTCATTCTGTAGACCAGGCTGGCCTTGAACTCACAGAGACCCACCTGCCTTTGCCTCCCAAGTGCTGGGACTAAAGGTGTGTGCTACCAATGCCAAGCTTGACAAGACTTTTATTATCTAGGAGAGTACATCTCTGCTGTTCTAAAGTCACAGATCAAGAAGTTGAAAGCTGAAGCTGCTATCTCTGACTCTCTGACAGTTTAATTTGTGTTGTGGAGAAGAATGGTGATATCAGAATGTGGTACAGAGTCATTGTTCACAAGAAGGAGGTGGAAGAAGGGACTCCAAAAGATGTAATCTGGTGTCCTCTTTAGAATGAAAGAGACAATCTTATTTGAAGTGCCCAACATGAAACAGAGCACCAAAAGACTAAAATTCTGACAACAGACATGTATTTATGCATGCATATATGTATGTGTGTGTGTGTATTCATTTTCAATGCCAAGTTCTACTCCATTCTAAGGCTTAAGTTTCATTCACCTCATTGAAGATCCATTAGTAAACAGAACATATCAATAGAAATAGATATCATGAAGACCTCTAATCCAGCCATCATCTTTTAGCATCATAAAGTGCATTGTCTACTCTTCACTAGTGACGACAGGATCCAGTGCAGCAAGCTCAGCATCATTTGGAATTATTTAGAATGGATGCTGGACTCCTATTGCTTTAGAAATTAGAAGGTGTCTCAAATTCCCCTTGCAGAAAGTATACATACTTTCCAAAGTGATTATACTTACCACCACAATGTGTGTATGCCAGTTTGTTATTAAATCAATTTAAGGTTTCTAGACTCTGTCAATCATTTTTCTTTAGTTTGTTGTAAGACATTAGACATAGATGTTGATAAGGAGTCTTTCTGCCAATTATTTTCAAAGCACCAATCAGGTGGAAACAGAGATCAAATTCTAATAAAATTGCAACAGCTTCTTATACACTTGGAAAAGTCTTGCTCTCAATTTACTTAGCAGAGAAGACAATAAACAAAAATCAGATACTTAGACATGTAGATAGATAGATAGATAGATAGATAGATAGATAGATAGATAGATGATTAAATAGATTCTATTTTTTACACTGCTGACAAATATTCAAAACTCGGGGGGGGGTAGATGTTGTAGTTGAGGAGACCTTACTTAGTGCCTTTATCAGATTATCAAATAAACATTCTTTTAAAAGTCATTGAAAATGGTTGGTACCAGTGATGGATGGAAATCATTGTTTAAAGTTAGAATGTCAAAGTGTCACCATTGTCTCTGCTCTTCAAGGCACAAGGACAAGTTCCAAACTCTTCAAAGTAGAGCATCAGGTACCACCAAGAGTTAGAAAATCAAGGAACAGAGCCACATGCCAGAGCAAGAACAGGACATCCCTTGGGCTGTCAGTGACCTTCAGATGTTGAACATACCCCAGCAGGAAAGCTTCCCCACATCATGATGGGGACAACAGATATGTGGCCTACTCTGAGTATCTCGGCCCATTCTGCAAAAAAAAAATACTGTATATCATGCTCGGTGTAGAAGTACAGCTGCTTGTTACCTGGGCCCAAGAAGAGGGTTCAGAATATCGCTATGAAGAACTTCAGGAATTCAGATGTTCTACACTGGCAATGGCAGAAGGGCAAGGAGGAAGTCAGTAGCCCTTGATAACCGAATAGAAGCCACATTCCTGGTGGACACATCCAGTTACTTCACCAGCAATAATCTTAGAGGGTTAAGGAAACTGATCCCACCTCTGTTGTTTTTTCATCTTTGTGTCACCATCAGATCCTCCAAAGAGCAGGTACTGGATCTGTTCTGCATAACTTAATGCCTACTATGAATCATCATCAAAATGAAAGAAGCCAATTAGTCTTCCTTTTTTTCCTTGCTTGGAATATTCAATTTTTATTTACAGAAAATTCATGGCCTTCATTATGTGGAAAAAGGTATTGTACTTTTGAAAATATATCAGAGTCTAACTACAGCTAATTTTAACAGCTAGGCAGACTTCTTTCTAGAGGATATACTCTCTGAATATAACCTTCAGCCCTGTAGAAAATCATCTGAGATTTTTTTTCTCAATTTCAACAAATAGCCACACTGAAGTGAGCTTTAGAAATCCAGAAGAAAACAGTGGAAGTTGTGAGCTGCATGTAATGTTGGGTCCACAGGTTCAGGACTTCATCGTGCAGATGGGCACAACAATGACAAGAATGACCGTGCATGCAGCCGCAGTGATGAGAGCAGCAATCTTGCAGACCTTGGCTCGTCTGAATTCAGCTTCTTTTCGTTTTAGCAATGAATCATAGCCTGGAGTATAAATATCTTCCATCCAGTATTCTAAGTTGTTTGGGTTTAAAGATTCTTGAGTCTAAAAGTAAAGAGATGTTAGAAATACAGTTAATACTTGAGACCAGGTCCAAGACATCCTGACGATTTCCACTCCTGGAACATTTAAAAGTTATCTGCAGTTGGTAGCTAGCAATGACAGCATCCTAAGATGCTTTCCCACCAGGCCTATGCCAGCGAATGACTTCTAGGGACCCATCCACACATCGTGCACTGGCTCCTCCCTCACTAAAAATGACACAAAACTCATAGGTCATCTTTGTATAAATCAGCAAAATGGCCGAAACAAGACTCAACTTTAAGAGCATGTGACCAAGAGTAGGCTAGCTCCACTCAAAGGGAATCAAGAAAAGTCATTGAAAAATAATCTCTACCAGAATCTTCTGTAAGCAAGATTATCTTATCATTTCTAGTCAGCTCATTTCTCAGAGCTTCTACTAAAACGCAAAGGCACCTCTAGCTCAATCAAAATGTAAAATATTTCCATTGCAAGCATTTGCATGAGCAGGTTAGAACACTGTTCAAAGTAAAGGACTTCAGACCCATGGCTGACTGTCCCCACCCTGGGCCTGTGTTGCTGATAATTCTAGACTAAGTGACACTTTACCCCAAAATCAGCTCCTACAGGAGATGCCTACTGAAGATTAATACATTGTCTGCAGAGGAAGTATCATATTTAACCTACATTGCCCATGGACTCCATTGCACGTCGATGGCTAAAATCTATTTCCATGAAGCAGAGCTATGGTCTTGTTTTATGGTGAGCATTTAATAATGTGACATCAAAAAAGCAGCAACACATTACGGTCCCAAGCAAGGCTGCCTAAATCTCTAAATCACATCCCAACACCTATTGTGAGAAGGGTTCTTAGATTGTTTGTGTTTTATAAACACGAGCACATTTAAGTTACACACATGGGATTAAAGACAAAAGCAAATCCCGGGCCTTCAGGACTGAGAAACCTCAGCTGTGGCACACTGTTGGTGGAGTAGCCATGACTCTAAAGCATGCTCAGCATTTTCCACCATATCTAGAGATAGCTCCTTCCGCATCTTGCTCTGCACCACAGTGTGTAATCAGTCAAAAGGAACAAGGGGAGAGAACGGTGGAGCGATGGTTCTCCCAGGGTTCTTCTTGCCGGGTTCCAGCCTGTCAACAGCTAGGTGCCCACCAGACTAACTTGAACAGCTTTCTGCCCTTGGACCTTCAGTCCCAAGAAAAGCAACAGCTCTCTCTCTTCAGTCTGCTCTCTCTGGGTGTTTCACTGACCATTGCTGGCCCTTAACCTGCTCACACCACAGTGAACACTATTCCCAGCAGCTCTTTCCATCATCCCTTTGGGCATGCCATCTGCTTCCTGCAGAGTGCTGACAACTCACTACCATTCAATCAGAAGATTTCATCCCTCCTGCTGATAACTACCATATATTTGAGGGAGGGGTCCACAGACCGTGGCCTGCAGGCCAGTTCCAGCCAGCCATTGGGATCTATACAGTCCTCAAACTCTGAATGATTTTTCTATCTTGAAATAATTTAAGTAAATCAAATGAAGACAATATTTGATGACATGTAAAGACTGTGTGAAATGCTAACTTTGATAGCCAAAAGTAAGGTTATCAGAGTAGTCACTCATCTGGAGCCACTCTGGTGCTGCAGTGAGTAGCATGGGCAGGCTGGACAACACGGTACAGTGGCGGGAGACTTTTCTTAGCATGGCTGGCTTCAACACAGCTTATAACTTTTGCAAGCAATATAGAAGGGCAGAAGGCAGTGCTGGCCACCCATGATATCCCTAATATAAACCAGATGCTTATGTTCTTGATGTGGGTAAAGTCTGTACATATCCTTGTAAGAAATTCCTAGGGCCTAGTGTCCACTGCCGGAGTCGAGCAGCCTCTCCCTGGAACTGTTCTAAACAGCTCTGCAATGACTAAGTACCACTTTGTGGAAGTATAGTGCTGCATGCAAATACACATATGTACAAACACAGGCTTTCACATGTTCATGCATATGTGCAACATGCACACACGATTCATATGCACGTGTATATATACCAACACATACTCACATACAGACTCTCATGCACGCACACGCACACGCACACACACACACACACACACACACACACACACATACACACACACACAAGCTCTGCTCTCCATAGACACAGTTGGGCCCCACTTGCTCTCCCTGGCATGAAAATCCTTCTGTAGATGAATGAGCATTGAATAAAGAAGAGAGGGGATCCAAAGATGGGCCTGTTTCGTTGGAATACTGACCTGTCATATGAATGATGTGCCCACGAGCTTTAGGTTTGGGTGGAAGGCTAGACTAACAGCCTTCCGTGCCCTATAACCTTCAAGACAAACTCTGGTCATTATGGCCGAAATAAGTTGCTGTTTTCCCCAATTTCCCAGGGCTGGCCCAAGAGGGAAACAGCACACACAGGGAGCAGCAGATTTGGGGCTTTGGTCCCTCCATCTCAGAACAAGGCAATCAGCCTCCTTTCACAGCTATCTGCACTTTGTTATGGGCTAAGAGTCTGCCTGTGAAATAAACTATTTTAATTAGTTTTTTTTTCAATAACGTCAAGCTGTAATGGCACCACAGCACAAAGAGGTAATACCCAGAGTCCCAGGGACACCGCACACGTACTCACTTGTAATTAGGCCTGCCAAATAATGAAAATAAAGCCAGGCCCACACCCGTGCCTACCCACTCAGTGGATATCATTAATGCATTTATATATGAACAAAAACAGGTTCCAAGAAATTTGTTCCAAAGCTAACCTGGAACAGCACTTGAATCTCTGCAAAGCAACACAAACAGATAAGCTGGTGACTCTGCTCCACCTGCCCCGTGGTCTGCCCTGCTTTTCTGTCAACGCATCACTGGGCAGTGAGCTCTATCCCTTCAGTATGTGCTGTTGGATACTCTGACCTTCCGCTGTTAAGCAGAGTTACCTAAAGCTCTGTAACCCAAATGTCTGTTTCTATTTTATGCTAATCTTATGTTTATCCTTTAAAACACTGGCACATTCAAACTGCATGTGTTTGTAAATGCAAAATCCCTCCACCCTCGCTCTCTCTCCCTAAATTTTCAAAATCTGTTTTCAAGGTCACTTCAGGGCATGGTGAAATATTGGTTATTACAACCTATTGAGCTGTTTCTAATTCTGAGTATTTCCTGGCTGGTAGGTTATGATAACCTAGGCACACTGATCAAGGGGGGCCACATATAGTAAAGTTGCACAGAGGTCTGCTTGTGGGAGACTCAAGTCATGATCTAGCTTAATTATCATCAGGAAGATGACAGGGAAGAGAGCAGCCCAAACTGACAAGTGGCATGTGGTATGCATGGTAACATTATTACATGAGTAGGAGGGACAAGGGAGAGTTTAGAGTGTTCGTGAACTTGCTTGAATTGCTACTATTTAAATTCCCAGATACACAAGTGTGATTGTAATCCCTTTGTTTGAGATTGAGTTCTGTTAAACTCCCAGCGATAGCAAAGGGAAATGCAACAGAGGAAAGAGAAGAGGAAGAACAGGAAGGAGACTTATTGTCCAATGGTCCAGTATAGATCCAGACCTGTCTGATCTGGGCCAACCCACTGAGCTTCCTGCTTCCCTTGTTTCCTGGTTTTTAAACTGGAGATGGTCAGAGCAATGCCTGTCTCACAGGCAACTGTGCCTGGAACTAAGAGATAGACGTGAAAAGTACCGTTTACATTGACTGACTGCAGCATCCTCTACCAACTCCTGAGAGCCACCCTCTCAATGTCAATCAGTGCCAGGTTCTTTATGTATATTATTTCTAGTTCCCACAACAATGCCATATTAAGAGCAATATTTCTATGCCCTTTTCACAGGTGATAGGATCACAGCTAAAGCAGGTGAAATAAGTGCTCCAAGTCACAAAGTGTTGTTAAGAAGCTTTGGATTAAGTCCTGGCGCTGTTTAAACCCGTTGCTTTTTCTCTGCCACATGCTGTACCTCCCACACCATCTTTGTTTAGAGAAAGGCCATGGCGTAAGAGCCTTGCCATCGTGGGCCTAGAGACAGCTCTCACCATCCATGCTTCAAGTGCACAGGCTGTCTGGAGACAGTGCATTCCACTGGTGCTATGGCCTCTCTTTCCACACACAGGTGACCACAGTGATTCCTTTGCAGGGGTGTGGACACATAGACAGACGTGCTGTGAACAGAATTGCTTAGAGATGCCCACCAAAATAAAAGTGCAACCAAAATCCAGCCCTGTGGTGGGTGAACAAAAAAGCATGCCCTCTAGCCATAATGGCATTCATAGACCTTCCAGGAGTGACTCTTACCTGGGGTGGCTCCATATGGAAACATAATCCATAGCTTGGCTCCCACAAACATGCTTATCCCACGTGCTACATATGGAAGGAGAAATCAGCTTGTGTTTCATTAAACAGTTTGGCTCAGGTCTTGTGAGCAAAGATTAGAATTTGCACTTGATTTTAAATGCATCATTAGCAAATCAGATGGCCAACATATATATATAAAGCAAGCACACTCATTGTTAAATACTTAGAAACATATCCGCAAGGTATAAACCCCCTTGTTTAAAACAACAACAAAAAAAGACCACTCTCCTCTCTGGTTTATTAACTTTCAGAATGCTATGGCAAGGACCCAAAGAGTTTGAAGGTTGAGAGAGTGGCCAGATTTAAGTCATCCACACAGCCCATGACTGGGCTCCTCCCACCCAGAAACAGTGAGGCTCACCTGCAGGTCCAGGGCTGTCAGCTTGCCCTTGTCACCAGAGTTCCGAGCATACTCCTCCATGGTCCAAGAAGGCTGGCCCCGCTTAACCTCAGCCAGCTCAGTCAGCCGCATGTCTGTATACAGGGGGTTGCTCTTCATGTGGGCCTTGAGGGAGGTGGGATAAGGATGTGGACTGAATACTTGCTCTACCAGGAAGCCATCTTTGGGCTGCTTGGGCAGTCGGTGCTGTGGGGGAATGTCATACTGCCGGTCTGCCTGCATAGAAGTACAGAAACATCCAGAAAAGCCACAGAGATGCCATCAGGTCTCACAGTACATTTAAGCAGCCAGTCAACTTTTTATCAATGAGATCCTAGTAGACACCCAGACAGCAGCATGAGTTTACTTGCTGCATACAAAGTCTGCCTATTTGGGGAGAGATTCTCTAAAGAGAACTTCTGATCCTGACAGTACTAGGAAGAACAGATGTTTCCACATTTAGAGAAGTTCCTATGACTTGATCCTTACACCATCCTTACCACAACTGACTCCTCTTGTACAGTCAGATAATGGAGCTCAGAAAGACCCAATTATTTGTCTGAGAACACACAGCGGAGTAGGGTTTTAAACTAATCAACTAGTTTTGGAGTCTTTGATTGGCTCTCCTATGTTAATGACCCTTCTTTTCTGTCCCGCTTTATACTGAGACTCAATGAGTGAAAGACACAGGCCATTCAGCAGGGAATTGCTTGAAAGTTCTGCTGATAGCCTGCCTTGGCAGACAGAGGCCAAGCTGGAAATCCCACACGGAGAGTCTCTAGTGACTGTCCGTGGTGGCACGCGGCCCTTTCAAAGGAATCTGTACAGCAGTAAAGATAAAGGAGCAGCTTGGGCAGCAGCGTGGAGGTGGGAGTGTCTGAAAGGGCTCGATGTCAATTAAGTCTACAGGCCTTGAGACACATCACAGGCTATTCTAGTCTCAGTGAACCTGTAAGAGCAGGGACTCTGATCTTTTTAACATCCACCTGGAGGCCACTGGTTTTTCCACACAGATGACCCCCCAGCTAGTACTCCCTCACAGATGGGATGGGGTTTATCTCTGTGATCTTGGAGTGTTGCATACATACCCTTCAGCTAGAGCTCACCACTCTAAACTATAACTGCTTATCTGCCAGCCTGCCTCCTCCACTGAACTGAGCTTCTCCAAGGCAGGGGAATAGCTTGTTTGTCTTTTAATCCTGGCCCCAGCAAAATGGTACTAATAAATAGGACACTCCACCAGGATTTGTCCAAAAGGATAGAAACCAAAGATACGGCCCTAAGGGATGAGAAAGAAAGCAAAGCATTCCATAGGAAATAATGGAAAAAGAAAAGAAGAGTGTGGGGGAAGGTGATGTGACAAGTGAACACATGATGAGCACATGTGCGTGGCTGTGAGTGTGCATATCATACACCTGAACATGGGCTAAAAGCATATACCAGCACACTCGATCCACTGGCTCATGCCCAGAAGTGATGTAGCTCAGCTATTCAAAACCATAAAGGCTACTCACAGAGGAACAGGTAAATCAAAAACATGGGCTTCCTTCTTATTTTCTAACTCTTCAAAGCCACGGATTTTCTAAAAGGCTCCATTGGCTTTATTTTCTTCTGCTCATGTCTCATTCCCCAGTCCTAATGTAAGCAGATCTTGCACAAGCTGGGGATGGCAGAAATTCCCATGACGACAACCTTGTGGTAGCCACTGGGCTGGCTGTTTATCCACCACTCTTCCTAGTGCTAGACTGCAGCACTTCATAGCATCTTCTCATTAACATTTCAGCATCACAGCTGAAATTCTCCCCACTGTAGATGTGCAAGATCAAGTGAGAGAGGCTGAGAGGGAGACTCTATGAAGCATAGCTAGGAAATGACAGAGCCAGGGTTTGAACCACTTCACACCCATAAGAACATCTCATTGAGGCCCAGGCTTGTTTCTACTACAGATGAGTTTATACTCTAAGATGGTAGTCTGGTGTGGGACAATGATCTATATTCTGTCAATTATATTTTAAATAAATGCTGATTGGTCAGTAGCCAGGCAGGAAGTATAGGCAGAACAACCAGACAAGAAGTAGAGGTGGGTCAATGAGAACAGAGAATTCTGGGAAGAAGAAAGTTTGGTTCGCAGTCATTGTGACCCATCCACAGAAGAAGCAAGAGGTGACTGCCTTGCTAAAAAAGGTACTGAGCTATGTGGCTAACACAGACAAGAATAATGAGCTAATAAAAATTATAAGAGTTAATAAGAAGCCTGAGCTAATGGGCCAATCAGTTTATAACTAATATATACCTCTGTGTGATTTCTTTGGGACTTAATGATTGTGAGAACTAGGTAAGACAGAAACCCTGACAACAGTATATATATATACATACTCTATGTTTCAGTAAATGCTTTTGCCCAGTACATCTGAACAAAAAGAACTGAAAGCTAGAGGTAAGAAATGGGCAACAATCCCTGTAGACATGTCAAGAGAAGTGTGAACGAGGAGGCCTTAAGGGGTGCACAGAACCCAGAGGCCTGAGAATGCACAAATCAGCATCAGTCATTCTCACCCTATTCTAAGCACAGAGAAAGTATGTCTTGATGTAGGAATTATGTGTGATCATATAACAAGGTCTGGCATAGAACTAATCTACATGGGAAGTAGAAAAATTTACTCCCCAGTAAATTTACTCCTGAGTAAATTGGGACCTTGGGGAAGGACTGAAGAGGAGGGGAGAGGCGAGGAGGGGAGAGGCAGGGAGGGGAGCAGAGAAAAATGTAGGGCTCAATAAAAATCAAAAAGAAAGAAAGAATTACTAAGGTATTTGCTAATTAGGTGACTGAGTGGATGACCATAGCATTCTTGAGGAAATACAAGTTTACTCATCAAGGCAGAACAGGCTTTGGGATAAAATACAGCAGTTTGATTAAAAAGAAGTATGCGAAATTTAGGCTCAGTGGGTAAAGGCATTTGCCAACAAGCCTGGTGACTGAAGTTCAATCCCTAGGACCTACATGGTAGACAAAGAGAATCAACTCTTACATGTTGTCCTCTGACCTCAACATGTGCATGAACACACACACACACACACACACACACACACACACACACATACACCTAAGCAAAACATTCAAAAGCCTGGGTAAGAACTTGGAGACTTTTTGCTGAAGCAAAGATCTGCAGGGGATTTGGAAACAAAAGGCACTGCACACCTGTAGTTGGGAAACGAACACAGAAGTAACCCATGAGATAAGGTAGGAAGTGGAGGGGTGGGTCCCCAGGCCCCCGGGAGGATGTGAAGGCTGGAATAGAGGATACCAAAAGGCAAATGAGGCAGAGATGAAAGAGACATCACAAAAAGTAAATATGAGGAAGCTGAAGCTAGACTGGGCATGTGTGAGCCAGAGCTCCTGGGAGCTCGTCAGCTGGGAGCCATCCCCAACAGCAGTAACAAAGAAGAAACACTAGCTACAAAAGAATAGAACATCTAATCTGAGAGAAGAGGATTTTGACCTAGGCATGGTGACAAGACATTTGGAGGACCTGGCTTTTGGCAATTTCTGACACTGGACCAAAGCTGGTTAGCCCAACAAGGATCATCAGCAAGAAGTGACAAATGCCAAGAAGAAAACTCACAATGAAAATAGCCACACAGTTCAGAGGGCTTACTTCAAACAGTAGCAGTTTGATGTGGGGCTTTCCAAGTGGATGGTATCTAAGGTTGCAGCTAGTCCTGCTGATTTGGTAAAGTATTGGCACTTCACAGATTGGAGGTCAGGCTGGTTCACTTTGGCTTGGTAATACTACAAAGGACCTAAACATGTGAGTCCTCTAATGGCCATTTTTTAATGTTATATAGGACCCTGAGCTCCAGAAATCTAGCCTTAACTTTGTGTACATAGCAAGCAGTTTGGGGAAAAGAGTACCATGGGACACAAGGGGCTCTTTGGGACCAGAAAAAATAAAGTCCCTTCAATTTTCTTTCCCCTCATTCTGGACCTTGAATTCAAAGTCATTTCTTTTTTTGTAAATTTATCCTTCTTGACATCACTTGGGAAACCCATACCTCACCCCTTCTTTTACTCAGCACCCTTGAAGCCCATCCTACTACACCCTCCCCTGACAGTCCAATCTTCAGAGTCCCCGGGAGGGAAGGTCATGGCCTCATAGAAGCAGAGAATGGCATAAAGACAAGCTGCAGACTGAAAGTGTATCAGTCTGGCATAGACACTGGAACCCATCTAGAGTGAGGGATCAAATGCATGCCCCCTGAAACAGGTCCCTTCACTGCAATCACTGCAATACAGAAAAGGGAAGCATTTGGACATATGCCTACATGGATTCCAGTGTGGTGGAGGGAGGACTGTGACAAATGGTCAAAAACAACACTCATGTGAGAAGTATGGAACACCTATAGTGTACGAAAAAGAGACAACTAAAGAGAAGAAAAAGACTGTTTTAATTGGCTGTTTGTCCGTGGTGGAACAATGACATTGTTTCCTTATTCTTAGTAGTCAACTATTTATCTTACAGTGAAAAGACTCAGGTTTTCAAAAGTAGCATCATGCATGCAAACAAATTCATACAAGAGACCCAGCAGCAAGGACACTGGCAAGCCTCTTCCCTTGTTTGCCTGGTGCATATCCCACTACTTCAGCAAGGACAGGAAGATAACCTTGGTGATGCTTGCCTGCCTTGATGCACTCCCCCTTTTGTGAAATCCTTCTCACACCACCTGTCCAAGATCCCAACTGCCCTGTTTACTGTCGGCAGGAGCACAGCATGAGCTCCACCCAACTGACTGGCACCTTGGCAGAACAAACAGCCTGCCCATGTTGCCCTCTCTGTTCTAATGCGCAGAGCCTGCCAATTCTGGAAGGGGAACCAAGCAATGCACAGCTACCAGCATGGAATGTCTGAGGCTGTGGCAATGCTGAGACCAATCACGAGAACTTAAAATTCCATTACCTCCTTAGATTTCCGGTGCCAGTCTTTGTTATCGCTCGGGCCCGCATCTTTGATCTCCTCTTCATTGAGGCTCATGCGGTTGGTATAAGTGATGGTTCGCCAGTCTCTGGGAGAGTTGGAGATGCTGGCAATTTTGGACTCTGTGGCACTGTTCTCCTCAGTCAGGGACCTGGAAGATGGCCTAGTAAAGAGGCTTTTCTTTAAGGCCTTGACACGCAGGCTTTCACTATTGCTTCCGCTGGCGTCTGAGCAGCACCAGTCGGGGTTGTTTTCCAGTTTGGGCCCATGGGAGCCACTGTGTGCACAGAAGACCCTCGGAGAGGCACTGTCATCAGAAGGTGCCTCACTGGTCAAGGAGTTCAAATCAATCTGCACATTCACTTTCTCTGGCTGCTGTATTTTCTGGTCCAGTTTATTGAGCTTTCCAAGGACCTGGGAGATTTCTTCACGGACCCCTGACAGCGATTCCAGCTTCCGCTCAATCTCACCAATCCTGAGAACCAGTTTGCACACGCTGGTCTTCAACTCTTCTTCAGAATGGTGGACATTGTCAGGCCGGTTACCCTTGTCTCCCTTGCTGCTGGAGGCCCCATTCGTGATTTTGGTGAGGTTATGCTCTGGGGAACTGTCACAGTCTGACTTATGAAGCTGAGACAAGGAGCCGGTGCTATTGTAGCAGGATGACTGTATCACTCCTGTGGAGCCATTGATGCTCATGTCATCAAGAAACCGGAAAATGTCACTGATGTCATCGCTGACAATTTCTGAGTCATCATCTGAGTGCTTCATGGCATGTCTGTCACTGTATTTGGCCTGACCCAGAGTACACAAGTCCTTACATTTTGGGGCCTCCAGCACATGCTGCTCTGTCTGGGTACCCACACTGCTGGTGTCTGAGCTGTGCTGCCCACTGGTGCAGCTGATGCTTTTCTCTTTAAACTTTTTGGCTACTTCGTGCTTCTCCAGGTCAACAGGGGATGAGAGCTCTTTAGATTTGAGTCCATTCGGTTTCACTGCATAGCCAGCAGGGAGAACCTTCTGCTGATCCTTCGGCACCAGGTAAGTTGGATGCCTTTCTGGGCCTGAGAAATTGGGGGTCTGGCTGCCAGAATTTGGATAGCGTAGCTTCTCCTCAGAGGGATTTCTATTGAGAAAGGACCGCTCAAAGTCAGGCACTTCCTCCGTGTTTAGGCTCCAGCTTTTGGCGGGCCATGGAGTCTGTTTACTGGACCTTCCTGGACAGCGCCTAGCATCTTGTATTCCCATTACTGGGGTGGGTCCAAAATAGGTAGAGGCTTGAAGGTCATCTAAGCTTTCGTGCTTTGCCCGCCTTTTGTCAGGAATCGGGGAATACACCGGATTCAGGTACTGATTGTGGTAAGGCATCTCAAAGCTGTGGTTAAAGAAGGGTGGCTTGTGGAGCTCCTTCTGACTCTGGGTCTCCCTATGATCCCCCTCAGCTTTATTAGTGGGACCAACAAAACTGGGGGATACAGTCATGAGATTGTGGAACTCTTCTTTGAAGATGTTTCTTTTCTGGACGCAGGACTGAACCACAAATGGCTCCTCACTGGAGATGAAGGTCTCCTTGATACCTTGGCTGATGGACAGTGAGTCCTGGTCTGAAATGGACTCATTCTCAATATTCATGGGGAAATAGGTCCTCTGCATCTCACAGGGCTGGGGGCTGGCCACAGAATATGGGGACAGGGCTTGTAGCCTGTCCAGAGATGCTGCCCGGTTTTTCACCTCTTTACTGACACCCAAGAGGAAGTTGGGTTCAGAGGCAGGGACAAACTGTGGACATTCCTTACAGTCCCTCTTCCGGCATTTGGATGATTGCCTGGTGGGGTAGCCTCGGCTGAAGGGCCTCTCACCTAGCTCACAGTTCATAGGCTCACAGACCGTTGGATTGCACACCTCGGTGTCCGACCTGCAAGATTCAAAGGATGCTTCCTTCTTGCGTACCTTGGGGCAACTTGTGGGTAGCTTCTCCTTGGCAGTGCCTCCATTCATTTGGATCAGGTTGAAGATTGTCACGATATCTGCTGCCACCATGATCTTCTTTGACTGCTGGTTATTTACAGAGCATTTCATCTTGTCTTTGAATAAAGTGGCTGGAAAGTTGGGGTCGAGACACGCTGTGTAGAAAAGCACGCTTCTCAGTTTGGCAAGCTGCGACAGATCAAACTGAGCACACAGTGACTTGCACAGGTCTTGATAGGAAACAGTATTTTGCTTACTGTCCAGTTCTTCTAAGATCTTCACCAAAAAGAGAGAAACTTCCTGATTGGTCTCCATGATTTAGAATTTGCAAGCTCACTGACTACACTGGAATATCAGTCAGTTCTATAGTAACGACAGCAGAAGAGAAAGCAGGAGAGACTGTTAGAAATAGTGGGAGAGTTCTAAGTCCAGACTTTTCTGAGCCATTTCAAAAAAGAAAAGAAAAGAAAAACGAAAAACATTTTAATGACTAAAAATGTCTCAGGGCTTTAAAATATTACATTTGATTTAGCAATTCATTTCCTAGGAACATACCTCAAAGAAACAATGAAAATTAGACATGACGATCTTTACTACAAGAAATTCATAACAGCAAAAAATATTGTAAATATCGAAGTAATAAGAAATACATGAATAAAACAAGTTATAATACACAATGAGCTTTCCTGAACATAAAATTTCATAAGCATACATTCTTATAATGCAACTTTATTAGCTTAGAAAAAGAACAAACTGCTAGGATATGCAATGCGAATAAAGCATGGAAAAAAGAAGCCAGGGTCAAAGGACTACACATTGTACTGTATTATTCTATTTTATTTCCATTCTGAAATATAGATCAGTAGTTTCCAGGACTAAGAGGTGGGGAGCATGGAGGAATAATCTAGAATAATAGTCTATATGTTGGTAGTTGTGTTTGCAAAATACATCCATCAAGTGCATGGAATTATACAGTTGAAAGTGTGAATTTTACTGCATATAAAGGATGCCTTAACTTAAAAATTATCCAAAACTTTATGATAAAAGTAAGATACACTACTGACTAAAAAATATGAAAAGAAAGCTGAATAAAGTAAGACCTTCATGATGTGCAATTATGCATTCCTAGAAACCAAAATGAAAGAAGATGATGTGTACTCAAATGTAAATAGTAGTTAAGTTTGAGCTTTAAATATGGATTGCTCTCTGAAACAGTACTCTCTTTAGTTCCATATCTTATCATGCAAATTTTCAGAGCTACAGCAAAGTTGAAAGAATATTATTGCAAACACTCACATATCCACCATCTGGATCCTACCATTAATGGTTTACTATATTTGGTTGATAACATATCTATCCATAATCAAGCCACCTGGTTTTTTTATACACTTTAAAGTAACTTGCAGGAATCTATCACCTACCCCTAAATAATTTATAATGCACATCATTTTTGCAAGTCCAATGGTTATTTTTATTTTGATTTTTCTATAAACTTTACATACAATGAAGGACACAAACCTTAACAGAACCTTGGCTGGTTTTGGCAAATATGTATGCCTATGTAGTAACCAATGTCTATATAAACCATATAACTATATAACCAATGTCTATATAACAATCTGGAATATTTCCCCTTTCTTCTCCCATAAAGTCCCTAATACTATTTTTATTTTATAAACAACTTCTATTTTTCTTAATAATTTTTCATCTTTTCTAAAGTTCTTACAATGAGCAAATACTATGCAATCATAAAATAATAATAACAATAAATCTGGCTTTGGCCAGCCAAGCCTGCAGAGGACTCTCTTGGACAGGAGCCACTGCAGTACCTCTGCAGGCCTTGTAGGGAGAGCATCTTTCAGCCAGAAACATGCTGGAGCTTGTCTCTAGCCCTGAACGCCAAGCAAAAAGGGCCTGCAAATTTCCCCTGAGGGAAAAGCCACCCCTGAGCCTCAGCACCTGATGTCAGTTGCTAGGGAGGCCAGGGAGGCCATCCTAGATAGTCTGCAGGACAAGGCATTCTTTGCTGCCATTGGTTGAGCATATTCTTTGCTTATTATCTGTTGTTTCTGTTGTGTTTGTAATGCTTGCATTAGTGCAGACTGTCCCCATTTTTTCTCCCTACTCTGATAGCAGCCCTGTAGAGGCACTCTCCACCCTGTTAGCTGCGCTGTAGAGACCTCGAGCAGATCCTGAGCGAACTGGCTTCCCACACCAGCCATAGACCACATCAGTGGTTTTCCGAGACGGGGTGAGAAAGTTCCAGCCTTCCCGCCCAAGGGTCCACTGGCAAATGGAGGCCCTCCTCACCACATGCAGTCGCCCCGTGGATGTCTGCCATAAGTGCATTAAATTCAACTGGGGAGGGAAGCGGAATGGAAGAGAATCCCAAAATGAACTAATCTGAAATTTAAAAAATTAAAAATCAAATCGGATTTCTATAAGAAAACTTCGCATGGATAAGTGAAGGCACAGTTTCTGAAGTTTAAAATACATCAGTGACACCCACTGTGTGTTCTCCTGAGCACATGCTGCTTAGAAAGGGCCCACTGAAGCCCTTTCTGCACCACCTACCACCTCTCGTGATCGCAACACCCACAAGGCAGAAGCAGGAGGATTGCTGCTAGTTCTAGGACATCCTGGTCTACATAGTGAGCTCCAGTCCAGCCTAGCTGTGTCCCCTGAACACTAGACATATTTTAATTGCCATTGATTTTTAAATTGACACAGTCCTGGAAGGTCTAGCTCATTCTCCACAAACCCAATTAATTTCCTCAGACAATACTTCAATAGTGGAAGGCTGTGGGCTCTTTTTCCATCCTGAGGGCAGCTGGTCCTAATAGGCTTTTCTAAATCTTAGTATGGTCCCTGACATAAATGTCTGGAGACTCGTGGCTAGCCCTTACTTTGCACAGTAAAAGAAAATAAAGTTTAACAGGTTCTGTTCCTGCCAGGAAGGAACAAGCCACCAGGAGACAGACTTCGCCCACACAGTGCCTCTGCCCTGCCCCAGCCCTCGCTTCCCTCGGATGAAAACATTCTGTGTCAGGATGTTCTAGCTTGCTAGAGGCGAGGACAACCTGTCACACTTGGTCTTGAAGTAAATAAATGGGTGTAGCTATCAGCACACAGGACAAATGAATGTAATTTAGAGAATAGTGTGCAGCAAATGCTATCGTATTTTATGGATTTGGTGGCACAAATCGCATTCATAGCAATTTTTTACTTTAATCACTGTAACCACCTTAAGAAACCTCTTTTGCTTTCACAATTATTCTCTGACAGATGAGGAAATGGGACCAGGAAACTTAAAGGACTGCAGCAACTGAGAGCTATAAGACCTAAATCCGGGACTGCTGAGCTGAGTTTACTTCATGCCCACCATGTACCTCCCAGGAAAGCCCCAAGATATGACTCCCCAGAGAGGCGTTCTCAGCCCTCACTGTTGCTTTACTTGGCTGAAATATATCCCTGAAATATCTATTTGCAAAAATCTATTTACAAAACTAAGACTCATTGTCTCCTGATGGAAGGATAAATGCTATTATATTATTATCATTATTATCATTAAAACTAACAGAAGTGGGCTAGGGAGATAGCTCAGTAGTAAAGTGTTTGCTGAGAAAACATAACCATCTGAGTTTGGATCCCTAACATCCACACAAAAAAGCCAGGTACTGCAGCATACAACTGCATCCCAAGCACTGGAGTTAGGAAGTAGGAGATGAACAGATCCCCGGAGCTGATTGGCCAGCCAGCCTAGCCCAGTTAATGAGCTCAAGGTTTAGTGAGGGACCCTGTCTCAAAAAATAAGGTGGAGAGTTAACAGAGGAGATCACCCGATGCCAACAGTGTGTATCTACATATTTTGTGGTTAGTTTTATGTCACCTTGACTTTACTAGAGTCATTTGGGAAGAGAGAACCTTCATTGAGAAAATGCCTCCATCAGACTGGGCTCTAGCCAAGTCTCTGGGGCTTTTCTTAGTTAATGATTAATGTGAAAAGGCACAGGCCACTGTGGATGGTGTCACCCCTAGGCAGGTGACCCTGTGTTGTAGGAAAAGCAAGTTGAGTGAACCATGGAGAGCAGGAACAGTAAACAATATTCCTTCATGACCCCTGCTTCAGTTCCCACCTCCAGGTTCCCTCCTCAAACAGCTTCCCTGACTTCCCTTCATGCTGGATTATGCTGTAAGAAGAAATAAATGTTTTCCTCACTGAGTTGCTTTTGGTTGTGATATTTTATCACAGCAACAGAAAGCAAAGTAGAACCCATGTGCAGGTACCCATGTGAACACATGCATACACCACACACAACTGATACTAGAAGCCTAGGGATGAAAACAGGTGCACAGACTTGGGGGTGATCAAACATTAGAGAAGCTGTTAAGATTTGCTACATAACTCCAAGATACCTAAGATACCTGGAGAGGAACCGGAGCGAGGTGGGAATGTGCTGGCCATGAACTCCAATGCTCTTCGGGTGATAACAGGAGCCAGTGTGCAATATGAAGCCTCCGACAGGCTACATACCACACAAACAACTCTACAGAGTAGGAAGAGCAACCTCAGTTACAGAGAAGGAAAACGAGGAACTGACTGACAAGTATGATACTAACCAGAGAAAATGCCCAAGTTTCCTGATGTCTAGTAATGAACAAGTGGCCCAAACCTGTCACTGAGCTAGACTCAACCTTGAATTAAAGGAAGCAAATGAAGTAGAGGAAAAAAGTCTCGACCAAGTAGACTGACATAGCTGCTGTGTGCTGTCAACTTTGAAAATTGACTCCGTTCTGCATAAAGAGCAAGACAGCTTGCCTGAAGCACAATTTGGGCCTCCCTATTTTTTTTTCATTTCCAAGTTCTTTAAAGTCTTCTAATTTCCCACTGTAGAAAATTCCATTCTCAATCACACACTTCCAGAGACCTTCATTAGTCCCATGAGTTACTGCCTCTGCCTAGATTACACTTCTCCTCAGAGAGAAAATAACAAGCTGGCTATGGGACTCATTATTCAACTCTTATTAAATAGGAAGGAAGATCATAAACTCGTTCCGTAGGGAAGTTCTGAAAACCAAAGGTGAAGTTTCTACTCAGAGTCAATGGAAATGTCTTCTCAATCCTCAAGCCACGTGACCCAAGCCAGCCTTCTCCTCCACCATTGCTACTTTGTACCCACCCCATGCACCTGTCTCTCTTCTGCAATCATTAAGTCCTATAGTCCCCTTTGCTGGGGCTGGAGAATAGCACAATTGATAAAGCACTTGTAGCAAAATCATGAAGAGCCAAGTTCAATCTCCCAGGACCCATAGTTTTTCAGTGACAGGCACGGAGCTATGTGTCTATCATCCCACTGCTGAGTAAGCAGAGATAGGTAGATTCCTGGGGCCTGCTGGCCAGTCAGTCCTGCCAAAGATCACTGAGAGTCTGATGTGGGAGTGTTCTCCTGTATTTTGTATTACTCTTATTGGTTGAATAAAGAGCTGCCTGGCTTGTAAGATAGGTCAGCCCTTAGGTGGGCGGAGTAGACAGAACAGAAGTTCTGGGAAGAGAGAACGAAGTGAGCCAGTCACCATGAGGCTCCCGCCGAAGATGGAAGTACCGTAGATCCGTCTGGTAAGTCACCCACCTCGTGGTGACATACAGACTTTTATAATGGGTTAGTTTATGAGGTGAGGGCTAGCCGGGAAGAGGCTTGAGATAGTGAGCCAGGCAGAATTTAAATGAATCCAGTTTGTCATGTGGTTATTTCGGGTGCAGGCGGCCAGCAGCTGAGCGGGCCAGCGGCTGGCAGCTGGGGAACACAACAAGCACCTCTCCCCCTATTTACAAGAGTCCTATTTCAAAAAGTAAGGTAGAGCAGTTGACAATCTTTGTCAACTCCTGGGTCTCCACATGAATGTGCATTACGCACACAAACACAAAACCCTACTTCTGTAGTACCCAGCAAGTGTACAACACTATGCAAGGATCAGGTGGAAAAGCTAACACCATCTCTTTCTGGTGCCCATGGTCTCCGTGAGGAAAACGGTCTTTGGGATCAGTGCTGGTTGGGACTACAGTGATCACCAACAAAGTACCTCATTTTATAGATATGGAAATTGGAGCCCAGATGGTGAGCTAACCGTTCAAAGCCACATGTGGAAGTAGTGGCAAATCTGGTCCTGGTAGCCAGTACTCTTGACACCTATCCTATTTTTCCAAACAGCATGCCAGTGGTGAATGCCAAGGGCCAGGGGAGCTTAACCAAGGTGCCTCAGTCAGTGGTGAGATGGAATCCAGCCAAGGGGGTGAAGGGAAGACAATTTTGTAGAGGAGGTACTATCTCCTATCTCCAGTGGCCTAAAAGACTGAAGAGATGAGTGTTTTGAGTTCAGGGGGAAGGGACAAGAAGTGCTCCAGGCAAAGGTCAGATGACCAAAAGGTGCAGGACAACAAAGTGGAGTCTGTGAGTTTGGTCAGGATGAGGAGAGAAGGGAGGAACAGACACACAGGAGGGAGTTAGTTAGGGTGCTTTGTGCTTTGGAAAGATACCTCCAAAATTCAGGTACGATCAAGAGTTGAACTTTTAAGAAATGATTAGGCCATACAGTGCCTAATACGTGGGATAAGGGTCCCTTAGAGAGACATTTCATACAGCGTGGCACATGCTTGCTCTTCCACCTTTTACCAGGCTAAGGATGTAGCAAGAAAGTGTTCACCAGACATTAGAAGCTGCTGCCTTTCTGTGGACCACCTAGCTTCCAGGGCCATTAATGATGACATTCTCTCTAAGTTACCCAGTTTTAGGTACTCTGTGACAGTAGAACAGTTCCCTAAGACAGGCAGAATACTGACTCCAGCAAAGGAGGTCACAGGAAACAAGCATTGGGACGGTGCAATAGGTAGTTGGTGTGGGGGCAGCAGCGAGGTGAAGCTGATCACTCCACATACAGGATGCCCAGATTGGGATCCACGTACTCAGATGTATATTCTTTTCTACCTTTCTGAGCTCTGACGTGTCTGGACAAGGGGAGAATTCCAGGCTCTTCTGAATCCTGATCCATGGCTATTCTCACTATAGAACAGTCTGTGACTTTGGAAAGGGCAGGGACCAGATGCCTGACTTTTCTTACAGCCCACTCCCATTACACTGTGGCATCTTGTTACTTCTCAAGCCACATTCTAGCAGTGATAAAGGCTAGTGTGAAGCCTACAAAGCTAAAGTGGATATCTGCCCCTTCTCCACCCAAGACATAAGTATTCACACTGCTGACATTGGATCTTAATCAAAATCGAGCAGAAGAGAGACATCACTTGCTCTAACAGTCTTGGGAGTGCTGTGTGAGATCTCTGGATATCATTCTGACTCACTCCTAAAGGCTTAATCACCCCTCTGTCACTAACAACTCAGAAATCTGATATGAGTGGCTAGAATAAGCCTTTAACTGGATTAGCAAAAGTCGGCTGTAAAGTATTTCTATTAAGGCATTCCCATATACTTTTCAAAATACAGAATGAACTAGGCACAATGTTCTCACTTCACTCACAGGCATAAAAATCACACCTCAGGAGACTTCAGCAGCAGTGGCCCTGGAAATCCTGGCTTGTTTCCTTGTTTTTTTTTTTTTTCTTCCTGGTTGATTGTTGTTCTTGTGATTTAATGAAAATGTGGGCCCAGGACTATAAAAGAAAGGTCTCACTCTAGAGATCTAAAATGTGTAATCTGGAGCTTCTTCATTCTTCGTGTTTCCCTTGATTTAAATTTCAAATTAAAGGAAAGAGAGCCTGAGTTTTTCCTGATCTGATGAAGAGGTATTAAGGAAATGGGAAGGGAACTGCGATGCCATTTGTCTAGTGTGTCCCTGAGAAGCTTGGCCCAGGCCTCAAGCCCTTGTTTAGAATTCGAAGTTATAAAGCTATCCCCAGATCTGAAGGGGAGGTGCATTCTTAACATGGTATCTGATAACCTAGAAATTCTGGAAAGCATGCTTTCTTTGTTTTTAACATGCAATGCTAAACTTGTAAGAGGGCAAGACAAATGCTCAGAAAACCAGAGATGAAGCTGGAAATCACAGGGGGCAGGGAAGTACTTAAGCTGCTCTGGAGGGCTGGAAAGTCCTGCTGTGGGGAAGTGGAGGGCAGAGAGTAGGAACTTGGAGTGGCATTGAACTGTTTTCTATCTAACCCAAATTACAGAAGGAAAAGGGGAGATGGTGCCTGTTAGCCAAGTCACCCTCTGCCTAGGTTCTGTATCCAGACCCAAAAGTCTTTAAGATGTAGACTTTGTGTTATGTTTCTAAGATATATATGTATATATATATATATGTAGAGAGAGAGATGTATATATATGATTATACCTTACATATATGTTTTATATGTGTGTGTATATATCTTATGTGTGTGTGTGTATATATATATATATATAACAATGTAAACATCTTAAAGACTTTTACGTCTAAAGTTGATGCTGTAGTGTACAAAAATTCTCAATCTATGAAATCAAAATCTATTTTATGTTGCCAGTCTCCCTGATAGCAGTGGGAACACGTATAAAACTGCCTGGGACAGTCATGGGATTTGTGCAGGATCACTGTCTTAGAGAAGAAATAGGAGCAATAATTTCACAAATTAAACACAAAAGAAAAAATGGTTAAGCCAGGAGGTAGTGGCACGACACCTTTAACCCCAGCACTCAGGAGGCAGAGGAAGGTGGATCTCTGTGAGTTCAAGACCAGCCTGGTCTACAAGAACTAGTTCCAGGACAGGCTTCAAAGATACAAAAAAAAAAAAAACTCTGTCTCAAAGAGCAAAAAAAAAGGGGGGGGTTCAACAATGAGTAAAAAGACATAAAACAGCAAGATCTGAAGTTTAAGAATTTCTCAAAAGGGAACCACAGTTTTAAAAGGTATAAATATAAATACATCACAAATGTATTTATACATACATATATAGAGTAGGTAGTCTAACTACAACACTGAGAACGTTATTCTACCTAAATAGTACGTGTAGAAACACAATCATTCCTTACAAAACAATGAACAAATTCAGTAAAATGCCACTGATGTGGAATGAAAAGCAGTGACCTGGCCGATCTAGGAGCATATACCAGAGGCAGGACAAGGAGAAACTGTTGTATTTAGAGGAGAGGTGCGGGTTGTAGGTTCCCAGCGCCTGGCTCCCAAGCCCCCAGCTGCCGGCCCGCTCGGCTGCTGGCTGTTTGCTTATGCCCGAAATGAGAACATGAGAACGGTATTCATTGAAACTCTGCCTGGCTTATTATCACTAGCCTTTTCTTGGCTAGCTCTCATAATTAAACTAACCCATTATAAAAGTCTGTAAGTCATCACGTGGTGACGTACCGGAAAGGTCTAACCTGCATCCATCTGCAACGGGTGGTTCGTGGCATCTGCTCACTTCCTCTCTTCTCCTCCCAGAACTTCCGTTCTGTCTACTCCGCCCACCTAAGGGTTGACCTAACTATAAGCCAGGCAGCTCTTTATTTAACCAATCAAAGCACAGAAATACAGGCGGACCCTCCCACAAGAAACAAAAATAAGAGGAGTGAAATGGGGGCTTCAGACATACTCAAAGAAGGAGAAGTTTCAGATAATGTCTGAAAATCCATGAAAAAAGAAGAGAATAGCAGAAAACTTATAATGTCTAGAGAAGTTTCAGAATTTACAGCACAAGCTTTCAAGGAGGGAAGAACGCATCAAAAGGTGTTTATGCTTAGATACCTAATCGCATAATACTGAAACCCAAGTATGCCAGACACAAAAAGAAAACCTTAACTTAAAAAACTGAATTCTAAAGTTCTTAGTTTTTAAGAATAAAAATAAAAAGCAATAAGCTGAAATAAAATGCTTAAGATGCTAAATAAAATGTTTATAATTCTATTAGAAGAAACTATTATTTATGAATGAAAAATTTTTAAAATCTCATAATTTATCATTCATATTCCTCAGAAAGAAACTGAATTCAGATAAATAAAACAAACATATTGTAATATTGTACAAATGTACAAAATAATGGATGACTAACTTTACAAGCAAAATGGAAAAGGGCTGGGCGAGAGTTTAAATTTCTTGTGACTTTCTTTATGTTATTTGGAGTAGGAAAGATAAGCCAAGTAAGTCTGGATGGTAAGCTAAAATCTATTAGAAAACATTACAAGTAGTCATTTATAAAGCAGAAACAAACTATTTAATATAGGACTTCTGATCCAGATGACAAAATTATTTCTTTTTTTCCTGTTCCATATGAGTTTTTCTATTTTTTTATTTTTTAAATTTATTTTACATACCAACCACAGTTTCTCCTCTCTCCTCTTCCCTTCCCCACCTCCTTTCTTAACACTACTCCACCCCACTTGCCCCCACCACCACCCACTCCTCAGAAAGTCAACTCCCACAGGGAGTCAACAAAGCCTGACATATCAAGTTGAGGGAGGACCAGGCTCCTCTTCCTTGCATCAAGACTGAGCAAGGCATCCCACAGTAGGGAATGTGTTTCAAAAAGCCATCTCATGTGCCAGGAACAGGTCCTGGTCCCACTGCTAGGGGCCCCACAAAAAGAGCA